>CAIGQV010001633.1:3956315-4006735 GCA_903798115.1 Danio jaintianensis
ATAGATAGATAGATAGATGGATGGATGCGCAGACACACAGAGAGACAGACATACAGACAGACAGATCTATCTATCTATCTGACAAACAAACAAACAGTTACTCTAAAAGTGCAGAAAGTATGGTGTTGTGCAGCAGCAGAGCCACTATACATCAGTCAGAGCAGCTGAAATGTGACCTTCACGTCTGGCTCAGGTAGTCAATAAAAGTCTGTTTTGAGCTTCATAAAAGCAGCACACGAGTGTAATGTGAGAATGGAAAACTGAAGCCCATCGGGTTTAAAGAGGGAGAGCGTGAAGAACACTGTTAAACAGTGAGTCAGATGCCACATCTACACAATGGTATAATCTGGGTGTTCATGGACTGGTTGAGGGTGTTTTACATGCACTTACAGCTCTCTGCCACCAGTGGCTGCTCTTGCTCAAGGAGTCAGGCATGGCTTTGTGCCTCAGACCCTCACTCATGACAATTTCCCTAATTCTCATTTTATTCACATTCTTCTGACTGCTGAGTAAATTGGCAGGCCTCATAAAATTAAGTGGGGAAATGACTATTAGTCTGAAACATATTTCAACTAGTGGCACTAATGAAAGGTAATATTAGCCGTTTGACCTTTAACATGCTTAAACTGCCACATGTGTGACCCAATCGCTTAATACTTTAACATGTTGTGATTCTCAAAATAAAAAGCTGATCTGATGCTTCTTACTTTTGTATGAAAATCACAGTTGGAGTTTGATTCCAATTAATTCCCAGAAGCCACTTTGTGGTTTTTCCATATGGAGGAACATCTGTATACGATACACCATAATAAATCTAAAGCATAATATAGAACAAAATGATTTCCAAGTTCAACAAACTGACAAATGGAAGGGATTTAGCATAAAGTGACTATGATGGAATGAAAGGTGTTGTAAATATTTAATTATAACATCCCTCTAGTTTTTCTGCATGAAGAACTGAGAAAGGTTTAAAACAAAAACTGCAGCTGTGAAAAGGTAATGCACACCATGAGCTCCAAATGAGGAGAAAGAATAGAAATGACGTATTTGATTGACTTTGAAAGAGTTTGGAATCGACATTTTCCAGCTTTAGACCGATTTCTTAAACTATTGAAATGTGCAGCCAAATACAACCTCTTTCTAATGAACAGGTTTGGCTATTTCAGTTGCACCCGTCACTAATAGCTGCATAAAATCAGATGTGCAGCCATACTTATGCCATAATTTGATCATTTATGCCCTCAGCTTGTTAAACATGTTTTGACTCGCTATGAATGTGTTTTTGCTTACGTAAAGAATTGAGCATAAGTTTAAGCATAAATTTAAAATATTATATTTTTTAAATTACAGGATAAACACAAGCAGTATTTTGCAAACAATAAATTTTTCCACAATACAATACATGTATTCCCTCCTTTTTTTGTAAACCAACCCCATGGATATTATTATTATTTTGGCTGTGTATTTATATTTTTACTCTTAAAGTGGGAGTAGCTGTGGCTTGTAGCTTGTATTTTATGTAGATATGCTTCAATACCTGGCTGATACAGTGATTGTATTTGATTATATATTGATTATACCAGTGTGTGTAGTGTATGTACAACTAGCCTTAAAATGTAACTTTAAATGCAGCCACAAATCTAATACTGTAAACTGGAAAGGGCATTTTAGTTTTACAATACAATCTATTTGAATAATATAAGAAAATATTATCTTTAAAACCTAAATTCCATGACCAATTTTGTTAAATAAAAGGCATTTCAGTTTCAAGAAAACTGAAGAGAGAAGAAGAAACTTCAAGAAAGAAGCAGGAACCAGCAAACATTAAACGTTAATCCCCAAATCGGCTTCGCATCATTTTCATGGCTCACACCCACACTCATCACCTCTACCAAACTGACCAATCACAGCTCTTGTGCCACACGTCACCACGATATGTAGTTAAAGTTTTTGAGAGGTCCACTTAAGGTCCACATCAGGCTACTGCAAAAGTTATGCAACTGTGTGAAGACACGGCTAGACTATCCATGTGCAGTCAATGCAGAAGTATAAATTGAACTTAATGAACGTCACCTGTGCGCCACACTGGTCTTGAGTCTCATGGAGGAGCATGAAAGGATAAAAGGTATTTTCATTCATTCATTTTCTTTTCGGCTTAGTCCCTTTATTAATCTGGGGTCGCCACAGCAGAATGAACTGCCAACTTATACAGCATAAGTTTTACGCAGCGGATGCCCTTCCAGCTGCAACACATCACTGGGAAACACCCATACACTCCCATTCACACACATACACTACAGACAATTTTAGCTTTCCTAATTCATCTATAGCGCATGTCTTTGGACTGTGGGGGAAACCAGAGCACCTGGAGGAAACCCACGCGAACACAGGGAGAACATGCCACACAGAAATGCCAACTGACCCAGCCGAGGCTCGAACCAGCAACCTTCTTGCTGTGAGGCAACAGCGCTACCCACCGCGCCACCCATAAAAGGTATATTGTAGTTAATTTTTTCATGTTACAGCTAAATGTGTATGCCTGTGAAAATATGTATATATTTTGAAGAAAGCTGGAAGCCGGCAACCATTCCTCCTTATTATTTGTTTTTCCTGCTACGGAAATGGTTAGAGATTTTTAGCATTCCTAAAAATATATTCTTTAGTGTTCAACAGAAAAATAAAGACATAAAAGTTTGGAACCATTTGAGGGTGAGTAAATAGTGAGTAAACTATCCCTTTAAGGTGAGTAAATGGCAAATTTTTATAATGGTAAATGTAAGTTGTAATGAGTATTCACCAGATTCAGTATAAAAGTTACAACATATTGATTTGTTTTCCCCCTTTGCAGATTGAACGATAGAGATGTGTCAGAAAAGCTGGGGTAGAGAGAGGGGAGTGGGATCGAACTTGGCAACTTAAAGTACAATTGCACTACTTGTCTGTCTGTTTAACCAAAAGACGCACTGACAATTGCCTTTAAAAGCTAATATTATATGTAATTACATTAGAACTGAATTGACAGAATAATAAAACTTGCCCATATAGTTTTCTGTAAATATGTCTTCTAAGCTCTTCTCTTGAACAATCTGTTCATCCACTTGGATCATGTTGAGTTCCAATCCAGTTATGCAGCTGATACGGCTTAATTTGTCACATTTTTTCAGCAGCGCTATCGTCTAGAGAGCTGTGTCCTGCTGCAAGGAAACAAGGCAGGGAGCAATTTAATGGAGCACAGAACTGCTGCTCTCTGCGGTTGCACTGATCACTCACACTTCACTGCTTTAGAAAGGATGTTTTGATCTAATAGGATGTTCAAATCCTTGTTCCTGTAGGGCCACTCTCCTGCTGACTTTAACTAATTAAACACACCTGAAACAGCTAATCAACCTCTTCAGACTCACTATTACAGGCAAGTGTGTTGGAGCTAAAATGTGAAGGACAGTGGACACTTATGATATACAGTGTTGTCGCAGTATTCAATGTGACAGTTCTCTTAAATAATGTCATAATTACATATCATTTCTCAAGTTAGGAATCAATCTTTTTTTTTATTTTTATACGTATTCTACATACTCTGACTTCACATTATTGAAATATGGAGGTGGTTTCTGTTTTAATGTGTACTTGAAATAAAAAAAGAGTACATGTACAGACCTTAATTACTTCATTTTCCATTTGTAAACTGATTTTCATTGTTCATTTTGTGTTTAATATAGATTAAATACAATTAAATTGAATCAAGTATTGTATCAAGAATTGAATCAAATTGAAATGAACGCTTGCTAATAAAAATCTAATCTGAATTGATACTCTGCTCTAGTACAATATATATAATTTCTGACTGAAGGTTAAAGTCACCCAAAAATGAGGACTAAATACAGAAAAATTGGATTTAAAAAAACAAACCTAAATTTGATATTTTGTTTATGAAAATCTTGACTTTATGACTGCCTATTCATGAAACTCTAATAGCACTGCACTTCATTTTGATATGTCCAGAAAAGCACAGATTGATCAAAGAAAAAGAATGATTGTATGCCAAAAGAAACGCATCCCCAGACCAGAAGTGCTGTTTTCAGATGAAATACAGAATGACAGTTGACAGATGAACATCATAACTTGCTGTTGTGTTCAATTTCTCCTTATCTTGATTTTTTTTTACTTCTTAAAACTTAGAAGCTAATTGCATTTTTTGAATGTTTCACGACTAACAGTGAAAGCTAGCATTTTTGTTAAATAATACATTCAATTTTGTATGCCCAAGAACATTTGGATTATTTGATACATATTGTATGGCACCATTGTTTGTTCATCTTGTTTTTATTTTTACTTTATTTTACTTTTTTTGATAGCTTAGTGTGGGTTGCATTTCAGAGCTTGAATTGTGTTTGAATAGTCCATATTTTAAAATATAAAACTACTAAACCCTTAAGTAAAGAAGTCTTTTTTATACCATCTTGGTGGATTGAAAAGGGAGTGTTTTCATAGTACATCAAGTTCTTTTATTATTGGATCTCTTTAAAAAAAAAAAATACATTACATAGTAAATTTAACACAATTCTGGGCTCTTTTTCCTTTTGTGAGCATAAAATTGAAGTGTCAGTCTTGCAGTTTTCTCAGAAGCTCTGCTACATATGAGAGCCCTTGTAGTCCCAGTACGGCAACCCCACCTTCCACTACAGAGAAATCCAACCCAATAAACAGAACTTGGGTTTGTAGGACTCATGAACTTGGCACTGTAAAATAACCTGGCGACACTGGAAAGTGTTCAATTTTCATTGTGCACAGTATAAACTAATACAGGGATCAAGATCCAGCTGAAAAACTATACAAGGCAAAGGTGAAGGCAAAGGCTCCCATTATATCAAGACAAGTATAAAGATGAATCTGATACAAAACTGCTGAGAAAAGTGTTTCAGAAAGACACAATGGATGAGGGAATTTGATGCCTGAAGGAATTCTCATTACCAGAAGTCAGTTGAAAAGCAATCTTTTTCGATATTTTTTTATTTAAGAATGATAATATGAAGCAATATAGATTACATTTTCAGAGATAAAGGTAAAAAACAGTCAATGGGGCAGTGCCTTATCAAAATGTACACTTTTGTACTTAAAGGGTCCATATTGGTAACTTAAAAGTACATACAGTATTAGTACACAAATGGGTCCATATTGTACCCTGAATGCACATATTAGTACCTAAAAAGAACAATACTGTACCTTTTGAAAAGATCCCACCCCAGTGACAGTTTTTATATCTTTATTTCAATGAATGTTATTAGGAATAATCAAAAGTCCAAAACATAGCAGTTATTTTGGAACCTGTATAAAGCCAAGGAAAACACTGACCATTGCTGTTGGCACTTTCCTCTGGTGCTTTTCTAATAAATATTGCAAAACAGGGACAAGTGAACACCAAGTTAAATAACAAAATATCCTCCAGTTCATTTGCATTTATGAGAGGATGATGTTTTTTCCAATGTTTTGTCAGAGCCGAGGGTATTCTTTATGTGAATGATGCCACAGAACTATTCTGAGAATCACAGATTTATATGGCTGAAGAAAACTGATATTCTAATAAAAGCATTCTCAGGAGAGCTGGGTTTCTCTTATTTGTCATTAGTTTAATCATAGTCCAGTAAGATACAACCTAAGACCTCAAAGCATGTCCACTCATGACATTGTTTAAGACTATACAGTTGTCAACATTTGAAGTGGATCATCACCTTTCATCAAAGTTGTCTTAACTGAGCAACACCCATTGCTTTCTTTTCTGAAATTTTGAAAAACCTTTTGATGCACTTCAAATGACTGCTGTAGACAATTTTTCCAATAATTCCCAATGATGTGAATTCTAAATGATTAGAATATTGTATGAATCATTTTATTACACCGTATGGTAATCTGTACTGAACTACTTCAGTAGAAATTGCACAGCTGTAAAAAGTGAAAATGTCCTTTATATGAGTAAAGGTCATGCAGAACAGGGAGAATGACAAAGCAGTAAATGCACAGAAATAGGGGTGCCATCCTCTGGGGTGTGATGACGACAGGCAATAAAAGGATAGTGACAGCTGCAGTGACAGGTCTTGGATTGAACCAAAGCCTACTTGAAAAAGAAAAAGAGAGACATCAAAAAAGACAAGGTGAAAAGAAAGACAACAAAACATGAAAAACAAAAAGATAAAACAAGACAAAACAAAAGAAATAGCAAAAAAACAAAAAACAAATGATAAAACATGAAACATGCAAATAAAAACAAGCCAAAATAAAAAGAACATAAAAAGCTAAAACTGTTCTTCCCGTGTTTGTGTGGGTTTCCTCCGGGTGCTGCGGTTTCCCCCACAGTCCAAAGACATGTAATATAAGTGAATTGGCCGTAGTGTATGAGTGTGTGTGTTAATGCGAGCGTGTATGGATGTTTCCCAGTACTGGTTTGTGGCTGGAAGGGCATCTGCTGCGTATAACATATGCTGGAATAGTTGACGGTTCATTCCGCTGTGGCGACCCCTGATGAATCAGAGACTCAAAAGAAAATGAATGAATGAACGAAACAGCTAAAACATCAACAAGGCAAAGTGCAAGAAAACAAAAGCTAAAAACATAAACAAACATTCATAGCGCAACAATAAATGTCAACTCTGGTTAATGTATAAATTATATAATATATAAATGCTAATATATATAGTTAACTGATAATGAAACTGATAATTTTATTAATTGATCACTTCATTTAAAGCAGTATGATATCGCATAAATCAGTTTTGTTCTATGATATTCTACGAAATTCAATTAGACAATTCATTTTCAGCAAATGTGCAGCCTAATTACTACATTGATTACTAATTTGTTTACTAGGATAATAATCGATACATAAAAACCCTCATATAGCCTTCATTTATGTCTTTGTATTGTAATCCTTGTGTTAGCAAGATGAATGATCTGTACAGTCAGCCGTGTGTGGTGGCTTTAGTTCAAAATAACAATCTACCACAAATCCAACACTTAGCGGTAATGATGATAAAAATCACTCTCTTCTCTCCACGTAGACCACTTCAATTTCCCCTCTTCAGGGAGAAGGAAGCAGGCAGAACAAAACTGAATGAATTAGTGGCTTGATTGATTTCGTGACAGTAAATGCGCCAGTAAGGTCTGTGGCAGATCTCATTAAGTGACAAGGAAGTCCAGCCCTGAGCGAGAACTTTGAATGCCGGGCCAAGAGTGTAAGGGTTCAGAGTGTTACTTAGCAATAAAATCAACATGACAATTATGGTTCTATTACACTGAATTTGTCTGGCTGTTCCAGAGGGACACACCCGACCCCTCGACGTCACAAAGAACAGCTCTACTCCTGAAGGAATGAAGACGTAAACATGAGAAAGACCCATGATCAAGGCCAATTAGCCTGTGGGTGATGCACTTAATCTGACCATAAGTTCCAAGGCAACAAATAAATATCACAAAAACATTTTTTTTCATCAGACTGACCTAAAAAAATAACTGAGTATTCAACAACAAAGCACTGGTTTTAAAGGGCCTGTTTACATATTTTATTTGATTCATTTTGATTGATTGGATCACATGGTAGATGAGAGAGACAAATTCTTGATCTAGACCTGGCATTTTAATCCATCTTTTTTGCCCACTTTTCTTCAGACTTGTTTACATGGGTTTATTATTTGTACCTTGCTTAAAAAATCTAAAATGATTTGGCAGATCCTGGATCCTTTAATCGAGATAAGTGATCTCTGGCTAATTTGATTCTTCAAACAAATTTGCGAATTATGCCGCAGTCACACTAGAGTTTGAGCTTGCGAAATTCTGTCGTGCGGCTCTGCGAAAAGGGGCAGGATTAAGAGCGATTGGTCCATATTTTGAATTTCTGTCCAGAGAGATCATGTTTTGATCTTCGATTGGTCTCACGCAGTCACGTGATGCGATTTCACAGGTCAGAGTGCACCAAGCTTAAACTTTCCAATGCAGCGAGCTGCGAAACTTGTCGCACGAGCTTGGGTTTCTGGTCTGTCGCATTAGCATACATATGAATGGAAGTCTGTGAGGAGAAAAGTGCAGAGTGACCGCGGCTTTAGTCTGAAATATCTGGATGAATTGATTTGATATTACAGCGTGTGCTTGTGTTTGGAACAGATAGAACAAATGCAGTGATTGGCTAGTAGGAGGACACTAGCGTAATGACATCATCTGATTGATTTTCAATTATCAGCCATGTAAGCAAAATGACATATTTTGTAGTAAAAGCAATGGTTTAAGTGATATGCAATAACTCTCCACATTGTAGGCCATTTGTGCAGGCTTTTGTACTTGCCTTTGTACAGGGAAGATTTATTTAGTTTTATGTTTAAAGCAGATTTTCTATGTGATTGAATTCAAGTTGGTTAACCCTATAGTGTAAGGCATAATTGGTTATTTAAATAAATTTAGCATGAAAAAAAAGCATTTTGATATTTAAGAAGTAATCTGCATCTTTTGCGCTGCATCAGATAACCTGCATATTAGTTGTCAACATTGCATCCGCACGACTCTTTAAATTATATATTTCTTCACACACTTAAATAAAAAATGAATGAATAAATGAATGAATGAATGAATAAATGAACGAATTAATGTCTTTTATCATACACTCAAAAATTGTACTAAAGCTGGGGCGGTACCTTTTCAAAGTTTGCATATGTATCTAAAAGGTCCATATGTGTATCTAAAGAGTATATTAGTAGGTAAAGTGTACAAGTCACTAAAAAGTACAATAAAATTGTGACTCAGTACAACCCGGGACAGTTTTAGATTTGTTTCAGTTTAAATATGAAATATAATTATTTTGTATAAATTTAGTGACCATTCTTTAGTCCTGTTAATCTGTTATTTGTTCCAAAGCAAACTGAAGTGACTGATAACTTTCATATTTTGATGTCATATTGCTGCCTTTGACCTCTCTAACATTATAACATTCTCCAATCCTATTATCCAATTCTAAGTTTTTGGAGATTTGTGAATACAGCGTCTCATGCTTTGTCACAATTAGATTTCTTTGTGTATGTCTCTGTGTGTGTATTTCTATAAAAATGACTTCTGTTTTGCAAGAGTTGGCAACACGGCTTGTAATCAGATGGACAAAACCACATTTTAATACCAGATGTAAACAGGGCCAAAGATCTTCATCTCCTCCAGTGCAGGCCGTGTGACTGCTGTTCAGGGATCAGGATGTTAATAGGATAACAGGACCCAAGATCAAGCCCAGCTCTGTGTGAAAGTGAGTGACAGCAGGGGGTGTTCCTTCCAGTAAACAGTCAAAGTGGTCCAAACATCATCTGGGGTTTAATTGGCTTTAAGGTGGGCAACAGGGCGGTGAGATTTGTCAGACCAGACTGATTCATCTCTAGTTCTCTGACTGTTGCCTCCAAGCCTGTCAAACTCGGCCAAGTGTAAAGAAACTGTAATAAAGAGTCACACATTATTTTCTTTTTTCCCTTCAAGGCAGAGTTGCTGTGCTGTTTTGGGTGCTTGAGTTCATTTCCAGTCAGTCCAGCTAGTGCATATGACATGGTGAATATGACAAACAACTGCTTTTTGTTCTTTGACAAATGGTGTATAACTGGGTTGCGTGGATTGGTTAGTAACGATTTTCCACGTCATTTTAGAATATGTTTAAGAACACATTTTAGAACACATTTTAGTCAAAAACGGTTGACCGTTTCAGCTCAAAATACCACAAAAATGATGTTTTATAACTCTATGAAACTGCCCCTTTTATACTTTATGTTTTTTTATGTTTTTCTTAAAAATAAAAATGCATAAATGGTTTGATGCAAATTGTGCCATTTTGGTGACTGTTGCTGACATTATCTTCAGCAGGTGAAAACTAATGGCGGACAGCTGCATCATAATCAGAGCTGTTGTTGCTAGCAAGAGATTGTCACTAATGGGCAGGACTTTCTCCTTCTGATCAAATGTACAAAGGGATAATGTTACTTCAAAAAGTTTCTGCAGACTGTTTTTATCAAGTGTGATTATAACAAATACAATTAATTCATTTTTATCATTAGATGCTGGCTACATTCACACATTGTTGCCAGACAACTGTGTTTAAACTGCTTATAAAAGTGATTTTTGCATTATAGGTCCCCTTTAAAGTTCAATTCTCACATTTAACAAAGCATTAACTATGACTATGCTGCTTTAAATAGTAAGGTAGGATTAGGGATGTAGAATATGTACTTTATAAGTACTTATAAACAGCCAATATGTTAATAACAGACATGCTAATAAGCAACTAAGTATTAGTAACAACTATAACGTCCTCTGATTAAGAACCACTGTTTTAGATTCCTCAAAGCTCCCACCTTTATTCCTAGGTTCAGATTAGTGGATTGCTGTGATTAAATGACTAATTTTACTTGATTGCATTAGAGTTAATGCAGACACCAGACACTTGTGGAATACTGTTGAACAGTAAAACACACTGACAAAACATTGCTTTTATGCATAATGTATGATTGACTCAAATCTCTTCTAAAAATGAATCAAAACCAGATTCAGTTCATGTATATACAAGAATTGAATTTCAACAGGCTTTTGTAGTGGTTTAAGACAAGTCGCTACTGCCCGAGAGGCGTGAACATCACAACCTTTTTCATTGGGAACATGTGTTAAAAAGTTAAGCCTGGACTGGGATTTGGTTCATAGACTTGGACTGCAGCCCATGTGACCTTAAATCTTCAAAACCACATAGATGCAACTCACAGACATATATAATTTGTATAAAATGAAAGCATGACAGATGACAATGATTAATCTCTCTGTAATGCCTAGAAATGAGAAATTGGATACAGTATACAGTTAAAAAAAAAATTATTAGCTTTCTTGTGAAATTTAAATTCTTTATCAAATATTTCCCAAGGGCCATTTAATGGAGAGAAGGGTTTTCAACATTATTTTTAACTGATTTTTATTAACTAAATTCGTTTGTCTTTGCCACTATGAAAGTACATACTATTTTAGTGATTTTGCAAGATACTAGTATTGAGCTTAAAGTGCAATTTAAAGGCTTAACCAAGATAAATTAGGTTAACTATGCAAATTAGGGAAGTCAGAGGACAACAGTGGTTTGTTCTGTAGACGATTAAAAAAAATCTTAACCAGGCTAGTAATATTGCATTTTTAAAATATATTTTCTATTTCAGCCAAACTATAATAAGACTTTCTCCAGAAGATATTGTGAAAAATGTCCAATTTCCAATATTACTCTGATATATATATATATATATATATATATATATATATACACACACACAAAACCACGAGGGCTAGCAATAGTACTAAAATAAAATAATAATAATAAAAAATAATGATGATGATCATTAGAGTTTAAATTAACTAATATAAATTGTTTTAATAAAATATTATTATTATTTATTGATTTAAAAGGGGCTATGTGTCAGAATGTTTTATGTATCAATTATTATCATCATTATTTGTTGTTGTTGTTGCTTTTGCTAATTTAAAGGGTTTCTAAATTATATGTTAACCCCTTTTAAACAGTGTAAAAGGAAAAGCATAAATAATTGAAAACAGATCACGTTACAGACTGAATGTTGTAATCTTTTGTTTTTCTATTTAGGCTGTCATCACACAACCTGAAGAGCATCAATCATCATTTTAGGCTCTGCATCAGTGGGCCATAGTGTTGATCTAATAATACAACCCCCTTAGAATCACTCAAAGAATGAGAAAAGTGTTTCAAGCGCTCTCCAGAACACCGTAGGCCTGTTTTACTATTGCTAAATGTGATGATCTATGCATGTAATAACGTGCACAATCACCCACTAAGGAGCAACCACGTACTGTAAACATACGCTGTGTCAGAGCAGGGTTTATTGGCATTTAATGCGAGTTGGGTCCAATCCAGACCCTGAGGGGTTTCTGTGAGAATGAGAGATCCTTGTTGCACAAATATAGTGCATCAATATTCAAGTTTAAAAGCCGAGGTTGGATCACAGAGGAAATGATGGTTATTTAAGAGTTTGATGTTGTAAAGTAATTGTCCTGTAACCTTAAACCTTGTAATTACATGCACAGTTATTCTGTGTGGCCAAAACAACAACTGGGGATTTCACTGTATAAACTGGGGCTTTGCACACAGCCCACACTGACAATGGAGTAGTCTGTGTTTCATCGTCATTATAAGTTGCAACATAAGAGTTGCTTCTAGAAACTTTATAGAAACGGCTGGATGATGGTACAGTATTGTGTTACCATAAGAATGTCGTGATGACTTTATACTGCAACACAAGCTAATGGGAAATACATGAACCATTTCCTGCAAAACCTGCAGTATGTTGTGCATTTCAATGCATTTTATATATGTGGCACATGTAGAAGAATTGTTTATATTTTTTTCTTAATTTCAAATGTGGGCTTAGCGAGCAGCACAGTTTCATGAAACAAATAAACAAATAAAACTTGCTGTGGGGCGTCACGGTGGAGCAGTGGGTAGCACGATTGCCTCACAGCAAGAAGGTCACTGGTTCGAGCCTCGGCTGGAGCAGCTGGCATTTCTGTGTGGAGTTTGCATGTTCTCCCCGTGATCGTGGGGGTTTCCTCCGGGTGCTCCGGTTTCCCTCACAGTCCAAAGACATGTCGTATAGGGGAATTGGGTAAGCTACATTGTCTGTAGTTTATGTGTGTGAATGAGTGTGCATGGATGTTTCCCAGTGATGGGTTGCAGCTGGAAGGGCATCCGCTGCGTAAAACATATGCTGTATAAGTTGGCGGTTCATTCTGCTGTGGCGACTCCAGATTAATAAAGGGACTAAGCCGAAAAGAAAATGAATGAGTGAATGAACTTGCTGTGAATACTGGTGCTAAATAGTGTGGCATTGTTTTATTATAATGTTTTACAGTATGCCATTCTAGCCTGATCTCAGGAGGTAAAGTAACTATTTTACATATTGTCAAAACATTTGTTCAAATCCATACAATTTCATTTACCGTAACCCTACCCATCATTGCCTGCAGGATGAGCAAATCAAACTAAAATGTACAAATGAGATCACACAAATTAATATGAATTAGCCCAAAAATCCCAAAAGTTACACATTTCTGTGAGATTCAGTGGGCCATTCTGTGTTGTATGTATCACTTGTATGTGTCACTACAGTGTTAAAGGTGCTGTATGTAAGTTTTTGACTCTTCTAAAGCATAAAAATACCATAATAAGTTTGCAGATATTTAAGAAACATGCCAAGTGAACATACTTGGTTATCTGAAAAACAATGCTGAAGTCTGATATTCTGCTTTGAAAATGTGTTTTCCGTGTTGGAACGGCTGTCTTTGTTTTGTTCATTTTTACCTGCCCAATGCCAGTTAAGCCAATTATATTTCAGCACCCCGGGCTTCCTTGGTGGTTCATCGTATTCCATTCATTCATTCATTCATTCATTCAGAAAGGCTCTGAAATGAGACACAGATTCAGAAATTTAAATACAGCCATTCAGAAGCACAGAATATGCACTCACTCACGAAATGGTAAGGTTTATAATCTATTTAAGACATATTAACCCTCTTTAACATTATTAAATGTACATGCTGAATCACTAATATGTGTTTAGTTCTAAAGTTTAATTTCAAACGGTTTATTTTGTTTTCAAGATCTGAGGTGAACTATCTGCTGCTGCTTTCAGTAGTATGTACAATAAATGTCATGTAAAATGGCATTCAAACTCACATTTTTAGCATTTAACACTGAATAAAGCACATGAGGTGTACCTGAGGTGATCATTGTCATAGTTTTCTGTTGTTCAGCTGTGAGAAATAGAAGCCGTTTATAATATATCAATTTGAGGTGTTGGTTAGGACAAAAACTCCTTTTAGTATAGAAAATATTCCTTATATCGGGTGCCGTTGCTTTTATTTAGAACACGGTTTAAATCACTCGCTCCTGTCCTCAATCTGGCAACCTGCGCTTGCATTTGTTTTTATCCAGGAGTGCAATACCTAGTTCAACCACTGGGTGTCAAACTTACATACTGCATCTTTAATAGAAGGAAATGTGTGATAGAAAATGGGTTTATGCTTTTAGCTGTTTTTTAAGGGTCAGGATTTGTGTTTTGCAGAACTTGTACCTGAATGCTCTGTATTGCAAGTGCAATGCTGTACCAGGTGAGCTACACTGCAAAAACTGACAAGTTAATTTACTCAAAACATTTGTGGAAACTTAACTTACTGCCTCAAAACATTTGAGTGAACAAATTTTCTTTAACATGTTTGTGATGAGGTGTGGTACGCAGGCGTCTCTCATTAACACTCAGATCTGTAGCAGTAGTTAGCAAAAACTTGTTATAAATATGTATAGATGTATAATTATACTATGAATAATGTACTATCAAAAATTTGTATACACTTATATCAAGGCGATAATTAAGTTCTTCTCATTGCCATAAAAGTGAAAATGCTAAATCTAAACAACAGAAAAATGCTAATTTTAGAAGAAAATTTCAGATTTCACACTTTTGCATCTGAACTCTTCAAATAATAAGTGAATTTTCATTCTTGGGTGAACTACCACTAACAGGGCTAAGGCTGAAAATATGAGCCAGATGCTGAATGGGGAATCATCTGCTCATGTCAAACCCTTCCAAGTTCCAGAAGGTAACAAAATATGCATCACTGTATTCTTCCGTAATTGTTACAAAAATATCAGAGGAGATTTATGCTTTAGCAGCAGTAAGAGATTAATCCTTGTTAGGTACTAGGTCAGCGTTGCTAAAGACCTGAACATTTGCTAATGAATAAAGAAATGTTCATGCATTTAGGGCTTAACATCAAATATAAATGGGACCTTTGTGAGATTGGAGATAAATGCTGTCTTCTGTTGTAGGTGCACTCCACACAAAAAACAGGTATTATCAAAACGTCTTCCAATTTATTCAAATTATCTTCAATGGATCCAGGAAGGCATATCAGACCAGGATGACAAGGAGGATGACAATGCAAGACCAGACAAGGAATAACCAAAACTAGGGTGAATAAAACACAAGCCATGATTAACTAATGACAAACAGGAAAGAGACACAGGTGAACTAATCAAAACTAACAAATGGCGGGAAAACAGAACAAAGGAATCACATGATTGAACAAAAGCACATGGAACACATGACAGGGGGAAACACAGAAAACCAACAACATCACACTACAATCTAAAACCAAATGGTGCTAAATAGCACTAAAAGTGGTTAATTGGCTCATAATAATTGGGGAACCAATACAAAAATCATGCAAATTTTGGGTAAATAAGACCACTTTGTTTTAGTCTTTGTTGAGTTTTATGAGTTCTTTTAAACTAAACGTCCTGAATGAATTTAGTTCTATATAATATTCCTTTATGAATTGATTTGGTGGAAGTTTCATTGAAAATTAATAGCACTGAATAGAAACTTAAAGTATTTTAGCTTAAGCCCAAATTATCTGCATTATTATGTAAAGTATTGTAAATTTAGACACACACACAATTAAAAATGTAGGTGGCGGCACAATAGCTCAGTAGTTAGCACTTTTGCCTCACAGCAAGAAGGTTGCTGGTTCGAGTCCCGGCTGGCATTTGGGACTTCTGTGGCCAGTTGGCATTTCTGTGTGGAGTTTGCATGTTCTCCCCTTGTTCGCGTGGGTTTTCTCCGGGTGCTCCGGTTTCCCCCACAATCCAAAGACATGCGAATAGGTGAATTGGATAAAATAAATTGGCCATAATGTGTGAGAGTGTATGGGTTTTTCCCAGTACTGGGTTGCGGCTGGAAGGGGATCTGATGTAAAACATAAGCCAGAATAGTTGGCGGTTCTTTCCGTTGTGGCGACCCCTGATAAATAAGGGACTAAGCCGAAGGAAAATGAATGAAAAATGCAGGTTTCATTTTTAAAAATCTTTTTATTATACATAAAATTATTTATACATTGTGCCCCATTTTATTCATTTGTATAGAAATATTAAAATACAAAATAAAACAATAAATATGATAATTATAATAAAGAAAATCAATAAAACTAATAAAATAAAATAATTAAAAGCTGGGTCAGAACTAAATAAATACTATAATACATACAAAAAAACCTTTTTGTTTGAAAAGACATGTGGCTGCCCTCTCATTCTGATTCCTATTGTTATATCTTTATGAATTTTACAATGTCACTTTGACTGTAATAGAGACAAACAATGAACATGTGCATCAATTGAGTTATGGAGTGCTCTCTAGTACAGTATACACATTATGATGAATGCCTTGATTTGTTGAAAGCATATTTAATCATAACACAACATATAATCATAATTTATTGGAGGTTGTGCAATTTTTCTGATGTTTTTATAAATCAAACAACACGATGAAATCCTACAAGCTATGTTTAAACATAATTAGAATTTCAATACTGACAGATGACAAGACCATGTGATTATATTACTTTGCTCAGACACACTTTTACCACCTGGACCAGCAGACGGCTCCATCCCAGCTGGTTTTCTCAGGCGTTGAGCTCTTTCCGTGGCTCCGATCCTTCAAACACTTTGCTAATTTCAAGTCACTGGGGAGAACATTGAGTGGCAAGACAGATGTGTTTACAATGGCCATTTCATGCTGCTCCACAGATAGTCTGCTGGTGGGTGGCTTTTTGGGAAAGATTGGGTCTCATGGAATGCACCAAAATCTGGTGAGTCCTCCCATGTGCACAAAACAGGATGTTGATAGTTTTACCAAACCATGAAGAACCAAACCACAAGAGATTTTCATTGAGAAACTTTTTTTGATTTTTTTTTTGCAGAAAATATCATAATGAGATCAGTTCCAGTTAAAGAGTACTGTTCATTCATTCATGTATTTTCATCTGCTTTTCCAGGGCCGGGTCGCGGGGTCAGCAGTCTCAGGAGAGAACCCCAGACTTCCCTCTCCCCAGACACTTCCTCCAGCTCCTCTGGGGGGATCCCGAGCCTTTTCAAGGCCAGCCGAGAGACATAGTCCCTCATATATGTATATAGACCCTAAGAGTACTGTATAAAGGGTAAATTTATTATTTGGTTATACTTTATTTTGTTGGTATACTTTATTTTGGTGTTAGGGTTAGTACAATAGTAATTGCAAAGGTTTTTATAGTCAGTATAATGTCTTTTTGGGGGTCCATCAAAACAAAATTCCTCAAGCAGGAAGTTCATTAATAAGTGTATGTTTATTTGACAGAAATGTACTTAAAATGAAAAATCATTCGCTTATAAAGTACAGTAGATTAGAATGCCTACATAACAAAAGTACTATAGTAATTTATCATAAATACTGTAGTGTTTTTGACCCCTACTATGTTAAAGAGCATTATACTGTATATGTTATAGTATTTACAGCTCACTTTGTTCATAAATCCTGCAGCATACTGGAGTATTAACTATTGTGAACTGATAAACTGTATAAATCATGTAACATGCCTTTGTATTTACTACAGTACGCTGTGGTGCATTGTAAAATAATATACACTATAGTTGTAGAAACTTACAGTATTGGGTCATTTGTTTATATTACTACGGTTGTGTAATCGCCACAGAAAATTAGGCAAGTACTTTACTTCAGAAACACCATAGTTTTTAGCATAAAATACCACAGTTTTTTAATAGCTGTCAAAACGATTCACAAAAATGGCCAAAAATGCTTTACTATTTATTCGAGGCCAGTAGATGATGTCCCTTTGTACAAATACACTATGCGCCTGCATACATTCAGTCTGTAATTGTCGTTTTGGTTGTCAAGCACTCATCATGTGTATAGACTGAACATATAACATGCATGTGAATGAGGCTACTGTTTTTACAAAGGCATGCTTTTGCAGTTCACACAGAGATTAAAGTGGTATTGTTTTTTCGTCGTAAAAGCAAAGTTTTCAAACTCAAATGCAGTTGTCATGTACTGTAAATGAACAGCCAACAAGGGGAAGGTGGGCCAACAAGGGCCAATGAATTGTTGTAGTGATTAGCTTTCTCAGATTAATCCTCTAGGCTAGTCATTTCATACTTCTATTTTCTCAAAACCAATGAAAATTAAAGCAGGGTGTTGAAGCTTTCAGCCTTAAAAAAAGGTTGAGCTATCCTGTGGGTTCATGATAAAAGTAATAATTTCTGGTCTGTGAAAAATCATTACTTATTCAAAAATTTGTTGACTGACTTATTGATTAAATACATATCTGACAAATATCATTAAATAATGGCTTACATTTCAGTCTGAACTTAAGTAGAGAAAATTAGCACACAAGACTTACAGACTATTCTTCATGCTATTTTTCCTATATATCTGGAAAGAAATGTGCACAAAAGATTACTGGCACTGCGTTGTTAGCACATCAGAAGCAGTCCAGCATTGAGCGCAGATTTCTGTGTCCTCCTGCCGTGGTCTTTTGCTCATATGAGCTCACATTTGATGGCAGCGCTGACCGGTCTCTTTGACTCCGAGCCAGTCTGCACTGCTGCTCTCATTAACCCAAGCCTCTGTGACTGGTTCTGCTTCTTTGTTTATATCCCTTTCTCTTTTTTTCTGTTATTTCTCCCACGCATCTCTTTTTATCCATATTGTATATCAATTAAAAGATTTGTTCATCACCAACTAAACTCTCCCATTATTTACTTAGCCTTATGCCATTCCAGACCCTTATATTGTTATTTTATCTATGTAACATAAAAAAAGATTGTCTGAGAAAAAAGGTTTTTAAAGGGTTAGTTCACCCAAAAATGTAATTTTTATTTTTTTTTAATTACTCACCATCAAGTCATTCCAAACCCCTGAGTCATTCATTCATCATTGGAACACAAATTAAGATGTTTTAGATAAAATCTGAGAGCTTCTTCATCCTCCATAGAAAGCATTGGTCCTGACTTGTTCAAAGTGCAAAAAAAAAACAGGACACCGGGTGTAACCCCGGTGTCTTGGCCAAAATTCCCTCCATTGGCCCTTACCAATCATGGCCTCCCAATCATCCCCATCCACCGGGCTCTATCACTGTCTCTCCACTCCCCCTATAGCTGGTGTGTGGTGAGTGCACTGGCGCCGTTGTTCTGTGGCTGCTGTTACATCATTCAAGTAGATGCTGCACACTGGTGGTGGTGTGGAGAGACCCCCCCATGATTGTGAAGCGCTTTGGGTGTATGCGCTATATATAAATACACATATGACTACATTACATTACATGTGACTTCAGTGATTCAATTGAAATATTATGAATCTACAGAATACTTTTGCATGCACATAAAAGAAAAATAATAAATTTTGATGTACACGTCAGCCGTGCGACTGAGTATGGCGCACACAAAAAGCACAGAGCTTTCGTGAACATGTGCCCTATACTGATACTGAGGAGAAGAAACTGTTGAATAAAGTCAGTATTTGTGTTTTATGTGCAAACAAAAGTATTCTTGTAGATTCATAATATTCCAATTGAATCACTGAAGTCACATGTAATGTAATGTAATCATATGTGTATTTATATAGCGCATACACCCAAAGCGCTTCACAATCATGAGGCCTGTAGAAACGCAGGGTCCGTCCAGGGGCTTAGGGCGCGGCGACACAGCGGAGTGTCAGTCACTTGGTGCATGCCTGCATGCCATGCGCATCTAATATGGAGCAATCCGAGCGGCGTGACAGCGGCTGCGGATGCCATATGCCCCAGGAGCCTCTGAAATAATTTCAGAGAGACCACAGTTTTCCTGTCGAACTCCATCAGACAGGTCAGCATCAGCTCGGCGCGCTCTCGGGAGAGGCGCGCCATCATGGTGATCGAGTCCAGCTCCAAACGAAGAAAAGAGATTCTCTGCACGAGGGCAAACTTGCTCTTTTCTCAGTTGACCTGAAACCCCAACAGGTCGAGGTGCTGGAGCACCCTGTCTCTGTGCATAATCAATTGATCCCGCGAGTGAGCTAAAATCAGCCAGTCGTCAAGATAATTGAGTATGCGGATGCCTGCGAAATGAAGGGGTGCTAGGGCACCCTCCGCGAGCTTGGTGAAAACCCGCGGAGACAGAGAGAGCCTGAAGGGGAGGACTTTGTACTGCCAAGCTCGACCCTCGAACGCAAACCGCAGAAACTGGTGGTGGCGTGGAAGAATGGAGACATGAAAGTACGTGTCCTTCAGGTCTATTGCTGCAAACCAATCCTGAGGATGGAAGCACCGGAGGATGCGCCTCTGCGTGATCATTCTGAATGGCAGCTTGTGCAGGTCTTGCAGGTCCAGCGGATTGACCCCCACTGTAACCCTCAGATTTGCCCGAGTGCCAACCGACTTGCGGGGGACAACAGGGGTGGTTCGCCGTGCTCGTGCCCATCATCCGGGGACAGGGAACCACCGCATCCAGAAACGCATGGTTGGAACGACATCTTGAAAAAGACGTGCTGCACGATCGTGTTGCTCTTTTAGGAAACTTGCTCCTTATACTAACCGCTCTAGAAGGACCGGACCCAGAGAACGCCCAGGCAAGGGAGAATAAACCCAGCTCGACTGTCTGCCACTGCGTGTCACACACTCTGGAACCGGGAGAAACAGCCTGTCATACACTTTGTTTTTTGTTTTTGTTTTTGTGACCAGGCCTTTAAAGTGTGTCCTTTATTACATCTTGAAAAATATACACCAAAATACAGATTTGGAATATCATGAAAGCCATATTTAATGTCATACAGCAGTCATTCTTTTAAGGAAATAGAAAGTATGGAAGTGCAATTTTTTTCAGATGCCTCATTGTACTGTAGATAAGGACTGTTTCTTTTTGACCACAGCAGTCATTAAACGAAAAAGAAACGTTTTCGCCTGTTTACAGTATATGCATATCATTCTCTGAGCAGAGTGGAACTGATTTGCCAAAAACTGTGAGAGAGTTGATCCAGATGTTGAACAATGTAAATATAAAGACTGTGAAGATGGATTGCATTTGCCTTCGCTCTGCTAAATCAGTTGCTTCTGTGATAGGACAAAGAGTGACAAGATAACAACTGCTGGCCCTCTACAAGATCTTCTAAAGTTGAAATTAAACACACCCATACATGGGCTGTCAGGAAGCCATTAAGACTGCTGTAAGAGGCGTTGACAAAGTGACCACCTCAGAAGTCACCTAAGAAACTTGTGTATTGGACTGACGGTGATATCTATGACGTCCCCTCACACTTTGGTCTTGTTGAGCTATGCTGAAAATGGAAAGTAAAAAATAAACCTGTAGAAGAAAAAGACTAAGGCACACAACGGTGATGTCAAAGTACTGATGAAAGACAATTGTATTGTCACCTTGCGTTTTCAGTGTCTGTGCCAAAGGCTATTCTTGAACACACCATAAACTGAGTGAGTGTTCTTTGCTTGTGTGTGGGGAATCAACTGTCCGTATCAGAAAGTATACAAAGCAGCGTTTGCTTACCATTTAGAATATCAATCATACTGTACTGAGCACTTATTTAGTTTCTGGTGACTGCTGGCCTGGAAATATTTCAGAGTAAACATTCTTCATTTACTTGTCCAGAGGAGAACTGGTCCCCTAGTATGAGACTCGTTTTTCCAAACATTTTTTTCTTCTTCTGTTTTTATCCAACTTTATTGTCACCTGGTGGAGTTATAATTCCTTGCCACTGTCAACTATTGGCTTGCATATTTGGAGTTGGTAGGGCTGCCCAGATTTGAATCACAAAGCTGAACATCCAATCAAATCCTGCTTAATAGGGTGAACTCCCACAATGCGTCTAACTAAAGCTAATGCATGGAACACACCACTATCACACTCTTTCCCCTCCAGTTCTTATTGCTCCACTCCATGCAAAATGTGAACCAGTGTTTCTGGTATGGGAGACGGGCATACTAACAGGATGTACATGCTTTCCATGAACTCAGGAACAAAACGTGAGTTGACACAGAATTTATTAATCTGGGGTCGCCACAGCGGAATGAATCGCCAACTTATCCAGCATATGTTTTATGCAGCGGATGCCCTTCCAGCTGCAACCCATCACTGGGAAACATCCATACACACCCATTCACACACATACACTACGGACAATTTAGCTTACTTAATTCACCTATAGTGCATGTCTTTGAACTTGTGGGGGAAACCGGAGCACCCGGAGGAAACCCCACGAACACGGGGAGAACATGCAAACTCCACACAAACACAGGTTTAATATAAAATAACACTCACAAGATATACTGTATCTTGTGAGTGTTATTTTATATTAAACCTGTGTTTGTTTGTTTGGATTAATTTCTGCTAGGTGGCACGGTGGCTCAGTGATTAGCACTGTCACCTCACAGCAAGAAGGTCGCTGGTACGAGCCCCGACTGGGCCAGTTGGCATTTCTGTGTGGAGTTTGCATGTTCTCCCCGGGTTTCCTCCGGGTGCTTGAGATTTCCCCCACAGTCCAAAGACATGCGCTATAGGTGAATTGAATAAGATAAATTGGCCGTAATGTATGTGTGTGAATCCGAGAGTGTATGGGTGTTTTCCAGTGCTGGGTTGCGGCTGGAAGGGCATCCGCTGCGTAAAACATATGCTGGATGAGTTGGCAGTTTATTCTGCTGTGGTGACCCCTGATTAATAAAGGGACTAAGCCAAAGGAAAATGAATGAATGAATGATCATTTCTGCTAGTTGGAAATAATTTTTTCATCAGTTATTTAAGTGGAAGTGTTTTGCATTTAAGTTTGTTAGTCAGAAATAATTATTTTGTCAGTTATCTAAGTGAAAGTGTTTTGCGTTTAACTTTGCTAGTCAGAAAGAAATAGTTTGTCAGTTATCTACGTGAAAGGGTTTCGCATTTAAGTTTGCTAGTCGGCAAGGATTATTTCGTAAGTGAAAGTGTTTTTTGCATTTAAGTTAGCTTTGTCAGAAGGAATTATTTGTTCACTTATTCAAATAAAAGCAGGTTTTGCATTTAATTCCAACTGTAGCTGCACTTATTAACAATTTGAGTTAAAACTGTAAGTTAAAGGAAAGTAGTTCTTATTAGTGAACACTTTGGTTTCGATTCACTACATCTGTGAGCTGGAGGCTTTGTTAGGCAATTAGAGAATAGTTGAGCACAGCTTCATTTACTACAGCATGAGAAGCTGTATAAATACTCAGGTACTGACGCTGACACAGAAGCGTCCAGCGGCAGTGTTGATCCTCCTCGTGTAAAGACCAACAAGGGTAAAGATGTTCGACTCGACCTGCGCGACAAAGACTGACAAGTGTAAAATCATTCGAATTGACCTTTGACCTTTCTAAGACAGACAATGGTAAAAACGTTCAAATCAACCTGTGCGATTAAGAGCGACAAAGGTAAAGACGTTCCACTTGACACACACAACACACGCAGATGACACCACAACAACAGCAACTTACACCCTATCCACATTTCCTCATATACATCCTTATTACATTTCATATGGTCTGTGGAATTTTAGTCAGCTGTCAACAAAGCAGAATTCATTCCATTTGCATCACAATCTAATCTTCACATACTGGCATTGACTAAGACCTGGATTCGTCCCCAAGACTCACTTATTCCAAATGCTCTCTCTAAAAAAATTGCATTCACCCACACTCCCCGCCCGAATGGGAGGGGAGGAGGGACTGATTTTCGTATTTCTAATAATTGGCAATACTCCAAATATGGTGATTTTACCAATAATTCTGCATTTGAATACTATGAAGTCTCTATCACTTCTCCAGCTAAATTTCCCATTCTGGTCATTTACTATCCTCCTGGTCAGTTGGGTGCATTTACTGAAGAATTGGATTGGCTGCTGTTCTTTTTCTCCAAGCCCCCTTGCAGTATTAGGTGACTTGAACAATCACTTGGACAAACTTTATGTTATAGATTTCCATTCTCTTATTACATCATTCAGCCTCAACCAGCTTACCACCACACGCACACATAAATCTGGGAATCATCTACACCTTATCTACAGAAGACATTGCACTTCTGATAAAGCTACAGTTAGACCATTGCACACTTCAGATTACTTCAGCAAAACTTTCAACCTACGGCTTCCCACAACCACACCACCACCCTCCTAACCTCATTTAGATGCGATGTGCGCTCTCAGTCCTCCACACACTTCTTTTCCACTGTTACATCCTCTCTTCCCTCACACATCCAGTTCTCACCTCTTGATGTTAATAGTGCAATAGAAACATTCTGTTTCACTTTAACATCCTGTCTCAGGTGGCGGGCTAAACCACGAGAGAGTGTGGTGTTCATGCTGCACCACTAGGTGGATGAGTTGCTTATGGCAGCCAATGGATAAAGGGCAGGGGAGATCTTTTGATAGACTTATCCAACAGCTGAGTGTGGGGGAGTAAACACTTCAAAAGAGCCCCAAAGGCGGACAGCTGCTTGTGTTCATGCACTGCTTCGCAGCTCTTACAGCCAATCTAATGCCAAATGTGCTGCTCTGCATTTTTTGGACTACATTGGCGAGGCCGAAAGGGGGAACTTGACGACTGGGCATTCCATGATTTCCATACATTTTGCCAGGCTTGTGCCCTGTAGAGGTCACTCCAGTGCTGCTGCTCCAGCAGCCACACAACACAGGAGATGGCACTCTCTGATGGTGGAAGGGATCATTGTGTCCCACTGGTCAGTTAACGCCCACCGGGCAGCCCCCAGCCAGTAAGGTGCTGACCCGCCACAGTCTGCTTGCTTCAATGGGTGCATGGAGCTTAAGGAAACAACTGAAAAGCAGACTGTAAAACCTGCACCAGGTGAGACAAGAAGAAAAAACAAACAGCCAGTCTTTTGGCTGGCAAGCTGGAATGTCAGAACTTTGCCCTGGTTATTCTGTTTAACTACAAAGTTGATGATGCCAGGAAGACAGCCATCATCAACTGCAAGCTAAAATGATTGGACATCAGTATTGATGCACTACAGGAGACTAGACTCCCTACCAACACCAGCTTTAGAGATTACACATTCTTCTGGCAGGAAAAATTCACAGCATTGGATATGCTGTAAGGAACTTAATAGTATTCTCAATTTAGCCACCTTCTGGACGTACATCCATAATCCTCTCTCTCTGCCTTTGTACCTTATCTGCCCAATCAATATCCTGAGCATCTATACTCCTATGCTCTGCTCATCAGCTTAGATAAAGGACAAATGTTATGAAGAGTTTGAGACCACCGTCAGAGCGATCTCTACTACAGAACACATGTTCCTACTCTGAGACTTCAACACCCGGATTTGTGCTAACCACAATTCCTAGCCCTATTGCATCAGCCATTTTGGAATTCGCAAACTTAATGAAAATGGTCAGAGACTGTTCGAACTTTGCTTGTACCATGACCTATGCATTTCAAACACGTTCTTTTCAAACAAACCCTCTCATAGAGTGTTCTAGCGCCACCCCAGGTCCTGTTACTGGCACCAGCTGGATCTTGTCATTACCAGAAGACCCCTGCTGAACTGGTTTCTCACTACCTGCAACTGTCAGAGTGCTGACTGTGACACTGACTACTCACTAGTTGGGAGCAAGGAATGCCTTTGCCTCAAGCATGTCCATAACTCCAACCAGGAAAGACAACCACATATCAACACAGTCTCAGAAGTCTGTACACACTTTGCTAGTGCCAGTGAGGAGGCCTTTAATGACTGTCCAGACAACAGCGCTGAGGAGAGATGGAGCAAAATCTGTGATGTCATCTATAACTTGATGGCAACCTTTGGCAAGCTGGAAAGGAAAAATCCAGACTGCTTTGAAGCAGGAATAACTGAACTTGAGCCAGCCATTACAGCCAAATATACAGCTCTGCTGGACTTCAAATGTGAGCCTTAAGAGATAGCACTAGCTGCACACTGGAAGGGCAGAAATTATGCCCAGCGAATTGCCAGGAAGTGCACAAATGATTATTGGTTGAACTTCTGTCAGAGCATTCAGCTCTCTGCCGAATATGGGAACATCCGGGCCATGTACAAAGGCATGAAGAAAAACTTTGGCTGAAGTACCATCAAAATCACTCCCCTGAGGTCTGCTGCTGGCAACATCATCATGGACCATGGTAAGCAGAGGGAGAGATTGGCAGAGCACTACCAGCAGCTGTACTCAAGGGAGAACGTCATCACTGACATTGCAATGTAATACATCACCCCCTTGCCTGAGATGGAAGAACTTGCTCTGCCCACTGTAAATGCACCGCAAGACCATCGAGTCTCTAGCATGTGGCAAGACTCCAGGCAGTGATTGGATTCTTCCAGAGAATGTGCACTTCTTTACCACCTCCATGAACTCTTACTCCAGTTCTGAGAGGAGGCAGCCACTCTACATCGTCTTCAATGACTTAACCTAGGTCTTCAACTTAGTCAGTAGGAAAGGACTCTTCACTCTACTGCACAGAATCCTGAAGATGGTTACATCCTTTCACAATGATATGAAAGGTACCGACCAGTATAATAGCTCACCATCAGAACCTTCCCCTATATGAAGTGGTGTGAAGCAAGGCTGTGTTCTTGCCCTGACACTCTTCAGCATCTTCGTCTCCTTGCTGCTGTGTCATGCCTTCAGTCAGTCAAAAAATGGTGTCTTCGTTTGCACTAGGAGCAATGGCAACCTATTCAATCTTGCACGTCTGCATGCAAAGACCAAGGTGCGCAGGATCCTGATCAGGGAGATGCTGTTTGCTGATGATGCTGCCCTGAATGCCGTTACAGAGGAAGCATTTCAGCATCTCATGAGCAATTTCCCTTACACCTCTGATGAGTTTGGGCTTGGCATCAGCCTGAAGAAAACCAGTGTCATCGGCCAGGATGTCAGGATCTCCATCAGTGATCACACCCGTCAGGTGAGGACTTATCTACATATCTTGGCTCTATCATTTACAGCAACCACTCTCTGGACAATGAGCTGAACACCAGAATTGCCAAGGCATCGATTGCCATGGCGCAACAACAGGATGTTCATTATGAACTCCAAAACAAAAGTGTACCAGGCCAGCGTTCTCAGCTCTCTTCTCTATGGCTGTGAGACATGGACTATGTATACCTGGCAACAACGCAGACTCAATTCTTTCCATCTTCGCTGCCTAAGGAGGGCAATCCTGGGCATTACCTGGCAGGACCATGTCTCAAACACTAATGTGCTACCCCAAACACTACCTGCAACTGTCCAGCATGCATGCACTCCCTTCCTAAAGACGCCTATGCTGACTAGGCCATGTCTGCCGAATGCAAGATGGCCAGATTCCTAAAGACATCATGTGTGGTGAGCTTGCCCATGGCACCAGACCAACAGGCAAACCAGCACTCCTGTATAAAGACGTCTGCAAACATGACCTGAAAGCCGGAAGCCTGAACTTCACAGACTTGGAAGCTTGGGCACATGATATCATTAATAGTTTACAGAAAAAAAAATGATGAACAGTTTCATGATACCAACAAAGCCTGATTAGATTGGTTTTGCTAACAAAGATAATACCGTAACCCTTGGTTGTTCTGTTACAGTCATGGAATGGTCCAATTTTAACAGCAAGAATGTGAACATTAGAGTGAAGTTTACTCACACAACCCTTACTAGCTGGCCTCTGTTACACTCATCCACTAAACCTCACTCCCATCAGTGTCACGACACCAATGTATCTCTCCAGTTCTCCTCGCCACGTGCTGAGCAGTATTCAAGCTATGGTCTATGGCATGGGTGGTGGGTGCACTAAAATGGACGCTAAACACCACAGCCCCTCACCAATGCTTCTCTTGAGAGCAGCGATGTACCTGCACAGCACCAACAAGCTGACCACTAAACTTCACTACCACATGAAACACAATTGGAAACACCAAGATGTGCATACATTTTGAAAATGTACATAAAAAACTTTTGTGCACAACTGAGTAGGATAAACCTTTTATCCAATAAAAGAAAATGCTCAAAAACTATGATGGAAACACATTTACTGAATAAATTCCAGCATGCACATCAAAAGGTAATGTGATTTTGACACAAAGGGATGGCATTAATGGACAAACCAACAGACCAATTAAACATCTGAAATTTTGTTTTGGTCAATCTAAAATGCCTTAGCCAAAGTCTGTCATCAAAGTGGCTCAATATAATTAACTTCTAGAACTGTCTTGAGCGACTGTGCACCCAAAGAGCACTGTCACACATCCAAAAGCCAATTATTTATAAAAAAAGTGATGATTTTATTCTCTTTGACTCTTGAACTTTATTTCCAAATGTTTATTTCAAAATTCCAGTTTTGGGCTTACATCTATTTAGCATATTTTGATGAAAACCTCTTTTGTTCTTCTCACCCTTACAATGATGCAGATAGTTTCACTCTTCAGATCATGCAAATCAGGGGAGGTCTGTGAGGTTTACCCACAGAGCTCTTACTAACTGGTCTCCATTACAAAAAACACAGGTGCTGTTCATCCACAAGCCCTTCTTAACCAATAATCTGAAACCAATAAAACCCTTAGGGTACCCATTCACTTTACACCATAAAACTGTTTATATTATATCCTGTTGGTTTTGTCAGACTGGATAAAATACAGGACTTAAAGCAGAGCTTTTAAAATGGGCATCAAATCCTGTAAACCCTCCAAACTGCTACTTATTTAAGCATGAGCTCATTTATATATGCTTGTTGCACAAACTACACTTCCCAGAACATGCATACTCAGAACTGAGTCAGTATGTGAAGTGGTCAGGTTTACATTAGTTGGGTATATCATTACTTTGGCATGTGATAAAGAGTTTAGCGTTTGAGTAATAACTCACATGGACAAAAGGGACATGATATCAGTCCAAAATGATCCTGAGCCAGATCCTAGGTTAGGACACTTCCAGAATATTAAGATTAAGGATTTATTTCCAACTTGAAGGTCCAAAGTCAACATCATTTTGCTTTACGTCAACCCATGTATTTGCTTATAGAACTGGTGCTGCTTTGTTTTCTGTAGTCCTTATGGATTTGAGTCAACTAACACTGGGCTATGAGAAAATCTCACTCTCGACTTGTAATATACAGTACCACGTCAGCTTTAAGCCTCCTGCCAGACAGCTGAATTTAGCTCTTAAATACCTTATTCACTTGCACCATGCAGAGACAAATTGTCTTCAATATTCTGGCTATATTTTATACAAGGTAACCTGGCTGTGTCTCACAATAGGGTATTGTTTGAAAAGCAGCTGGAGGTTTCTATGAGGAGGGAAATTGTTAGTGTGCAGGATATCTCAAAGAGCCAAAGCTACCAGCTAACAGTTTCATTCATTATATTCCCCAAGAAGGAATCTTCATGAGAATCAGAGAGAAAGAGAGACACTTTCTAGACCACACATGATTCTTCACTGAAGTTATGAACAGAATAATGATTCTACCTTGTTAAAAAAATAAAATAATAATAATAATATTTGACTGTAGTGCACTTCAAATCTTTAAAGTATATTTATAGAAAAACTGCACTTGCAGATAATATTTTACTGAAATAAAAGGCCACTTTTAGGGGACAGTTCACCCAATAAAATAGATAACATGTTTCAATTATTAATTATATGACAATGCATAAAATTAATTTAAAGATTTAATGAGTAAATCATTATTTTCTTTTTTTCTTTCTTTTTTTTAACTATAGTATATAATATTTTCCAGCCTTGCTTAGAAAGTCTGCAGTTTTGTTTGACTTTTTAGTTACCAAAAGGTATGTCCAAAAATGTTTTCTGTTTTCTCTAAATGACTGGAGTCTTCAACTAATTTGGGAAGTGAGGTTTACCTGCACAGCTCATAACTTTATTTGACTGATTGATTGATATATCTTTTGAAAAACCTCTTAACTTAGAGTTTATATATAGAATGCTTTCTCTATGGGAGGCTCTACAGCATTTCTATATAGAGAACATTTGAGTCGTAAATATCATTACAGCAAGATATCTTAATTTAGAATATGAAAAGGCTTGTAAAAATGTATTTTGGTGCTACTTTTATTGTGTCTGATTGTTTGTAGAGATGAATCAGTACAGCTAGGGAGCATTTTTTGGTTTTTCACCAAGCTTCCTTCACAGCAGTGCGCAGTGTTCATTTTATTTGTTGATTTTGGCAAGAACAGCATGTTCTGTCATTGCTGTAGGGGTGAACGGGTGGAGCATCCATTTTATTATATGTGGGCCACTACTAATTGTACATCACTACAGTCCTGTCACAGGATAAGTGAACTTTCAAAGAGAGAAAAAGACATTGTGTTGGCTTGACCTCCTCATTATTGATAAAAGTGTGGGGATTTTGTCTCACACCTAGAAGTTACCACTGGCAACACTAAACTATAAATTACAAAAGTGAAGGTGACGTATTTTTAACCTATATTGATCAAAGATTTGGAATTAGTTCAAATTTGAGTGCTAATTTAAGTATTTAAAAGTATCTTCTCTTTAAATTTCACATGAACTGGAAGCTGCGACTGTTTTTTTTTTTTTTATATTGGGATGCAGTTCCTACAGAAACAGAATATTAAATGAGAAAACAGTGGGCGTGGCTTGTTTTTGCACTTTAAGCCGAATACTTGCAAAATAACTAGTAAAATCTTATATACTGTCATCGTGGAAAGAAAAAAGAATTTAGCTATTACAAATTTTTTATAAAAACTATTGTGCATTAATGTCTTAATCTCTAATTAAACAGCACTATTATTTTTTATAAAAATAATATTAAAAAAAAAATTATATTCCACTGGAGGGCTTATAATTTTATCTTCAATTGTACTTTAAAGAAAATAACCAGCATAGTTTGGCTCTTGTTGTATATTATATTATATACATTTAAATTAATGAGTTATTATAGTTTGCCTCTTATTGTAAATAGTAATACTGGGTTGCAGCTGGAAGGGCATCCACTGGGTAAAACATATGCTGGATAAGTTGGCGGTTCATTCCGCTGTGGCGACCCCTGATGAATAAAGGGACTAAGCCGAAGGAAAATGAATGAATGAATGAATGCAAATAGTAAAAAGAAAAAAATGATCTAATTCATTCCTACTTGAAGCTGAAACGAAACAAAAGCTTGTGAATCTGAACCAAAATGATCAGTGAAATGTGAATGACTTTAGGACTTTCTGATTTTAAAACTACTTCACAAATTAGATCACTTCATGTTTTTCTTATACCGTGTTCTTCTATGTACAACCTTCAAAAAAGTTATTTTAGTAAACCTTATAAAAAAAACTTTTTTGCAAACAAATGTAATCAATACTTCACTGATGCATAATCAAAAACCTTTCCTTTCACATCTACACTGAAATTAAGATTTTCTACGGTGATTTGACTTCGCACAAACATTTCTGTGTTTCTACTTACAAGACAGTAAATTTGATTTGTTGATCTGCACATTTAATGACTTCCAGCAAAACAGTGTTCAGCATGTAAGCATCTTTTGGTACGACCCACATGAATCAGTCCTGCATGGGTAAGGTAGAAAATCTGACGAATGGGTGTCCCCTCTTTGGCCTTTCTGTCTCCATCTGTTACTATACAAACGTGACCCCCTGTCTCTGCTTTACTGTCCCAGATAGAAACCACATTGCTTCCCTTAGGGCAACAAAGGTGGCAGCAATGTTGGGGACACATGCTTGTAGAGTTTACAAGGCATCACAGGTGATCCCAAAAGTTTTCTTACATTTTTTTTTTTGGTCTTGTTAACGATATATCAGCACAGAGAACTGCTCTTTATATGGGCACCATCTCTCCAATGTCATGTCCGAAGCTAAACCAATAACTGCCAGAGGACAGACTCAGACTAAGCGAAGATTAATATGCACATGTGTTGTTTTTTAGCTTTGCTGGCTTTTGCAAGCCACTTATCTTCCACATCTTGCGATCTTTTGACAAGCAGGCATGGTTCCTATGAAAATGGACCAGCGTTAAGCTTATTTTCTGCATCTGTCATAATAATTGTTATGGTCTTGCGGAGAAGTTAAAATAAGGAAGAAAAAAAAATCACTTGCAATATATTGTAAAAAGGACCAAAGACTGTATACAAAATACAAGTTAAAAAAATGTACTGAACAAAAGCACCTTTGGGAGAATAGAGGACTGAAAATGAGCACAAATGTATTGGTATGGGTTGCACTGTTAAATCAAAAGAATTGGCTCATAGGTGTAATTCCTTTGTAAATCAGACTACAGTGCTCACCTTATATTTTTATGGGGTTTTTTTTCAGAGCAACTAGAGATAAAAATTAAATAAGGAAATTACACTTTAAATACATTACTCCCAAGGTGGTTTCAATCATTTTAGGTAGTTCTTGTCACACTGATGTATGTGTTTTAAGGAGTCATAAAAAATACATGACAATGATGCTTATATGCACCGTATATAATGTTGTCTAGTATTAAGTAATTTTGTAAATTATATTTGATGTGGACAGCAAAATGGGACATCATGTCCAAGAAACTTTCTAACTTTGAATATAACAAAAAAATAACTTATTTCAGAACAGAGTAATTCAGAACAATGTTTTTGGCCTACAGGACAAATTCTGTAACTTTAGCAAACTTTTTCAGCATTAAAGAGATGAAAACTGAAAATTTTGTCAACATTTACTCACCCTTTACTTATTCCAAACCTGTTTGTCTTTCTTTCTTCTGTTGAACACAAAAGAAGATATTTTGAAGAAATCTGGAAACCTGTAATCATTGACTTCCGTTTGTTTTTCCTACTATGGAAAAAATGGTTACAGTTTTTCAGCTTTTTTCAAAATATCTTATTTAGTATTATATGAGTTAAATGAGTTAATTTTTTTTTTTTTGGGTGAACTAGCCCTTTAAAGCTGCACATATCTCTCAAGTTTCATATAAAAAAGTAAAAGAAAAAAAGAAACGACTTTGGGATTTTATTAACTGATTTTGGGATCATCAAAATGAAGTATTTCACAGAGTTTGATTCTCAACTGGCTTTCAGTCAGAATGCATTGGAAGAAAAACTCACAATCTACTGTATAGCAAGAAGAGCGTCCAAAGAAACGGTCATATAACTTACTTTACGCTTCCATACCATATATAATGGAGCTGCTCTTCCTGCAGTGTAAGCCCTGGCAGCTTCTTTCTGCAGGAAATTAGCAAGCCTTCGTCTGTCTCACACAGAGATCCGCAGGGGGAACTGTACATCGCTTACTGCATAATCCTAATGTTCCCAACTGCTGATAAAGAGGGAGATAAGGTTCAAAGATTTCTTAATCATGAAATAAATTTGCGGATTAGAATGTCTGGTAAAGTCAACATACATCATTTATAGGAAATAATGTATACCCTCAACCTTTTGTCCTTAGGCACTAGCTATGTGTCTGTCCAAAAGATGCAAATAAGACTTATGTGCAAAATATGGCATGAAACATTTACAAATAAAGCACCCATTTTCTATCCAATGAGTCAAAGAGAACAAAATCATCACTTCCTCATAAACTGAAGCCATACATCAAAAAGTAAAGACTTTTTTCCTTATATGATAAATTACTTGCCCTTCAGATGATGAAGACGAAATGCAATGAACACTGGATGTTCCCTTGGATCACTTAAGAAGGTAGGTAATAATACTGAACCACTGTGATGACGAACATTAGCTAAGGGATTTTAGAATGACCAAAAAACATTTCATTTCAATCTGGCCAGTCCGCTGGTTTGTCCATTAATACCGTCCCATTGAACCCATTTCATGATCTGTTAAAAATAGCATGACTTTTTTGATGCGCATGCTGGAATTTACTAGGTTAAAGTGTTTCCATCATAATTTATGTGCATTTTTTTCTAGGATACAAATGTTATCCTACTCAGAATACGTTACTGGGGCACGTTTTCTCATACGTGCCATTTCTCGTAAATCCACCAGAGGCCGATGTATTAATGTCATGCATAATATATCAGCTTGATATCGACTGACCTCACACATCCAATTCCCTAAAGCCAACCAACAGTTTTTTCAAAACCATTAATCTATTGTGACCTCATGCTACTTTTTTGGATTTATTTTTTTTTTGGTTTCTGGAATCGTCCTTTGTCAGACTTGAACCCTGGCCTGCTCCTCCTCTCAGGTCTAGCACTGTTCGCAGTGAGCTACCATAACCATTCATGCCGGAAAAGCCATTCATACGGAAGTAAGCAGTCTGCCCTGTAGTGTACTTTTTTTAAATTATATATTTTTAAGGGTTTTTCACCTTTTATTGGGATAGGATAGTGGAGGACAGACAGGAAAGCATTGGGAGCAGAGAGAAGAGAAGGATTAGCATAGGACCCCTCCACCGGGAATCAAACTCCGGTTGTTATGAGCACCATGGTGATATATGTCGGCACACTTAACCACTAGGCTATTTGCGCCAACCTGTAGCATAGGTTTTACACATAAAATGCAGCCATATGTACCCGTGAACACATATTTCTTGGTTCTCAAAACTGTACACCAAGGCACATTTTCCCAATGAGCCTGTGGGTTTTTTTTTTAATGTGTATTTTCTAAATGTATGGACATCTCTGCATTTCCTTTAGGCAATTTTTATGCCATATTCCAATGTATTGAAAAAAAGGTTTATGGAAAGATGTTCATACAAAATAAAATGTGCAATCTTTGCTAGTTTTCGCAGTTTGTTTTTCATTACATTTTTTTCTATTTCAATTTCATATTAGTCATGACTTTACTCCTGCTAAAGGTTACATCTACACTGTAAAAAAATACTGTAAAAATTACAGCAACTTACTGACAATTTTGGTTGCCAGTGGGACTGTAAATTTACAAGCACACTGTAAATTAATAGTAACATTTGTAATGTAAAAATACAGCACAATTGTAATGATTTATTTACAATGTTCTTAATAAATTTACAGTCTTACTGGCAACCAAATTTGGCAGTAAGTTACTGTAAATTTTACAGTATTTTTTTTACAGTGTACATTTAATTTTGAAATAAATTATTGGTTAAGATGATCTTTTTCCCATTATTTAAAACTATTTCCCCACATGGCTATAACTTGGCACATTTGTTTAGGTTTTGTTTTTTGGCAGTTTTACAGGCTTAATAAGTCTATTGTTTCTGCTCATGTTCTCTTCTAAGCAGTAGAGCACAACTAATCTTGATATTACATGACCATTTTTTTCCTTTAGCTGTCCAGGCATGATCTAATCATAATCTGCTTTAAACCAGGCACCATTAGTTTGATGTCAAAAAATGCCAAATAACAGGCAAAATCATACCAAAAAATTTGAACAAATTACTTCTGAAAATAGTTTATTACAATAAAAACACACTTGATACAGTTTGATCTTGATTTATCCTGAACATTGGAACATCAAGTAAAGATATGGTCAGATGTTTTTAATAAAGAAAGAATGCCAATCTTTAATGAATGTTTTTGACATCTGAAAAATGTGCTGTGCAGCCATTCACTGTCTTGTTAATGCTAGCTTTTATTTAGTTCTTAATCCTTTAGTTTTCTTTAAAGCTGTTTTTAAATTGTTTTCATATTAATATTCTTTCATTTTAAAGTTCTAGTAAGTTTTGAGTGTTTGTAAATATTTTTAAAATGTCATAAAAAAAGGTGTTTTTTTCCATTAACAGAACTAACTGAGATATATTTATATATTGTATATAATAAATAGATTTAATTTTACATTCATTTTAACCCAAGGAACATAATAAAATCAACATGCAGCTATTTTATGCTTTGTGGGATCAGGTATATACTTAATATAAAACATTTATGTTTAATAGTTAGCAACAAAATTATTATTATATATATTGTTCATTAATAGTGAATATAAATTTTACATGAATGTCGCCATGTTTTTAAAATGTTATGCATGTAGGTTTGATTATTATTCTTTTTGTTGTTGTTGTTGTTGTTGTTTTGTGAACTGAACTCAAGTGAACTGAATTTATGGAAACCTAAGGTCAGATTTATCATTATTAATTCATTGAGAGCCAAAGGTGTGGATAAGAACTTAAGACAAAGAAAGTCAGCTGAAAATAGAGCTGCCACTGACCAGAAAAAAAGGCACTTTTTAAAAATGACACGTCTTGGAAGAGGAAAATTGGCACAGAGATATGGTGTTTCCCTGGACCAGAGCATGAGAAAGCAAAATGTTTAGGAGACACATAAAATGTTGGAACCATTGAATCCTCATAAGAATTAACTCTTTCATGGCTGTTAGCATTTTAAACCTTTACATGCTGAAATTCAGATTTTTGATAGAGTAATTGTGATTCTTATACTAATAATTACAGTTAAATCATTTCTTTTGGCTGAGCCAGTGTTGCTGGTCGCATTATTCAAGCAAACATCGACAGATAGCTTTTTGTATTTGACTTGTTATACTGTATTATTATTTTTTAAGACATTCAGCTTACAATTGGCTTACTAGAAGTCACTGTCACTTAAAAAAAATAGTACTTAAAAATGTACATTATTTTATAGCAATTGAAGGTGATGTGGTGTTCATACAGTCACATATATCATATGTAATATATTCCATTCAACCCAAGTTGATGGGAAAAACATGCCGACATGAGTCGACAGCTCTGCAGAAGGATATTGCTTTGCTTCTTTACACATTTCCCAACATTATCACTTGCGCCAAAAGTGTGCTCAGTTTATTTCTGAAACAGTTGGATGTGAATCGAGCAACATTTTATGTAATAAATAATTCACCCTTGTTTTGTTCCAGTGCTGTATACCCTTCTTTCTCTAAAGTATTCTACAACAACAACAACAACAACAACAACAATAATAATAATAATAATAATAATAAGAAGAAGAAATAAGTAAATAAAAACAAGCATTCATCTAAAAAAGATACAAAAGAACAGTCCAATGCTATGTCATATTTTCCAAGCGTTTGGTTACACAAAAGGGTGCAAAACGTAGTGTATTTTTAAAGACAATATCCTAAACTTCTATCATTAGTCTTTCTGAGACTCACCCAGAAAAAGCACACACATTTTGAGAAATTAAGAAATTTCAAATCTCTGTACTTTCTTCTTTAAATTAAATATGCCTTTTAAGTCTGTTGCAACAGCAAGTTGCCATGTTCATCTGCCATTCTGAGACATTCAACTCTGAAAGAATGGAAAGAACTACATGAATGATTTTTTTGGGTGTGTCTAAGCATTGAGCTTTTATTTGTGTTTTATTCATCTTGATCATTGCACCTTTGGGAGAAAATTGAGTACTTTGCTTCTTTTTCTAATGTGAAAGAAAAAAAGAAAATAAGTTAATGTTTAACTTATGATTAAACTACTGACTACACTGTATACATTTGTTGACAGAATAAAAAAATTATGTTTAACCTATGATTGAGCTAATGATTACGTGCTTGATGTCACGAGTTTTGTACTTATGAAATTAGACTGAATATCAGACTTGACTACTGTGGGCCACTGTGACAGTATTGAGGCCTTTTCATGTACAATCAATAATAAATACTAAGTGCCAAAATTAAGCATTTGATCAAGTGTCTTGCACTCTTAGGAATTCAAAATCCTCAAATAGGTTTTTAATTTTCATCAAGTGATGCATAAACTAGATAGCTTTCATGTTCAGATGCTCCTTATTTAGTCAAGCTCAAATGAGATGGGGTGTTTGGGGTGTTTAGGATTGCAATATTTATTTTATTTTAAACTTTTTTTAAGTGGAAGAGACCATTGCCTAATGAATCTTACACATGTCACACCTCTCTTTATCCCCATGCTTTGGTTACTGGTTGAAGTTTGCATCATATTCTATACTTGCTTGCCTATGGAATGGCCACTGGCTCTTCACCATCTACTTCCACTTATTTCAACAAATCATCTCCTCCAGAAACCTTTGATCAGAAAGTGACAACGCCTTTGTGTTGGGTGTGACTTTGCCAAGTAGGATGTGACCCTGGATTAACATCCATGTTTATTCTGGAACATCATTCCTGTTCAAAAATGTAATCCATATCTAATTCCAACCTAAATCCAACTTTCAACTAAACTTAACCCTAACTGTAAATTATTCCCAAAACAGAAGAGGACTAATAGTTTGATAACAATAATGTAGAAGCACTTATTACTAACTATAAGCCTAAACTTAACATAAAATGTATACTTATGCCTTAAATCTGATTGGCCGATTAGAATGTTGTTCAAGGATCAACATAGATGCTGATATATGAACATGTACTTGGTGAAACCTGGCTCTAAATCACTTTCCAGAACCTTTTAGTTTATTGTTCCTCACTGGTGGAACAATCTCCCAAATCCCATTGGCTACTGTATTCCTGGCAATGTTCAAAAGGCACATAAAACACGTTTTCTGTGAGCGCTTTACTTCAAAAATAAATAAATAAAAGCTTTTCTTAATTCTTCTTTACTTTAGCTTGTTTTTTTTTTGTTTAGTTTTTTTACAAAATCAGAAGCTTTGTTTTATTAGCACTTGATGTGAGTACTGCCTCTTTAAGATAAATCAGTTGATCTTTTGCTCATTGTAAGTTGCTATGTATAAAAGGGTCTGCTAAATGACAGAGTAAAAGTAACAGTACTGATGAACTTGTTTCATTGCAATCAAAAACCATGAAATATTAATTTAGTATTCTAATGAAGCCCAAGTAGGCTCATTTCAACAGAAATTACATAACATCTAAAGGAATGACTAGAGAAATACAGACTAGTAAGTAAAAACAGAAGAAAATGTCAGAACAGACTGAATGATGATCAACAAGAACTTTGTAAGATGAATTGCTTCTTTTAGGTATGAAAATGTAAAATATTCCCTGTGGTTTTGATGTGTCAAAATGTAATTAAATCTCAGGCCCTTGCTGGTGTTCACAAAAGAGCAGTTTCCATTAAAAGAGCAGATTCCCTAAGAGAGCAACACAGTCAATCAACACGTCTTTTTCAAGACGCTGTTTTGACTGTGCGTTTCTGGATGCGGTGGTTCCTATCTCCGGATGATGGGCACGGGTATCGCATCACAGGTCTGGGGGTCCAGCATGTCGATGCGGTGCTCGCGGACAGCTCATGCTCTCACTGTGAGAGCATGGCTGTTGCACAGCTGAGATCGCGGCTTCCAAGCCACCCCCGTTGCTCCCCGTGAAAGCGGTTAGCACGCGGGCAGCCCGCGGACCCCCCACTCCTCCACAGCACGCTCCATCCAAGCTTCGAGTGGTGGTGCGGTTCATCCCCCGGGATGCCCGCGCCTCCGCTTGATGACACCAGAGATCAGATGTCCATCGCGACATCGGAGGGCGAGCTGTCATGCTCAGATGACAGACCGGGCTCGCTTTCATCCTACAGGGTGCAATGCGTAGTCACGGTTCTCGAATTAGACATGATGGCTGCGCTTCCTGGGCTGCTTCGGTGGTGTGGCTGGAGATGGCTTGTCCCCCAGTCTTACCGCCGCACCGACTAGAGGTGTGGCGTGCGGGCTGATGTAAGATTAATCTTCCAGCTCCTGTCCACTTCTTCCCAGGGGCGCACAGCGAGCGCACGCTGGCATAGAGGGCGTTTTTTCTCCGCCCGGTCCTCGTGCGCTTCCGCCTTCACCTCCCCTGATGGCGAGGCGGCCAGTGGGTACGAAGCTATTCCTCAGGTGGTTGGCGCCGCCACCTGGAGGCGTAAACTGAGACCCCCGTCCAAGGCGGGTGGGTTTTCTGTGTCTCTCATGGCCAGAGCCCACACCGTTGCGGGCCATGTCGCTTCTGCCCTGCACCACGGCACCTGCTGTGCTGCACAGGGGTGGTTCTTCCCCAGGCTTATGCATAAGCACCGCACGGTGGTCGACTATGCTCTCATGACCTTCAAGTCGGCCGCCCGTGCCCTGGGGAGGACGATGGCCACACAGTGGTCTGGAAATGCCACCCTTGGCTTACCCTGGCAGATATGCGCCGCGCCAACAAAGTACGCTTCCTTGGTGTGCCCATATCCAGGCAGGCCTACTCGCCGACACTGTCGGGGACTTTACCGAGGAGTCCTCGGCGGTAAGAGATCAGCCGTGGGCAATGGAGCAGGTCATCCCCTGGTGGGCTCGGAAAACTGCTCCCCCACCGGATCTCTGTGACGGCTCCAAAATGCTCCGCCGTCACAGCCCGTTACACTGGCTAGTGAACGCGCCGAGCCCCCCCCGCAGGAAGTTGACGCTCCTGTCATAGGTCGCCGTAAAGTCCGGTAATCGGACCGCGAAGCGAACCTAAGGCGGGCCACATGGAGAGGAGGAGAACCGTTCTTTCTCCAGTGGAGGGCTGGGGCTCCCCCGCGAACGAATGTAGCGATCCGAAAAGAGTGGCTTTTCCTCCCTCTGGGTGTGGAAGCCCAATTGCTGCCAGCATGGGACGCACTGCCTTCCAGCTCTCAGCTTTGGTGCACTTCGCCACAGGCTTTGAGGGCTCCAGAGGATGAGCTCCTTTCTCTCACTCCAGCCTCTCCGCGGGATCCTGGGAGGAAGGTAAGAGTCAATCTCTTATTTTCAGTTCTTCCTTGGGACGCTCTGCTTCCCAGGGTGAGCACTCCCCATCCCGAAGCTGCCCCTCCGCGGGTACGTCAGTGATCGTTCCGGTGATGCTGCTCGTTCGGACTCTGTCAGCCTGGTTAGCGCTGCTCAGCCCGTCGTAGTAGCTCACACGGACGGTCAAACTCGGCCATGCGTTTCAACGCGCTGTTGGCCTCCCGAGTTCACGGGTGTGTATTTAAGCGATCATCACTATGCCACCCCTGTCTCGCATGAGAAGATTGTTATCCTCCTGGTGAAGGATACAATCGAGCCGGTCCCTCCAGCCGAGATGAAGAGTCGGTTTACGCCCCCACTTCATCGTACCCAGAGAGCGGTGGGTTATACCAATCCTATCTGCGCATTTTGATCTGTCATCTGCCAGGATGCTGGTCAGGATGCTCATGCAGAAACGCATCCCCCAGAGCGTCCATCCACGGGATTGGTTGCAGCTATTGACCTGAAGGACGCTCACTCCATGTCTCGCTCTCTCCCTCCCAATAACCATGTTTTTACCGGTGTGCGACGGGGCCCGAGCATGGCAGTGAATGGTCCTCCCCTTCGGGCTCTCCCTGTTCCATGCGTGGAGGATGCCCTGTGCCTCTGCATTTTTGATTATTCATTGACTGGGTTAAATTTTTTCAGACCTTTGAATTAGTCGATTATGCATAGGGACCTGGTGCTCTAGCACCTCGGCCTGTTGGGGTTTCGGGTCAACCGAGAATGAGCAAGCTCTCCCCCGGGCAGAGCTTCTCTCATCTCGGGTTGGAGCTGGACCCGGTCTCCATCACGGTGCGCTTTTAGCGTGCTGATCTAGTGCTGCCCTGTCCGTTTAATTCGGCAGTTATAGTGGTTTCACTGAAGTTTTTCAGAGGCTCCTGGGGCATATGACATTTTGTAGCCGCTATCACGCCGCTCAATTGTTCATATGAGACCACTTCAGCGCTGGCTTCGCGATCGGGTCCCTAGATGGGCATGGCGCGCGGAGACGCACCGGGTGTCCATCTCTACGCTGTGTCTCCGCACCTTCAGCCCCTGGATGGACCTTGCCTCTACGGGCCTGGGTGCCCTTAGAACAAGTGTCCAGTCATGCTGTCATTCTGACGGATGCTTCCAGTACGGGCTGGTGGGCTGTGTATATCGAGCATGCAGCCGCAGGTTCGTAAATCGGACTTCGGTTGCATTGGCATTCAATTGCCTGGAGTTGTTGGCAGTGTTTCTCGCTCTCCGCCGGTTCCTACCGGTACGGGAGGGGACACACGTGTTGGTTAGGACGGCCAGCATGGCTGCGATAGCGCACATCAACCGTTTGGCTGATGTGCGCTACCGCCGCATGTCTCAGCTCGCTCGCCGTCTGCTCCTCCGGAGTCATGCGGCTTAATAGCTGCGTGCCGTTCATATCCCATACGAGCTCTACCGTGCCAGCTTACATGCTCTCATGACAGTTACATTTCTGGGAGAATGGAGACTCCACCCCGGCACAGTCCAGCTGTTATGAGCACGCTTCAGAGAGGCCCAGGACATCCTGCCGCTTCTCCCGAGCGGCCCTTCGCCAGCTGCTTTCCCTGCTCTGCACGGATGCGCTGGCTCTCAGCTGGCCCCGGGATTACGCAATATGTGTTTTTCCCCAGTGAGCCTGCACGCACAAACTCTGTGCAAGGTCGGGGAGACGAGGTGCGGGTCTCGCTCGTTGCGCCTCCTTGGCCCAACCGGACCCGAGTTTCCAGACTCACACTCCTCGTGATGGCCCTCCCTGACGAATTCCCCGGAAGAAGTACTCCTTTTTCTGGGACGGGCACCCTCTGGCACCCGCGCAGCATTCTGGAACCCTCATTGAGGGTTTCTAGACAGAGCGCGGTGGACTTAGGTGACCTATCAGTAGATGGTTAACACCGTCACTCAGGCTAGAGCACCCTGTATAGGCAAGCCTATGTCCTGTAGTGGAGTCTATTCGTTGTGTGGAGCTCTTCTCTCTGAGAAGAACTCCGGACATGCTAGATTAGTGTTGTGTTTTCTTCCTTCAGGATAACTGGAGCACAGGCTGTCACCCTCCACACTGAAGGTTTGGCGTGCTGCCATCCCCACTCTCTGTGGGGCGGCGGATGGTAGCGCGCTGGGAAAGCATAACCTTATCAGCCGGTTCCTCAGAGGTGCGTGGCGCGAGATGGTTAATTCCATCCCCGCCCCGCTCTCTTGCCCTCTCGGGATCTCTCTAGCCCCAGTGGTTATGGTTAGGTCCTTTGAGCCACTCGACTCAGTATCTATAAGTTTTCTGTCCATGAAGGCAGCTCTGCTGGTCGCGTTGGTATCAGTTAAAAGGGTTAGGATTCCGGTGGCATTTTCGGTCAGTGAATTGTGCCAGGAATATGGACCGGCCTACTCTCACGTTTACCTGAGACCCCAGTTCTGCTTGTGCCAAGGTTCCTACCACCCCTTTTAATATTAAAAGTGGTAATGAGCCTGCAAGCGCTGTCTGCGGAGGAGGCAGACCCAGCCCCTTTTATTGCTATGTCCGCGCACTGCGCTTAATGTGACACGTAGAGCATACGTCTTTAAGCAGCTCTTTTCTGTTATGATCGGCAGAAGGGAAGTGCCGTATCAAAGCAGAGGTTGGTCCATTTTATAGTTATGCCATTGACCTCGCCTCATGTGCCAGGGCAAGCTGTGTCCCCCGGGAGAGAGAGCACACTTTAAAAAAAAAAAAAAAAAAAGCGGTGCCTCCTTTTAAGCGTGAGTACGCAACGCCTCTTAACAGATTATGCAGAGCTGCAGGCTGGGCGACACCTAACACATTCACGAGATTTTATAATCCTCGAGTGGAGTCGGTTTCCTCCCGATTACTGGGTCACTCCAGTCAATCGGGACGAAATTAAACTCGGTGTCAAAAACGCTTGCTGCGCCATGCTCCCTAACCCGGAGATACGTGCGCCTTTTCTATTATGCTAGTAAGTTTCCCGCTTGGCGAACCCTAGAGAATTCCTCCGAGGCCCCCAGCACCCGACTCAGCGGAGGAGCCGGGTGCCTGGCTCAGTGTGATGTCTGGTATGCCCACTCTTGGTCCACCCACATGCTGAGGTTCGGTGCCAGCTATGCGCGGTCCCCGATAGTGATCCCATATGCTTATTCAGCCACGGAGTGTTCCCCCTGACTAGGCGGACCCGTGTCTTCCCTACCCGCTAACCAGCTTATCATATGTAGTACTCCCCCTCATCAGGGCTAGTCCATATGCTCTATTACCATCAAGTCTTCCCTCTTGGGTAGCAGGTGGCATCCGCAGCGTCCTCCCCCTTCGGGTACTGGCACGCTTTTTCTTAACGTACTGTCGTATTTCTAAAATCCCTAGACTATATTAGCTAGGTAAATTGCTAAATTGTAATTATTTCCATGAAATGGTAATGAACCACCTAGGGGACGTTGGAAGGTTGCACTCTTGGTGATGCTTGTGCGCTCACGCTATGCTTGGCAAACTTCACATCAGGAGCGTGACGGGCTTAGCTGCTGTGGCGTTTTCCATACAGTCTCCCATAGTCTGTTCCCAGACGCACGTTGAAGTTCCCGTATGAAGGGGAACATCCTGGTTACATACGTAACCCACGTTCCTCGAATAGGGAACGGAGACGTGCGTCTCCACTGCCACAGCAGCTGAGTCTCCAGCTGATTAGCTGAGTGATCGGCTCTTCAGCAGGCAAATTCTGATGCTCACTCCTCAGCGGGCAGCTTATATAGCTCTGATGACTCATTACTGCCAGCTGTGGAGCAGAGCTCTGCCAATTCATTTTGGCATTTCATTGGCCCGTTTTCTTACTCTTCAGAGTGATTGGTCGTCTGATGTACTCCCATAGTCTGTTACCAGACGCACGTCTCTGTTCCCTATTCGGGGAATCGTGGGTTACGTACGTAACCAGGACATTCTGTGTTGAGAGTTGGTTGTGTTGAGAGTTGCAGGTCCTTGCCCCAGTGTTCCATGTGCTTCTTTTGTCGTCATGTGATTCCTTTGTTCAGTTTTCCTGCCTGTTGGTTGGTTCATTAGTTTCACCTGTGTTCCACCCCTGTGTGTAATCATGTCCTGTGTATTTAAGTCTTGTGTTTAGTTCAGTCCAGCATCTGGTATTGATCGTCATTCCTGAGTATTGTCTTCCTACGTTCCTGTGTTCCAGTTGTGAGTGTTCTGTTTGTAATAAATCTACGTGTTTTGATAAACTCCTGCAATCCTGTGCCTTTTTGAAAGAACAGCCGTGACAGAATACCGGACCTAAACAGTTAAGTGTGGCGTATTTTCCCCCGTTTTTCTTTTTATAGTCTTTTTGCCCCAGTGTTTTCTTTTCCCTTCCCCCGTGTTCCCGTGGACCCCTTCTACCACCCTGAATTTCTTCTCCTCCTGCTGGAGCAGGGGGAAAGTAGCCTCGAGGACCATACAAGACTTTACTTGTCCATAGCAAATTTCACCAGCTATCTGGACAACATGCTCTGCGGGTTTTTCAACACCAGCCCTAACACCGCTTGCAGAGCACAGTCGTTCGAAGATGGTCCTCGGGGCAACATCGCCGCTTATGTGGAGTGGACACTGGCGAGGAATGAATCTGCATTCACCGTCTGTGAGGAGGAAGGCCTCGTCAGTGCCACTCCTGACCCAGTGACCAGCCAAACACCACCCATCTGCAGGGAGCGCTTGCCACAGCCCACCGCAGACGGAGAGCCACCTGTGGTGTATGAGCCATCGCCATCTAGAGGGATAGAGCGGAATTACACCGACCAGGAGGAGCTCAGCGAACCGTCTGACCAGGTGTGTGAGCCGGCAACATCGCCCATTGTGGGAGTCCTGGTGGACCTTGACGGACCGGACGAGAGTCCCGCCCACCTGCACACTGCTGAGGGTGAGCTGTCCCTGGACACGCAAATGCTGCTCATAGACTTCTGGAGCGAAGTCACCCCTCCCCCTTTGTATTCTCAGATTCCAGTGTCAAGCCAACTGTTCTCAGACAGTTTCCCAGCCCCGTTGAGGTTAGCTCCAGGGTCATGAGCAGCATCCCACCCAACCCACCCTCTCCTCCTCCGCATATGAAAGCTGCAGCAGCCAATCAGCCAGCCCCCCAGCTCGCCCTCAAGCTCCACAAGGGGAGCTCGCTTTGAGGTGCTGCCTGCCTGCATCGCCCTCTGGAAGGTTTCACCCAGCGTCAGCTCCTCAGAGCTGCGGACTCCGCCTCGGCCCTCCGACCCTACGGCTCCAGGTTGGCTCTCTCCTCCCTTGTCTCCTCCTTGGACCATCAGCCCTCCAGCTCTGCCAGGCTCCCTCGTCCCTCCGGCTCCGGCTTGGTCAGTCGTTGCCCTGTCATCACCTCCGGACTCCGCTCCTCTGGCTGCGCCTCATCGCTCCGACCTGCCAGCTTTGTTGAGCTCCTCCCTCCAGCTACGCCTTGGTCTTCTGTCGCTCTGGCTCCACCGCGGGCTTCTGTTCCACCGTCGTCGTCTCGCTCGGGTGAGCCGTCCGCTCCACCTTAGCCCTCCGGGACCTCAACGTCATCCTCGCCCCATCGGCTCTCTGTCTCCTCCTTGGGCTCCACCTCCATCAGCGGCGTCTCCCACGGGCGGCCCCCTGGAGTCGGTGGCCACATTTCCTCCCTGGGCCGTCCTCCTGGCTGGTTCCTGGGTCTTAGTCTCCCTGTTCCAGTTAATCTCCTGGGTCCTCCCTCCAAGAACTCCTCCCTGGCTCCTCCCCCTCCCGGCTCCCTATGTCTTTTTTAGAAGGCGCAAGGATGCGCCTCCAATGTCAGGTTCTGTGTTTTCCCTTGCCCCAGTGTTCGATATTTTTCTGCCTGTCGTTTGGTTCATTAGTTTCACCAGTGTGTAATCATGTCCTGTGTATTTAAGTCTTGTTTAGTTCAGTCCAGCGTCCGGTATTGATCGTCATTCCTGAGTGTTCCTACGTGTGATTCCTGTGTTCCAGTTGTGAGTGTTCTGTTGTAATAAATCTACGTGTTTTGATAAACTCCTGCGATCCTGTGCCTTTCTGAAAGAGCAGCCGTGACAGGTACATTGGTTCAAGTTAAACGATTTTTTTTTTTTTTTTCAGTTGACAACTCGACTAAGCTAGGAAATAAGTCAAGTTAACTAGAGCAAATGTATTGCCTGGACTATTTATTTATTTAAAAACTTTAATTTGATTCGAATGTAAGTTATTTCAACAAGATATTTTGTTAAGACAAAAAACTCTAGAAATATATATATATATTCATTCATTCATTCATTTTCTTTTCGGCTTAGTCCCTTTATTAATCTGGGGTCGCCACAGCGGGATGAACCGCCATATATATATATATATATATATATTTTTTTTTATACAGTGTTTGAAATATTGTATTACATTGTAGCAGATACTTTGCACTTTACTTTGGTTTTTACAGGTTTTAAGTTGACAAATAGGCAGGTTACGGTAAGTCCTGTATTACTAAGCATGTTATAAAAGGTCATAGGCTTTGCTCCAGAAAAAGATACTGCAACAGGGGCTGTAAATCTAAGCAATAAACAGGACAACACCCACCACATAATTACAAACAGGGTCTCTGTGAACTTTAAACTAGTTAAGCTCATTTCAATATTTCTTTCTTGGTGTGTCAGGTTGCATGAACAATGTTGTATGTTCAAGCTCACGTTTTTTAAATAGCTAATAAGATGTACAGTTAACGTGAACATTGCCAAAGTATAGTCCAGATAACAGCATGTGACTTCCTTTAAAGATTTGGGGGTCTTTGAACCAGAACCACAAGTTCCTATAAGACAGATATATATTTTACAAACCTTTAACCATGTGTCATTTATTGGGCAATAAGAGAAAGTGGAACGAGTTCCTCTGGGGGGTTTTCTTTTTTCAAACCTTGAAATAAATAAATATTTCATTCAAAGTCCATGAAGCTGCTCTTGTTTTCAATGAGATGTAACAAAATAAGAACACAGATTTTATTTTATTTTTTCAAGTAAAGAGTAATTCTGAAGTTTTATTAAAAACTTGGTGGTCTTGGTTAGCCATTACTGGATGTGGAAAGAAATTTTGGCTGTGGAAATAAATGGACAGTTTTAAGTTTTTTTCAACAACTACACCTATTGTCTTGATAAAACTGGCTAGAAATGCTTGTGAAAATCCCATTCTAGCTACTACAAGTGTAACACAATAAGTTCACTCAAAATTAAAAATGTCCTCACCATTTACTCCAAAAATTCTAAACTTGTATGAATTCTTTCTTCTGTTGAACACAAAAAATATATTCTGAAGAATGATGGGCGGAAAAAACAGCAAATGACATCGACAGTAAGCACAAAAATACTAAGCAATGGCAATTTTTTAAAAAACCTTTCTTCTGTTCAACAGAAAGAAATTCATAAACGTTTAGAACCACTTGATTGTGTGAACAATGACAGAATTTTCATTTTTGGGTGAAAAATCCCTTTAATCTAAACTTGAGCTATATAATAATGATAATTATATAATCTTTGTCATCTTTCAAACATTGTGGTCAATCAAATGCTGCCGGGGCCATACATATTAAAGGGGACCTTATGGCCCTTTTTTACAAAATGTAAAATAAGTCTCTGATGACGTTTCAGCTCAAAATACCAAATAAATAATGTTTTCTAACTCTTTGAAACTTCCCCTTTTAGGCTTTGATCCAAATTGTGTTTTTTGGTGACTCTTACTTTAAATTCCAATGAGATTGTGCTCTTTTCAAAAGAGGGCAGAGCTACAAACACCTATATGTCAGCATAATGGCAGATTCAAAAACGTTATCTCTGTAAAAAACTGAAAATGTGAGAATGTGTTCATTGGTGTTTCCTAAAACTCCACATTTATAATCCTCTTATTCGCTGAAATTATCTTCAGGAGGTGAAAACTCGGACGGCTGCTTTTCACTCAGGGCTGTATATGCAAATGAAGGAAAGATTTTTTCTAATGGGCGAGAATTTACCTCTCTGATGACATGTACAAAGGGAGAATGTAAATCAAAGTGTTTCTGGAGACTCTTTTTTTTATCAAAGTGTGATTCTAAAAAATAAAATTATTTGTTTTCTACCATTAGAGGCTGGCTATATTTAGACACTGTTGCCACACAGCTGTGTTTAAACAGCTGTCATTTGTGCATAATATGTCTCTTTAATGATCCCGTTTAAAACAGCATAGTCTGTATTTTGTCCAGAATGGCCTGTTTTTCACTATGATTTTACACTCACAGGATTTACATGAGAATTAGTTAGCAATGGTTCGAGTCATTTCCATGTACTGAAGACTTATTATTCAGCTATGCCTAAGTGTATCCAGATTTTCATTCTATGGCCCCTTCATTAATTATAATATTCAGGTGATGAAATTTATTTATAATTTAGAAAAGAAATATGACTGCTTTCCTGACAAATCAGCGGTTTCTTTCACTCTGTCATGCCGAGTATGATTGAAAACTGTAAGCTTACTGTAAGTACTGTTACTCTATGACTCTATGTTCTGTAAGGTATCTGTTTACGCATCTGTCGAAAAATTATTGTCTAAACGGGACATATAATTATATTAAAAAAGAAATACAAAAAAAACAAAACATAAAGAAATAAAATGATGATAATGAAGATGTAAAACAAAGACTATTTATAAAGTACATTTTAAAATAACATCTCCTTCAGTGGTGACACTATCTTGGGGGAATGACGTGGAATCCACATCCACAAATAGCACACTTTCCACCAAATGCCCTGTTCTGTTCCATCTCGGCGAAAACAAAGACAGATAATTGGGTGTAGTTCATTAAGGCAGAGTGAAAACGAATGCATTAATAGCTGAGACTGTATCTGGCTTTGCTTTGCTATCTGTGTGAGCAGCCATTCCTGTCGCCCACTACAACAGATAACCGGCATGGGAAACCGACCGTCCGTCTGTGTCCTTTAGACACTGATAACATTAGCTTTGAACACAGCAAGTGAAAAATACACCTTTATAAAAGACAACTGCCTTCTGTTACATTTTACAGATAAGCTTAAAACAATATGATTCATTAATAATAATTTTGTTGTAATGCATTGCTTATATTTTACATCGTCTACATTACTAATTGAAGAGTTCAGATGCAAAAAACACTAAGTGCCATATGAAATTTTCCTTTCAGTGTTCAGTAATTTCATTTTTATAGCAAATAATATGTTATTTTTATTAGCTTTAATGTGAAATAATTGAACATAAAGACAGGAGGCTGAGAAAAATTCTATTTTTTTTGCATCTGAACTCTTCAATTATTAGTTATTACTTTTGTTGTCCTCATTTGTCACTATTTGATGGCATTAAAGCATCTGCCAAATAATTAGATTACTTTCCTCAAGTCAGCATGATGAATGTTGTTAGTTTTTTGTTTTTAAATACAGTAAAAAGAGTGTTTACAATTTAAAATAACACTTTTCTCTGTTAATATATTTAAAAATGTAATTTATTCTTGGCAAAGATTTGTTTCATCAGAACTCAATAAAATATGATTATTTAAATGTGATATATTTCTTATTATTAATGTAAGAAGTTATTTGAAATAAAGTGTTGTAAAACATTGTATATGTCTTTACTAACTGCACATTTTAATTCTCAGTATTTTTGTCGTGTTTTACATTAAAAAAATATGTTTAGATACATTGACAAGCACTTTAAATACTTTAATGACTCATAAATAATCAAAATTAAGTGTGTTGATTGAAGTAAAAATAAACTTAATTTTAAAGGGAAAATTAGATCTTTCTTACCCACTGACATTTGTAACTTAATTCTCGTCTTATCTTAAATAGTTTTGCATCTTTCATGAATCAAAGTTTGGATTCTTTAAATAAAATCTTACTGATCCCAAAATTTGACCAGTAGTGTATCAAAAATATATTAAATTTAACTATTACATTTAATTACTTAAGTGAAGTAATATTAATAAAATATTTTGTATTCTCCATCCATCC
>CAIGQV010001633.1:4007135-4028959 GCA_903798115.1 Danio jaintianensis
TCCGTCCGTTGTCTGTCTGTTTGTTTGTTTGTTTTCTGTCATTAATATTGTTTACATCAAGCTGGTTTTTATTTTGGTAAATAACCTGTGGTTAACACTTGCTCATTCTTTTTGAAACCCGCTCACATAAGTAGCTTAAACCGTAATTTAAAAAATGCACCACAAAATCAACTGGAATGTGCCAAAGCAGAATTTACTGAAATCAGAAAAACATTTTCACAGTTTACTAGAACAACAATAAAATATTGATCCAACTGCACAGTCCAGAGTGTCACCAACTAATCCAAACCACAGTGGCAGCAGAGTCAAATGTCTCAAGTAAGCAAGAATCTTCCAGTACTTTTTTTTTTCCAGCTAACCCTTGTTAATGACATAGTAGCAGGTTACTGTCATGGAGTGGCTGTAAAGACATGATGTAACCTGTCAGCACACGAGGGCACAAAACCTGGCGTCTGGCGCCCATTTTACCACCCAGACACAAACTGATAACAAGGCCAGAGCTTCCCGATCAATCTCTCATCCTGTTTACTTTAACCACAACTCAAAAGCAACACCCCAGGAGAATGAGGAGGGAACGGATTTGAGTTGGATCTATACCAGATGGGTTTATTATATCGATCACTGAAGTTCAGGAATACAGCCATATCGAGACTCACAAATCAATTGGAAAGTAATCTGCCAAATTCTGAGCTGACATGGATAATTATTACTGACAGCTACTGAAAAGATTGATTTGATTTGATGGCTGTTTGTTCACATTCTTGTCTTTTTTGACTTGTGTTCAAGCTAAAATAGTTGTCGGAGTTGACTGTGAAGCACATAGCATAATACTTTTGACTTCCAAAGTGTTACAATAAAATGAGTCGATATATCAATGAATTATTGAATAAAGAAACAACTCTAGATGTTGATGGGTGACTTTTTGAGTGAACTATCGCTTAAAGACTATACTTATAAACACACTGTTATTCTTTTAAATACAAAATAAGACAAACATTCATTCATTCATTTTCCTTCGACTTAGTCCCTTATTTATCAGGGGTCGCCACAGCGGCATGAACCGCCAACTTATCCAGCATATGTTTTACACAGTGGATGCCCTTTCAGCTGCAACCCAGTACTGGGAAACATCCATTCACACACATACACTACGTCACTACAATACCCAGTCAGGACTCGAACCAGCGACCTTCTTGCTGTGAGGCGACAGTGCTAACCACTGAGCCACCGTGTTGCCTAAGACAAAAATAATAATAATACATATTAATACACTTTCTGAGAAAAATGTTGTGTTGCTTCATAAATATATATTTTATCTAACATTATTATTATTATTATTATTATTATTATTATTATTATTACAGAATGTTAAAAGTGCAGTTTTGTATTTTGAAGAACTTATTAATATATACAGTAATTATTAATATATACAGATGTAATAAAATTAATTGAAATTCATTTCGGGCTGCACGGTGGCACAGTGGGTAGCACAATCACCTCACAGCAAGAAGGTTACTGGTTCGAGCCTCGGCTGGGTCAGCTGGCGTTTCTGTGTGGAGTTGTGGGTTTCCCTGTGTTCCCTGTGTTCGCGTGGGTTTCCTCTGGGTGCTCCGGTTTCCCCCACAAGTCCAAAGACATGTGGTACAGGTGAATTGGGTAAGCTAAATTGGCCGTAGTGTGTGTGTGAATGAGTGTGTATGGATGTTTCTCAGTGATGAGTTGCAGCTAGAAGGGCATCCGCTGCGTAAAACATATGCTGGATAAGTTGGCGGTTCATTCTGCTGTGGCGACCCCAGATTAATAAAGGGACTAAGCCGAAAAGAACATGAATGAATGAATGAATGAAATTCATTTCATAAAAAAATATGAAGTTTAAGTTTGTTTCTGCAACAGGATCAATCAATCAAGAAAAATATTGTCCCACAATTCTGAAAATCTCCCCTACAAATGCAAATGTAAATCTCACAGTACTTGTAAAACAAGCTAGACATATCATCAAGTCAGTACTGTGAAAAGTGTAATAATTGCAAGTTTACACACACACACACACGCACCCATACACAAATATTACAAAATGTAAAAGGCCAACATATCCAATTTTAAATTTAGAAAATTACATTTATATGCATTATTTATTTTGTATTTTATTTAAATCATTTTGTAACTGTGCCGTTTATTAACGGGCATTACTTTTTCGTACTTTTTTTTATGTTCCTGCTAGGGATGGAATGCGATACGATACCGATACTTTTTGTTAATTTTTTTACGATACCAATACCACTTATTATTTGAAATGTTAATGTGATTTTTCAAAATAATGTTAATAAAAAAAAAAAGATCATTACACACACACCCGCACACACACGCATACACACACACACACACATTTATATATATATATATTGTGTGTGTGTGTGTGTGTTATATAAATACACACACATAATGCATATAAACACTGCACAGATACACACAGACACAGACACACACACCTTTATATTTATTATTGTTCACCTAATGGTAATGAGAGAGAGAGAGAATGTATAGTTAATAGGTTAACTAATTACTCTACTCTTTGTACCTGGATAGGGTTTGCCTCCTTAAAAAATCTCCTATAATGTCTTTTGTCGGACAGAGGGAGACTGAGCAGAGGAACTGTGGGCAGCTTGTTTTTGCTCCGCTCCTTTATAAGTTTCAGAGTGTGTTGTCTGTAAGTGTTTATTAAGGCTGCTTGTATTGTTGCTGTGTACAACTTTCTTATTACAAATATTGGATCGTGCAACACTTTTTCAGCTGATGAGAAGAAGCACCACACTACGTTTCCTCTCTGCCATCATGCCATTCTGTAATGCAGAAGTGTGTGACTTGTGTGTGTTGAGTACGTAAGTTAGCTGAAAGGCACATGATCGCTTACGTCACGTTCCGCCATAGATAGATTGGTGTAACGTCTTATATATAAAGCGTCACCGACAATCCTGTACACAGCGCTAAAACATTTAGTTATGCAGAAATTATTCAAATATAGTTAAAATATCGCTACCTTTTAAAAAATATCGATACCAAATGAAAAGCTTCTGAGTATCGATATATCGATACTCCAGCATCGATGTGCACATCCCTAGTTCCTGCCCAGCCAAACATGGAAGCAATTTCACCACACTGCCAATGCATTGTGATTGCCCTCATTTTACCTCAGTATGAGTGTTCATCCCTCAGGGAGCGAAGCGAGAGTCAGCAGAGGAGCTCCAGCTGCTGAGGCCACTGTCACATCTGGATCTGCTCTCACTTGCTCTACCTGTGATGAAACCATGTTCACCGATAGCAAGTCTGGCTTTTCATTCCTTCCAATCAGATTAAAATCTACCCGAGACTATGCTTTAGTTTGTAGACAGAGCATCATGGTTTAACTTTTTTGTCTCTGGCTTTTAAATGAAGACTTTTATGTATTTCCCTTTGGTGAAGTTCAAAGCATAATGTTATTTTTCATGCAAGAAACACAGCAATAAATGTAAAGATAAGTAGTAGTGGATGATTTCTATATGAAGTTTTGATCGTGGAAGAGTTAATTAAATCCCCTGGCATTTATATAGCTTATGGTTGTTGTAATACTGAACCGTTTTGGAAAACAAGTATAGCACTGGCAAAGCTTGCAAAAGTTTTGTCAAGCATTTGATAGTTCTTTGTTTCATGGTGCCAAAACCCCTTAAAAGTTCTTATCTGTTCTTCTGAACAGCAGATTTGCCAAAATCAACTTTATAGAACGGTGATACAAACTGCTAATAGATTTTTACAGTTCACACTTGTGTTTGACTTTTGCATTTTACTATGTCCAATACCTCTTCCCTGTCCCAAACTCAAAAAAAGAAAAGCATAATGTTTATAAGTGTACAGACAATTCAAGTTATTAGAAAAATATTTGAATGCCATGAATAGTGAATAGCTGAATAATGTGAAGACACAACCATACAACAATAAAAACATCAATTCTTTTTTATTAAATAAATATTAAAGAATCATCTGACACCCAATTAAATTTTCCCTATTGTAACTTTTTTTATTTAGTTTTGAAACATGCAGCTAGTTTGCTATGAACTGTCTAAGTTTTAAAATGTGCCATGATTTGACCGAATTTATTTTCATGCTGGTGATCCACCTTTGCATTTAAAGGATGTAGCTGTGCCAACAATTTGTCTGAAAGATGTAAGTAACTTTTTATATAATTTTGTTCTTTTCTTTTTTCTTTTTGGTTATTGTAACCAACTTCAGTTCCCCTTCATACGGGAACTTCAACGTGCGTCTGTTAACAGACTATGGGAGTACGTTAGACGACCAATCACTCTGAAGAGTAAGAAAACGGGCCAATGAAATGCCAAATTGAATTGGCAGAGCTCTGCTCCACAGCTGGCAGCAATGAGCCATCAGCGCTATATAAGCTGCACGCTGTGGAGTGAGCCTCAGAATTTATTTGCTTCAGACCCTCTCACGAGACTGAAGACACTCTATCGCCAACCTGATTTCAAGACTGAAACCAGTTTACTCACCAGTGCGGGAGATGACGCGACAGCGGCAGTTGATCTGGGCTTCCTGTCCCCTGGGCGTTTCGCTGGTGTTCACAAAAGAGCAGTTTCACACTAAAAGAGCAGATTCCCTAAGAGAGCAACACAGTCAATCAACACGTCTTTTTCAAGACGCTGTTCTGACTGTGCGTTTCTGGATGCGGTGGTTCCTATCTCCGGATGATGGGCACGAGTATCGCATCACACGTCTGGGGGTCCAGCATATCGATGCGGTGCTCGCGGACAGCTCATGCTCTTCCTGTGCTTCCTGTGCTAATCTGTGCTTATCCGTCGCCTCCGGGCCCGCGGACCCCCCACTCCTCCACAGCACGCTCCATCCAAGCTTCGAGTGGTGGTGCGGTTCATCCCGGATGCCCGGATGCCCGCGCCTCCGCTTGATGACACCGGAGATCAGATGTCCATCGCGACATCGGAGGGCGAGCTGTCATGCTCAGATGACAGGCCGGGCTCGCTTCCATCCTACGGGGTGCAATGCGTAGTCACGGTTCTCGAATCAGACATGATGGCTGCGCTTCCTGGGCTGCTTCGGCAGTGTGGCTGGAGATGGCTTGTCCCCCAGTCTCATCGCCGGACCGACTAGAGGTGTGGCATGCGGGCTGATGTAAGATGAATCTTCCAGCTCCCGTCCACTTCTTCCCAGGGGCGCACAGCGAGCGCACGCTGGCATAGAGGGCGTTTTTCTCCGCCCGGTCCTCGTGCGCTTCCGCCTTCACCTCCCCTGATGGCGAGGCGGCCAGTGGGTACTAAGCTATTCCCCAGGTGGTTGGTGGCTGTGACACAGCTGAGATCGCGGCTTCAAAGCCACCCCCGTTGCTCCCCATGAAAGCAGTTAGCACGCGGGCAGATCTGAGGATTACAGTGGGGGTTTATCCATCGCCTCCGGGCCCGCAGACCCCCCACTCCTCCACAGTGCGCTCCATCCAACGCCACCTGGAGAGATAAGCTGAGACCTCCGTCCAAGACGGGTGGGTTTTCTGTGTCTCTCATGGCCAGAGCCCACACCGTTGCGGGCCATGCCGCTTCTGCCCTGCACCATGGCACCTGCTGTGCTGCACAGGGGTGGTTCTTCCCCAGGCTTATGCGTAAGCATCGCACGCTGGTCGACTATGCTCTCATGACCTTCAAGTCGGCCGCCCCTGCCCTGGGGAGGACGATGGCCACACAGTGGTCCGGAAACGCCACCCTTGGCTTACCCTGGCCGATATGCGCCGCGCCGACAAAGTACGCTTTCTTGGTGTGCCCATATCCCAGGCAGGCCTACTCGGCGACACCGTCGGGGACTTTACCCAGGAGTCCTCGGTGGTGAGAGATCAGCCGTGCGCGATGGAGCAGGTCATCTCCTGGTGGGCTCGGAAAACTGCTCCCCCACCGGACCTGTCTGCGCTGGCTGTTCCTCGCCGAGAGCGCTCTTCCCGCGGCTCCAAAATGCTCCGCCGTCACAGCCCGTTACACTGGCTAGTGAACGCGCCAAGCCCCCCTGCGGGAAGTTGACGCTCCTGTCATAGGTCGCCGTAAAGTCCGGTAATCGGACCGCGAAGCGTACCTAAGACGGGCCACTTGGAGAGGAGGAGAACCGTTCTTTCCCTGGTGGAGGGCCAGGGCTCCCGCGCGAACGAATGTAGCAATCCGAAAAGAGTGGCTTTTCCTCCCTCTGGGTGTGGAAGCCCAATTGCTGCCAACATGGGACGCACTGCCTTCCAGCTCTCAGCTTTGGTGCACTTCGCCACAGGCTTTGAGGGCCCCAGAGGATGATCTCCTTTCTCGCACCTCCAGCCTCTCCGCGGGATCCTGGGAGGAAGGTAAGAGACTCTCTCTTATTTTCAGCTCTTCCTCGGGCCGCTCTGCTTCCCGGGGTGAGCACTCCCCTCCCGAGCTGCCCCTCCGTTGGCATGTCATTGATCAGTCCGATGGTGCCATTAGCGCGGGCTCTGCCAGCCTGGTTAGCGCTGCCCAGCCCGTCGCGGTGGCTCATGCGGACGATCAGACTCGGCTATGCGATTCAATTCGCTATCAGCCCTCCCAGGTTCACGGGTGTTCATACTACGAGGGTTTCCCCCGAGAGCGCCCCTGTCTTGCGAGAGGAGATTGCTGTCCTCCTGGCGAAGGATGCAATCGAGCAGGTCCCTCCAGCCGAGATGAAGTGTGGGTTTTACAGCCCGTACTTCATCGTGCCAAAGAAGAGCGGTGGGTTATACCAATCCTATCTGCGCATTTTGATCTGTCATCCGTTCAGGATGCTGATCGAGGTGCTCATGCAGAAACGCATCCCCCAGTGCGTCCGTCCGCGGGATTGGTTGCAGCTATAGACCTGAAGGACGCTCACTCTATGTCTCGCTCTCTCCCTCCTAAAGTGCGACGGGGCCCGAGCATGGCAGTAAATGGTCCTCCCCTTCGGGCCCTCCCTGTTCCATGCCTGGAGGTTGCCCTGTGTCTCTTTGACGCACGCGCATCTGCATTTTTGATTATTCTTTGACTGGGTTAATTTTTTCAGACCTTGAATTAGTCAATTATGCATAGGGACCTGGTGCTCTGGCACCTCGGCCTGTTGGGGTTTCAGGTCAACCGAGAATGAGCAAGCTCTCCCCCGGGCAGAGCTTCTCTCATCTCGGGTTGGAGCTGGACCCGGTCTCCATCACGGTGCGCTTTTAGCGCGCTGGGCTAGTGCTGCCCTGTCCGTTTAATTCGGCAGTTATAGTGGTTTCACTGAAGTTTTTCAGAGGCTCCTGGGGCATATGACATTTTGTAGCCGCTATCACGCCGCTCAATTGTTCATATGAGACCACTTCAGCGCTGGCTTCGCGATCGGGTCCCCAGATGGGCATGGCGCGCGGAGACGCACTGGGTGTCCATCACTACGCTGTGTCTCCGCACCTTCAGCCTCTGGATAGACCTTGCCTTCTACGGGCCTGGGTGCCCTTAGAACAAGTGTCCAGTCATGCTGTCATTCTGACGGATGCTTCCAGTATGGGCTGGTGGGCTGTGTATATCGAGCATGCAGCCGCAGGTTTGTAAATCGGACTTCGGTTGCGTTGGCATTCAATTGCCTGGAGTTGTTGGCAGTGTTTCTCCCTCTCCGCCGGTTCCTACCGGTACGGGAGGGGGCACATGTGTTGGTTAGGACGGCCAGCATAGCTGTGATAGCGCACATCAGCCGTTTGGCTGATGTGCGCTACCGCCGCATGTCTCAGCTCGCTTGCCATCTGCTCCTCCGGAGTCATGCGGCTTAATAGCTGCGCGCCGTTCATATCCCATACGAGCTCTACCGTGCCAGCTTACATGCTCTCACGACAGTTACGTTTCTGGGAGAATGGAGACTCCACCCCGCAGTCCAGCTGTTATGGGCACGCTTCAGAGAGTCCCAGGACATCCTGCCGCTTCTTCCGAGCGGCCCTTCGCCAGCTGCTTTCCCTGCTCTGCATGGATGCGCTGGCTCGCAGCTGGCCCCGGGTTTATGCAATATGTGTTTTCCCCAGTGAGCCTGCGCGTGCAGACTCTGTGCAAGGTCGGGGACCCGAGTTTCCAGACTCACACTCCTCGTGATGGCCCTCCCTGACGAATTCCCCGGAAGAAGTACTCCTTTTTCTGGGACGGGCACCCTCTGGCACCCGCGCAGCGTTCTGGAACCCTCATTGAGGGTTTGTAGACAGAGCGCGGTAGACTTAGGTGACCTATCAGTAGATGGTTAACACCGTCACTCAGGCTAGAGCACCCTGTATAGGCAAGCCTATGTCCTGTAGTGGAGTCTATTCGTTGTGTGGAGCTCTTCTCTCTGAGAAGAACCCCGGACAGGCCAGATTAATGTTGTGTTTTCTTCCTTTAGGATAACTGGAGCGCAGGCTGTCACCCTCCAGATTGAAGGTTTGGCATGCTGCCATCCCCACTCTCTGTGGCGGCGGATGGTAGCGCGCTGGGAAAGCATAACCTTATCAGCCGGTTCCTCAGAGGTGCGTGGTGCGAGATGGTTAATTCCATCCCCGCCCCCCTCTCTTGCCCCCTCGGGATCTCTCTAGCCCCAGCGGTTATGATTAGGTCCGTTGAGCCACTCGACTCAGTATCTATAAGTTTTCTGTCCATGAAGGCAGCTCTGCTGGTCGCGTTGGTATCGGTCAGGAGGGTTAGGATTCCGCTGGCATTTTCGGTTAGCAAATCGTGCCAGGAATATGGACCGGCCTACTCTCACATTTTCCTGAGACCCCGGTTCAGCTTGTGCCAAGGTTCCTACCACCCCTTTTTTATATTAAAAGTGGTAGTGAGCCTGCAAGCGCTGTCTGTGGAGGAGGCAGACCCAGCCCTTTTATTGTATGTCCGCGCACTGCGCTTAATGTGACACGTAGAGCATACGTCTTTAAGCAGCTCTTTTCTGTTATGATCGGCAGAAGGGAAGTGCCGTATCAAAGCAGAGGTTGGTCCATTTTATAGTTATGCCATTGCCCTCGCCTTATGTGCCAGGGCAAGCTGTGTCCCCCGGGAGAGAGAGCACACTTTTAAAAAAAATAAATAAATAAAAAAGCGGTGCCTCCTTTTCGGCGTGAGTACGCAGCGCCTCTTAACAGATTATGCAGAGCTGCGGGCTGGGTGACACCTAACACATTCACGAGATTTTATAATCCTCGAGTGGAGTCGGTTTCCTCCCGATTACTGGGTCACTCCGGTCAATCGGGACGAAATTAAACTCGGTGTCAAAAACGCTTGCTGCGCCATGCTCCCTAACCCGGAGATACGCGCGCCTTTTCTACTCTGCTAGTAAGTTTCCCGCTTGGCGAACCCTAGAGAACTCCTCCGAGGCCCCCAGCACCCGACTCAGCGGAGGAGCCGGGTGCCTGGCTCAGTGTGATGTCTGGTATGCCCACTCTTGGTCTACCCACATGCTGAGGTTCGGTGCCAGCTATGCGTGGTCCCCGATGGTGATCCCATATGCTTATTCAGCCACGGAGTGTTCCCCCTGACCAGGCGGACCCGTGTCTTCCCTACCCGCTAACCAGCTTATCATATGTAGCACTCCCCCTCCATAGGGCTAGTCCATATGTCCTTATTGCCATCAAGTCTCCCCTCTGGGGTAGCAGGTGGCCTCCGCAGCGTCCTCCCCCTTCGGGGACTGCCACGCTTTCCCAACGTACTGTCGTATTTCTAAAATCCCTAGACTATATTAGCTAGGTAAAAGAACATTTACGACCCCCGATCTAAATTGTAATTATTCCCATGTAATGGTAATTAAAGGCCTAGGGGACGTTGGAAGGTTGCGCTCTTGATGATGCTTGTGCGCCCACGCTATGCTTGGCAAACTTCACATCAGGAGCGTGACGGGCTTAGCTGCTGTGGCGTTTTCCATACAGTCTCCCATAGTCTGTTAACAGACGCACGTTGAAGTTCCCGTATGAAGAGGAACGTCCTGGTTACGTCCGTAACCCACGTTCCCCGAATAAGGGAACGGAGACGTGCGTCTCCACTGCCACAGCAGCTGAGTCTCCAGCTGATTAGCTGAGTGATCGTCTCTTCAGCAGGCAAATTCTGAGGCTCACTCCACAGCGTGCAGCTTATATAGCGCTGATGGCTCATTGCTGCCAGCTGTGGAGCAGAGCTCTGCCAATTCAATTTGGCATTTCATTGGCCCGTTTTCTTACTCTTCAGAGTGATTGGTCGTCTAACGTACTCCCATAGTCTGTTAACAGACGCACGTCTCCGTTCCCTTATTCGGGGAACGTGGGTTACGGACGTAACCAGGACGTTCATTCGTGTTTATAATCAGATTATCATCCTTCATGTGCAGATCTGCGTTGTCACTTTGGTGATGTGGTTTTCACACTGACCAGTGGATTTTCTTTTTTGAAAAGCCTTTAAATCCAGCAGTGTCACTTTTTCCATGTTTATAAGCATGTTTGACTGCAGTTTACATTGATAATGGCAGGGTGTGATGTCAACCAATGGTAAATGTTTATATGCTTATATGGCATTATAATGTAATGTATATAATAAATATATGTATAATGCAATATCAGCTTTAAAGTCCATTGAATATAATAAACACATGGGATTGATGTGAAAACATCATATAGGTTTCTGTGTCTAGCAAACATTTTATATTATAACACTTGCAAGTAAAAAATGTAATCACACTGAAAACCACTTCACTAAAACCATGCTGAAATACATGTCAGACCTCTTGTTTTGATTAATGTACAGTATACATCCCAGCCGCATTTTTTTCTTACGAAACCTACAGGGAGCCTCTAAATCTTTATTCCAGTAATCATATTTACGCTTTCCACTTGAGGCGTCCTGGAATACATATGGAGTAATGCTTGTAGCATTTATTCAAAGTATATGAGCCAACCCTGGATGCCTCCCGCAGAGGATAAATTCTCTTTCCCTTTCTTTTGCTTGCTCTTGTTGTCATGCCAAAGCCAGAACATGTCCCTTGGCACTGCTAGATGCACTGCAAACAGTGACAGAAAACAAACTCGGTGTTTCTGAATATGCAAGAAGTCAACCAACCCATCCACACCATTATTCTGCTAGACAGCTTTTCCACTCTTTGTTCAATGAAACACAGATGGTCAATAAAACAGTGCGAACTGGGTAAAAGTTGAACAGAACAGTTATTACATGTTTCAAATTAGACACATCAATTTATTTTGAATCAGCAAACTGTAAATATCAATATTTTTGTCATGTGCATTTAAAGTACCTATACTGTCCCATACTATATATATAACCTGTGACATAGTATTTAATATAGCTGTTCGAGAATGTAAAGTCTTTCTAGCTTCAAAAGTTAAATAAAAAAATAAAATGCACAATTAAATGAGTTTTTGTTTTCTGATCAAAACAAACAAACCTATGTATATACACAAAATAAAAAAATAAAAAAAGGACAGCTGATGTATGATTATTTTGCTTATGTGTTTCAGAGTACCTCACACTGTTTGTGTGTGTGTGTGTGTGTGTGTGTGTGGTGTGTGTGTGTGTGTAGGTGTGTGATCAGGCACTGACATGAGCTGCTGGAGCATCAGAGCAGAGCTTCCAAATATGGTCAAAATATATATAATATAACAAAAATATTTTTGTTATTACAGTAGTCTTGTTTAGCTGATAAAAAATAAAGCACAAGACACTGTGTGGTTTATGACATTTTGTTAAATAACGTAACACACTGTCTCTGTAACACACAATAACAAAGCTTGTGTTGTTTTTAACACATCAGCTTTAAGAGTGTTGGTCACATACCTTCCTGTCACTATCACCAGCGATCCAGGCTTGCAGTTTGCTGGTAAACATGCACCATCACCCGGACTACAATTCTGTTCACTTTATGAACTACATATCCCATCATGGACCTCACACACTCCTGTTTCTGGATCTCCTATGATTACACACACAGCTGGTAGCTGATCAAAGACTGATTACATGGACTATATATACACACTCTCATTCACATTGCTTATTCTTATTATCCTGTAGCACTACGAAGCATTTCCTTGTCTTGTTTTTCCGTGCTGTGTTTCCTGACCCCTGCTTTGTTTATTGATTCTTGTTGTTAGCCGCATGAGCCAATCTCTTTGCCTGTGTACCGACTACTCTTTTGGATTCCTCTTTATGTACCCGTTTGCTCCTGTTATTGACCATTGCCTACCTGACTGACTACTCATGTCAAAAAAGACACTGCATTTGGATCCTCAACTCCGTTGTCAGAATTGTGTGTTACAGAAGACTTATGCCGCGGTCACACTAGAGTTTGTGTGTGCAAAATTCTATTGTACTGCACTGCGAAAAGGGGCAGGATTTAACAAGATGATTAAACATTAAAAAAGCGAGCAATTGGTCCATATTTAAAATTTCTGTCCAGAGAGGTCATGTTTTGATCTTCGATTGGTCTCACGCAATCACGTGATGTGATTTTGCAGGTCAGAGTTCACCAAGCTTGAACTTTCCAACTCAGCGAACTGCAAAACTTGTCGCACGAGCTTGTATTTCCGGTCTGTCGCATTAGCGTGCGCATGAATGGAAGTCTATGGGGCGAAAAGTGCAGTGTGACCGCAGTTTAAGCCATGTGAATGAGAAAGTGAAGTGTATATATAGTCCATGTAATCAGTCTTTGATCAGCTACCAGCTGTGTGTGTGTGTGTGTGTGTAATCATTGGAAATCCTGAAAAAGGAGTGTGTGTGAGGTGCATGATGGGATATGTAGTTAAAGTGACAGAATTGTAGTCTGGGTGAAGGTGCATGTTTACCAGCGATCTGCAAGCCTGGATCGTTGGTGATCATGACACTTCTATCAAAGTCCCTTTAAGGCAAGTCATTTCACTCGGCGGCCATTTTTGAAACGCCTCTCGGGTAGTATGCTCGGGCATTCTGTCTGAATGGGGAAACATCAAATTCTCCAAAACTGTTTGCCAAGCTTAGGATTGCATTACATATTCGGAATCACCAATGAAATTAAACAACAACCGTCTCATAAGTTTAATTTCAAAACGTCCAAATCAAACAACAGGCACAATCGGCATATTTTCAGGTTGCCCGAGCTAATGCGCTCGAAAGGAAGGAGATCAAGACACCAACCTCAAAAAATGTTTGTTTTCAAGTGCACTTGGTTAATTCAAAAGCACAGATTTAAAGCTTTATTTGGATATATTTCTTATGTCTGTGAAGCAAATATTCGCTGAGATTCCAGTGTGTTTGTTGACCACCAAACTGTCGTAAAAGCACACGTCTGGTCCGAGCTTCTCCCCCGGGAGAAACGTCAGTCTATAGCGATCGCTGATTGGCTTCTGTACTAGTAGGCGGAGCTTCATTCACCATATTGACCGTTACACTTTTCCCCATTTAAAACTATACGAGTGACATGTCTTGTGTATTCTAGAGTCTAGAGTCTTTGCTTCTATTTAGATATAAGAGAACAATTTAACATATTATCAGTGCATTCTATGACACATTTAAATAACACAACATGCATGCTCCTGACATCATGTTATCATATTAATTACTTGGTTTGGTTTTTCATGCACATTTCTATTTTGGCTGGCTATTTTCTATTTTAATGCAGTATATGTGCTATTATGCAAATGTTTAAATTGTGTTGAGTTTCAGTCTGCTGTAGGAAATCCAATAGAAGAAATGTGACTCACTGCAGACAACTGGATGAAAAAAAACTATTTGTTTGCAAATCAAGTTCTCAAAGTTGCCTTTGTGTAGTTGCAAAATCCCAATAAAATGATCCAATGTAAAAAAAAAAAAAGATGGAATAAATCCCCCCAATATTGCGGGATTGCAGCATGAGTAAGAAACACTCCCAGATTGACAAAAAAGGGCAGTGATGTCTCTGAGCACTAAGAGCATCATGTTTTCAAGATGGTCTCTTAAAAAAAACATCCGTTTCAAAGGCAAAAAACCAACAAGAAATTGCTCATCCCTAGAAATCCCTAGAGGAAATGACTTTGTCTTTTAAGGAGCAAACAGATGAGATTGCATTATGAGCATCCGCCAACTGCAAATGAGTAATCATCACCCAAGAAACTGACAATCTGTATGTGAGGGTGGTCAGGTTTGAAGACCAGGCGAATTAGTGGGAGCTCAGTGGTACTTCCATTACATCATGTATCTTTAGGGCTTGTATAACTATCTCTTAATCTTGTACAAAACTTTGACATGCAGTATGCGGTAACAGCCTGTTCAACCCTGGTGTTCCATGTAGTATAAAAGCGATTAGAACGACATGTAGAGCAGGAAGGACTTGATCGGCTAAATCATCAAAGACAAAGCACATCTCGTCCATTGCTCTGGCTGTCTGGGATATAAACAAACGCCATGAAAGGATGTTTTATAAGAGCAGTACTATTAGATTTTGACCCTTAAATTTGGATGACAACATACTTGAATTGTAAAGTGTTGTTGACAACACAGCCATGGCAACGGCAGTTTTCATCAGAACATTCAAAAGGATAATTCTCCATCGTGTCTTCATCCTGTTTTCTCACATGATAATTCAACCTGTATGTCTTTTTTACTTCCTTTTAATCACCTATTATGTTCCATGAAAGAAAGTAAAAGAAACCTCAAAGAGAAACACAACTATTTTACACTTTGGTGAATTAGTGACAAATTTGTATGATTTTTACAGTCTTGTTAGGCCATTTTTTTTTTTTTTTCAAAGGTTTCACATTCAGGCGACAACATTGTCAAAATGATCCCTGTTTACAATGATTCAAGAAAATTACAAAATATGTTGTAGTATCCATACCAGACCAGTAGATCTTATGCGACGCAGATTCCAGGTCCAAACACTCTATCAGTCTATACAGAGAGGCTCAACAAATGGTGCTAGTTAATGTTTACAGAGTGTTGTAATCATTTTGAAAATTCCTAATATCCCTAATATCAGATGGCCAGAAAGTGATTTTTTAAAAATGAATTGTTAATATATTTGTGTCTGTGATGTAGAAAGTCCAGAGACTGTAGTGCATACCATCATTTTAAAATAGATTTATATTAATATGTAATAATACTAAATAGTGGTCATAAAATGAATGTTTTCTCAATTCAAATGTAAAAAGTAGCGGCATGAACCTGAAAACAGTATTCTACTCGTCAGGATAGTTCACCCAAAAAATTACAATTTACTCAATATTTAGTCACCCTCAAATAGTTCCAGACCTTTATGTGTTTCTTTTTCAGTTGAACACAAAAGAAGACATTTTTAAGAAAGATAAAAACTTGTAACCACTCACTTCCCTATAGGAAAAGCAAATACTATGGAAGTCAATGGCTACAGGTTTCCAACATTCTTCAAAATATCTTCTTTTGTGTTTGATAGATGAAATAAACTCATAGAGGTTTGAAACCAGTAAAGGGCTAGCAAATGATGACATAATTTAAATTTGGGTGAACTATCCTTTTAGCTGGATAAAGACGCAGATCACAACAACTTTTTTATAAAGTCACGTTTTTGCTTGCATTTTTTAGTACCCCAAAACACAGATGCTGTCTAAATGAATGACCTGAAAACACATACAAAATCCCTTCTAGACATCAGGATCTGTTTCCAGCCATGGAAAAATGATGATAGTGAAAGAACAGTCTTTTAAATGTCAAAAACTGAAATGGAAACTCACAAAGGCTGTTTTTCAGAAGTGATACATAAGACTGCATTGTGTCATCTCCAGAGATCAGTGGTAGGGCAGCCTCTTCTTCACCTGATGTGTCATAATCATTCAGCAGATGTCGATGAATGGCCACCCAGGACAGAAACCTGATCATGACCCTAGGGGAGTAACATGGGTGGGACTGTGCAGGGGTCTTTATTCTGGATTTGGAATAGAGTTGGATCAAATTGAGGTCTGGCTGGGAGAGTTTGCAAGTTTTGCTTCACACACACACACAAGCACTCGCATTGTGTTTTTCAGGGCAAGAAGGATGTATTCAGAAGCATGGAAAATCTCATCTTCTTATTAATAGTCTCTTGTTCAAGAACAAAAAGTTACAACATCAGAGTTGCATTTTTAAAACTTTTTTTTCATTTTTTTGAATAACATTCCAGTATCAGTTTGTTCCACTATCTGGTTAGCAAGACAACTGACTGGAATTATGAAGGACAATTTAGAGCCATGCATGTTCTCCCCGTGTTCGCGTGGGTTTCCTCCGGGTGCTCCGGTTTCCCCCACAAGTCCAAAGACATGCGCTATAGGTGAATTGGGTAGGCTAAATTGTCCATAGTGTGTGTGTGTGTGAATGAGTGTGTATGGATGTTTCCCAGTGATGGGTTGCAGCTGGAAGGGCATCCGCTGCGTAAAACAAATGCTGGATAAGTTGGCGGTTCATTCCGCTGTGGCGACCCCAGATTAATAAAGGGACTAAGCCGAAAAGAAAATGAATGAATGAATGAATTTAGGGCCAAAAAAAAAGATGCAGTTTTCTAAGAATAGACTCATTGTCTTTTCATGTATTTTGTCACAGTTTTACAGTTTACAAAATCTGAGGATAATAGATAATATTAAGATATATTATAGAAGAATGAAGAATGAGGATATTAAAACTTATGCTTATACCTTGCTCATCGTTTTATCATTTTTTTTAACTGTCCTTTTAACTGTACAGTTCTTAAGGACCAGATTTACTGTATTCACAGTGAAGTTTGTTTTCTTTTTGTAGTTCAACACTCAATTCAAGTAGTCATGTTTCATGTTGAAAATAATGCTGTCGGTGTTGCTTTTTTATTAGAGTTAAGAAAGGTGGAGAATTCCGTCATCACCACAGACTAATGGTTTCCCCGAATGTTTGCTTTGGCAAACTGTTTCAAACTCTTAAAATAAATTCCAGTGAACTTCCTTTCTGTATGATTATGTTTGGAATTATTGTGAAGTATAGTCTAGTAAAGCCACAGTTAAATATAAAACAATGCTGTTTAATGCTGTAGATCGAAATTTCAAAGTAGATGCACATTGTTCTCGAGGATAACATCATCTTCTTTCTTACCCTTTTGCGTTTCAGATATAGACCACAAGAATGGTTGTGTCTCACAGGATGAGTAGCATTTCTGGTGCAGTGTGTATGCACTTTTTTGTATATTCCATTGTGGGCAGATGGCTGGGGATTACCCATCATTTCTTCACAGCTGTGGAGGAGCTGGACAGGAACAGGAATGAACTATGGACATTGGTCAGATTTATCAAAATGAAGGCAGGAAGACTTCAAAGCTTCAGTCACAAACTCCCACCTCTTGGCTGGCCAACGACTGCACACCCTTCACATGATATCTTTTGAATTCTGCTGACTGTGTTCTGTACCTTTACACAAGTCTTTCATTTCATCATTACCTTTGAAACCTCCAGCAATGGTGTAATCAACCCTGGGGCTTGCATTTGGTTATATGAAAGAAGATACGGCCGTACAATGGCCGAGAGAGCTCAAATGTGAGTAAAGAAAACACATGCAAATAGAAAAACACTAACACATTGAGAACCTTCATCAGTTTGACAATACGCCAGTGGTGGAATGAGTACTGCAAAATCATATTCAAGTAAAAGTACCATTACTTCGCCAAAAATTTAGTGCAATTAGAGTATATGTTGTTTCAAAGTATCTGTTGTAAATATTACTCAAGGTATGAGTAAAGTAATGAGAAAAGCACCCCATTTAAAAGTACTCAAGAGTAGTGAGTATTACAATGTGAAAGGTTGATGCGTTTACATGCTATTTGTGCATGTGTGTGTAAAAACGTAACATTCTGTAGAGAATGTAGTGATTGTTTAAGGCCATTTGGTGATTTCAGTCATCATAAAGTAGACATCTTCATCCTCATCATCAGTAGACCACAACGGAAATCTGTTGAAAACACCAAAAAGTGGCAAACATTTGATTTTGACTAATGTTTAATTAAAATTATGCAATTAATTAGATTATTAGGTTATTAGATTATTATTCATTCATTCATTTTCCTTCAGCTTTGTCCCTTATGTAGATATGTATATACTGTATATACAGCAAGGAACTGTACAATAAATGAACCAACCTCTCAAATCTCCAACAATACACAGGAAGCAGCTGGGTTCGTCACTTTTTGGGGTCCCCTGACACATTTAAGTTGTGGTCTGTGCTATTTGCAATACATTTCTGTATTTGCATGTGTTGTGAATTTTTGTGCACGTGTTGTCAAATTGATGATGATGTTTTCTTAAATTGTGATGTTGTCTTGTCTTTTATTATGTAGTTATCTTGTCTTCCTCTTTTCTGCTTTGTTTCCCCCCATTTGCTGTCTTCCTTGCTCATTTGTTGTTTTTATAGATTGTTTATGAGATTTGTGTGGTATGTGTGGGTGTGTCCCAGCACTGAGGGTTTTACTCTCAGTGATAGGTTGTGGCTGGAAAAGCATCAGCTGTGTAAAACAGTAGTTGATGGTTCATTCCATTGTGGTGACTCCTGATAAAGCAGGCAATAGATGTGACATAAAAGAAAACTAAACTAAATTATAATAACATTGATGTTTAAAAAAAAATTATTGTCTGTTGGAAAACCACTAAAGCTTTTTATGCTCAATAAGTTTTTTTTTTTGCTTTAATGTTTTCAATTGACGTCTATGTGCATAGCAATTTTAGAATTTGTACACATCTTACTGTTTCTATCCAAGTTTCTTTCTTTTTTTTTTTTGATAATCTACAATGTGCATTTGTATAGGTTAATGCTTGTTTAAATCTCATCAGTCATGTTGTGAGCAGGAGGGAATGTCATTTTGATTTGAAAAGATTGCAAAGGAGCATGACTTTAGGGCCACATCTTTACACCTACTATATGAGTCTACTTTCCCCACTCAGTCTGTAAGAATGAATTTCCTGCAGTAAAATAAAGAGTGATTGAGCTGCTCATGCCACATACTGCGTCTCAGTTTCAACCCTTCCTGCAGCCCAGCTGAGTTACAGCAACCTACAGTATCACAACCACCTTCTGTCTCACTCACTCTCACTCACACACACGCTAGGAAAATAAACACAAAGGCTGACCTGAAAACAAACATTCATTCTGAAATTTCACTCAATTCGCGGTTTTTATTTACAGAAAAAAAGAAACAAAAAAAAAAAAGGCAGGGGGAAGTGGCAAAGGAAGTCGTATTATATAGCATGCAAATGTGATCATGGTTTAGTGTTGCTATTGGCTTATCAGCTGCTAGATCATTACTGTATCAGGTAATCTCTGCCAGAAGCGCATTTAACTGGCTCCAGAAGCACCATTGAATGTGTGCTTAATTATTGTGCCAGCTGCTGCAGAGGAACCTTTTCTTTATGCTGGCTGGAGAAGATCCCTGCATCTGGACATGTGACTGCAGACTTGAAATGGAGACTGGAGACTTAAAGCTTGGCCTTGTTTCACACTATAAAAAAAGAAAGATTTAGCAATGGACTATTCAAATTTACAGTTAAACAATGAACTGTTGTTAAATGTATTTTTATTTAAAGGAGCTGTTCACTTAAAAATGCACATTTCTGAATTATTTACACAGCAGAGACCATCCAAGGTATTTACAACTTTCTTTGTTTAGCCTAGTTGAAATTTAGGATTTTTCTATAGCTAATGCAATGCACAAGACTCAACAGACAGTTTTTTTTCAAGTAATCTACAGAACCTCCGCTGACAGATTTAGATGTTCTCATACGAAATGTTCAGTCATTTTTAGAAATAAATGTGTATTTTTAATGTTTGAGATAGCAGTTCACTAGACCATTTATTGTAAGCTGGGGTCATGTGGATTACACTGAAGTTGCTGAAATATAAATGTTAGACCATCAACAATCGTTTACATTGAGTTCCATTCAACTGCATTAGATCCTGTGAGGGTTTGTGGATGAAGAGAAGAAGCGAGGACTAAAATGCAACTAAAATAGGTATTTATTTATTAAATGAAAAACAAAAGGACAATAAAAACAAACCAGAGGGGGGGAAACATTTACTAAAAATAAAACCTCCCTTGACTGGGCTGGGCTGACAAGACTAGACAGGGCACAACAGGGCAGCATCAAAAATATACAACAACGATGACAAACAAAACTGAAACAACCTGACCGAAGCAGTGAGATTGAAAAGCATGCTGTGAACAGATAACATGAACACAAGGATGAGAACATGTGACCCGAGCCTGCCCGATACTGCATGCTCAATGCAAAGATAAACACAAGAAATGGGTGCACGGCCCGAGTAAACTTGATCGGAGCACTACATTAAAAACTGGACAGAACTAGAGTGCAGATTCTGCCACCAAAATAAAGAATAAACAAGACCAAAGTGGCAGATCCTGCAAGGTTTTTTTACAAGAACATATTCTGGCTTAAAAAAAAAGAAAGTCATGCACATTTTGGATGACCTGGGGGTGATTAAATAATCAGGAGTCCTTTAAAGGATTTACTTCCAAAATCTGGTCTGAAATTAAATTTGATGTGATGTGTCTAATTATCCATATCCTTGCTTGTCATCTGAAATATTGCATTTTAGAATTACAGAAATGAGCTAATTCACATTCTGTGGTGAACGCAATGCAATGTGAACCTTGTGGGAAGAGTCTGTGTGCTGGTTGTGAAGAATGCAACACATTACCATGATCACGTTTACCTTAATAAATCTGCTTTTAATACTGAATTACTTTTTAAGCTGATACTTTTTGGCTTTTGCTTATCGTTTGGTAGATTACTCATTCAGATCAACAGAACAAAACAAAACATTTTACAAAACAAGTACTTTGCACACATATTTGGTAAAACCCCTTGTAAATTAATTTAAGGTGACTGTAGCACACAGTAATGGACAGTGACACTTAAGGTGTACCATGACACTTATTTACAATAAAATTATCAAAAACATTATTCAAGACCTAGGTGACTTTTTTGTAGAATGTTAACAATTTAGATAGAACAATGGGTCTTTATATTAATTATATTGAATATTAATACAAATAATATCATAACAATAAGAATAAGAATACGGTTAATTATATTAATGCATTTTATTGCAAATATTAAACAAAGTAACAAAAAATACAAGAAAAAACAAAGCAAAAATGGATTTGTTTCCATTTGATTAAATTTATTTTTTAACAGGAAATAATATAACAACATGAATTAAGTCATGTTCAGGGTTAGTAGCTAATTATTTATTTATTTAAAAACTACATTATTATTAATATAATATAATAACAACATTCATTCATTTATTTTCCTTCGGCTTAGTCCCTTTATTCATCAGGGGCTGCCACAGCGGAATGACCCGCCAACTTATCAAGCAAATGTTTTACGCAGCGGATGCCCTTCCAGCTGCAACACAGTACTGGGAAACATCCATACACACCCATTCACACACATACACTATACGGCCAATTTAGTTTATTCAATTCACCTATACCGCATGTCTTTGGACTGCGGGGCAAACCGGAGCACCCGGAGGAAACCCAAGCGAACACGGGGAGAGAATACAAACTCCACACAGAAATGCCAACTGACCCAGCCAGGACTCGAACCAGCGACCTTCTTGCTGTGAGGCGACAGTGCTAACCACTGAGCCACCGTGTCGCCCTGTAACGGTTCCTTTACTCACTTTATAATGCTGGGGTGCCAGACAGTATATCACTGTCAAATAAGTCAAACAAAAAAAATAACAATATAAGCAGGAAAACTTACAAAGGCCTGTGAAACTACTGTACATACACAGACCCACAAGTGGTGGTCATTGAGGAAAAAAAAAAACACTCAAAAATACTCTATCCCCAAGGTCGAGGCCGTC
>CAIGQV010001633.1:4029059-4041719 GCA_903798115.1 Danio jaintianensis
GGGGGGGGGGGGTACTGTCACACCTGCTGCTTGTTCTCACTCACCATCCACCACGCACCACACCCGTGAACCCTCACCTGATTACTAATTACCCGCACCTGCACCTGCAATCACCACACTGCATAAATACTCACCTCACTCACTCAGTCATCGGCTGGAATCAGACATACATGGTCCCCTTCGTCTTCTCTCTTGTCTTCTCCTGCGCTCTTCCATGGATGTCCTCCTTCAGTGAATACCACAGCAACGATATAAGTTACTTGAATAAACATATTACTTGAATAAACACCCTTGAAGTTTACACTTCCTTGTCTTCCTTGTGTGATCGTGACAATCATGAAGTGAATCATTTGAGGTGGCAGCCATTTTGTGGCGTGGCAGTGATGCTGAATAGGTAAGTGTTTTCCTGTTCCTCACAACTCATAGATACTTTTCCAGTCCCATCTGGGGTGCCACTTTTTATGTAACGGTTCCTTTACTCACTTTATAATGCTGGGGTGCCAGACAGTATATCACTGTCAAATAAGCCAAACAAGAAAAATAACAATATAAGCAGGAAACCTTACAAAGGCCTGTGAAACTACTGTACATACACAGACCCACAAGTTGTGGTCATTGAGGAAAAAAAGAAACACTAAAAAATACTCTATCACCATCAATCATGTTTGAAAGTTAAATCAGGAATCAAACAACAAAGAAAACACCATTGCAACATCAAATACACACTCATATAAATTTTCAAGAAGGGATCAATTCGAAACAAACTCAAGCGGTCAAGCTACAAAAGTACTCTCAGTCTTGTCATCAACACCAAAAATAGTTCAATAACACCACAGTTCAAAAGTCCCAGAAAGAGAAGAAAAAAACTCAAAGTGCAAGTCAGAGTCAACAGTCACAGTCATTAGCGGTTTACTCACAAATCCTCGTTGAAGATTGGGGCTTTGCGGTTGAAGACTTAAGCTTTGCAGTGTTTGCAGTAGAGGCTTTGCGGTTCTCATTTACGTAGAAGCTTTGCAGTGCTGGCAGTAGAGGCTTCGCGGTTCTCATTTAAGTAGAAGCTTTACAGTGCTCACATATTCATCCGCTTCTTAACATCTAGGCGGGGTTAAAACAACGCTGACTGATGAAAGCAGGAGGAGTCTCAGTCTATCAGGATGAGTTAAAACAACAAACTGCAGCGTGAGTCTTCCATGACTGCCAGAGGCCCTGTATCACCACCTTCTCCCTCGCTTCCGTTCTCGCTCTTATACTCTATGACGCCAAACTCCGCCCTCTTATCAAGGAACAGACGTCATCCATAATAAAAGTACCCACTGAGAAGGCTGCACTTACTTAATCACAATTTTTTTATTTTTTTATTTATGACATCGTCACACTCCCCCCTCCTTATGAAAAGCCGGACTGTAGGGAAAAGGCCTTAAATCCTGGATTGTTGAATATCTTTCTCAGTAAATCCCAAAAATTCTTCATTGTCACTGTCTTCTTGAAACATTTCTTGTAATCGAAGATTTGTATGGAATCCTGTTCTCGTGCAGATGGAAAACAGGGTTTGAGCTTGGAGACGTGAACTACCCTTAAATCTTCTCCTGAGGCTTCCAGAACAATTTCATAGTTCAAGGACCCTAGTTTCCGAATTATTCTATAAGGACCCAGCCACTTTGGAGCAAGCTTAGCAGAAAAAGACTTCTCTGCCTTAGAAAGAGGGTGAGCACGCATCCACACTTCTGTCTTTTTCTTCAAACGCAACTTCTCTTCGATTCTTGTCATAATTTCGTTTTTGCCGTTCATGAGCTGTATTCAGTCTCTTCTGAACATAATCCTTCATCTCATGCAACTCTGTTACCTTGTTATAACAGAAATCATCAGGATAAACATCTCGTGGTTGCAATAATACATCCATAGTCCTCGAATAGATCTATTGAGGTTTAGCTCAGCTGGAGTCACTCCAGTGGACTCATTTACTGCAGAATTAATAGCAAACCTGAACTCTGGCAAGAACTTGTCCCAATGTTTGTGATTGTCTTTGACATATGATGCCACCATTGTCTTAAGTGCACGATTAAACCTTTCGGTGCGATTTGTCTGTGGGTGGTATGCAGTTGTCATTTTGTGCCCGATGTTCCATGTTTTACAGAGTTCCTGAAATACAGAAGACACAAACTGAGGTCCTCGATCAGACAAGATGTAATCTGGAACTCCCCAACGGGTGAGAATTTCTTTGACCAGAATCTGTGAAACAGTCTCAGCTGTGGCTTTACGTAGACTGAAAAGTTCTACCCACCGAGAGTAGTAGTCCACAAAAACTAGAAGAAAAACAACATTCCCGGAAGTACTTCTAGGAAATGGACCCATTAGGTCTACTCCAAGCATTTCCCATGGACGCTGCACAATGGTTTGTTGCAAGGAGCCAGGTGGTTTGCGGCATTCTGGCTTGTATCGCTGGCAAACATGACAATTCTGCACAAACTCCTTGACATTTTGGTTCAAGTTGGGGCAATAAACCAAAGCTTGTAGTCTATTACAGGTTTTAAACTGGCCAAGATGCCCAGCGAAAGGATCTTCGTGAAGATTCTGGAGTACCTGATGTCGGAACGCCTTCGCTAAGTACACTTGGTATAGGGTCTTATGGGGAAACTGAACAACTCTGTATACTTTGTCTTCCAAGATAATAAATTTTGTAGAGGAATTCACAGTCAGTTCCCCTGCCTCCACTATTTGGTTGTAAATTTGTTTAATGTCTGAATCTGTCTGTTCAGCTTTCCAGATATCACAATATGTGACTGGAAAGGGAAGATGTTCAGGTTTTCCTGGCTTTAGAGACAAGGCGGTAGAACAGGTCAAAACTACTGATCCCTCTGCTTCCTTGTGTTCCAAAGGAGCCCTAGACAAAGCATCCGGGACAGTGTTATACTTTCCTTTCCGATATTCCACAGTGAAATTGAAGTGCCCATCGAATTAAGCGAGTGTTAGGCTACTGAGTTTTAAAGATCCACTTCAAGGAAGAGTGATCCGTAACAACGGTGAAAAACTTTCCTTCCAGGTAGTACCTCCATTTTTCGAGAGCCCAAACAACCGCTAAGCACTCCTGCTTAGTGGTGGTATAATTTCTTTCTGCCGGATTCAAAGTTCAACTGGACTAAGCAAGAACTTCCTCTGTGCCCAACCCAGTTTGTTGCACTAGGACTGCACCCAGGCCGACCTCACTTGCATCAGTGTAAACGACAAATGGTAAGTTTAGATTAGGATGTCCAAGGACTGGGGAAGACAGCGGAAGCTATTTCAGAGCATCAAAGGAATCTTGACACTGTGTAGTCCAATTAAATTTCACCCCTTTTCTTTTCAAGGCATTCAGATGTATGGCCACTTGAGAAAAATGGGGTACAAAGCGATGATACCATCCAGTCATGCCTAAAAATCGTTGCACTTCCTTGATGTTTATAGGTACAGGAAATTCTAGCACAGCTCGGGTTTTTTCAGGATCTGCTTGAATTCCCTCCTCAGACACAATGTGTCCAAGGAACTTCAGGGATGTGCGGAAGAAGTGGGTCTTTTTCATATTCACAGTGAGGTGTGCTTCTTTCAATTTATCCAAAACAGCCTGAATATCCAATAAGTGTTGTTCCACTGAGGGAGAATAAATGATGATATCATCTAAATATACAAAGCAGTTCTTCCTTTGTAACTCACCTAGGACCCTCTCCATCAACCTTTGAAAGGTTGCTGGTGCATTTTGCAGACCAAAAGCCATTACTTTGAAGTGAAATAATCCTTGGCTGCAGATCTTTGGTCCTTGGTCTTGGCTGTTCCTCTCCATTGGCACCTGCCAGTAGCCACTGTTGAGGTCCAGGGTAGAAAAAACCACAGCACCATTTAAGGATTCAAGAATTTCGTGGATGGTAGGGAGTGGATAAGCATCATGCTGACATACAGAATTAAGCTTTCTGTAATCCACGCAGAAACGATAGCCACCAGTTTTCTTTGGTATTAGGACTACCGGAGAGGCCCAAGCAGAAGAGGACGGCTCAATGATATCAGCCTCCATCATCTCATCAATGAGTTGCTTAATCACTCTCTGTTTGGTTGGTGAAACTCTGTAAGGCTTTTGTTTTATCGGTACATCTTGGGTGACATAAATCTGGTGAGCCAAAACACTAGTTTTTCCAATCAAATTGGTACAAGCAGCAAAATTCTGTTGCAGTTGGTTTAAAAAGCGTTCCTTACCATCTTTATCCAGACAGATATTATGACATGCGTCCCACAAAAGATTGGTTTCTTCACTGACTGAACTAGGAGGAACTGCAGAAAAGAGAGCTAAAGGTAAGGAATTGTGCCAATCGTGAATAAAGGCATCATTATTTTGGAAAGAATATTGCTGATCTGCCTGAAACCAGAAGATGTTTTTTTCTGATATCTATTTGCAGACCAATGAAAAATAGGTAATCCAAACCCAACACAAGAGGGAAAGCCAGCATCTGAGAAGCCAAAACAACCACAGGTAAGTATACTGTTGAAGTTTGAACGGTGATGTGAACTTCTCCCCATCCTAAAGGCTGTCAGGCTCCTCCATCAGCTAAATAAATTAGACCTTCTGTCCAAGGCTTGAGGTGTTGAATATGATGACCCATAGTTTCCTATAGTTTCTCATTAAGCAGGGTGTATGAAGATCCGGTGTCAACCAAACCATGTCCTTTCCAGGTATGGATGGTTACAAGAACCAACAACTGCTGAGGAAGATATGAAGAAAAGGGACAAGTAGGTAAGGACTCTAAACGTGTAACAGTACTAACAGTAGGATGCTTTCCTGAGTTGCTTTTGGTAGAGTCGGTGCTTGGTTGATTTTTTGTAGTTTGGATTCTTACCTGAACCGTTCTGCGGACATAAAGCTGGATTATGAGGTCCTTTATACTTCCAACAAAAGGGTTTTTTAGGGCCATCGTGTGCTGGAACCAGATTGGATACTGGAGAATTCAATTGAACATTAACAGGAGTACTGGCACTAGTTTTCCAAGGTTTTTTTCGTTGTTCATACTGTAACTGATTTTCTTTGTCTTTTTCCAGTTGTTGACCAAGACGGACTAGACCATCCACAGTATTAACACCGTTACTGCGCAGTTGACTGGCCATTTGTGGGTTAATGTTCTTAAGAATCAGCTTGATGATTTCTTCCTCTGTGACGAGTGGTTTCCAGCGTTTACACAAAGCTCTATACATGTAAGCAAAATCTCTAATACCTTCATCTTCTTGTTGTACACGTGTTCGCACTCGCTCTGCCAATTCATCCTCGTAGTCTTCAGATAGAAAGGCAGCAAGAAACTTGGATTCAAAATCCTGCCAAGTATTGGTTTCATGTCTAGCAACATCCCACCAGTCTCTAGCTGTTCCATGAAGCACATTCCTGAGTGTGGCTATTAACTCTTCATCTGAAAGTGGATGGAGGGAGATGAAATCATAACACTTCTCCAAGAATATCAGAGGATCATCACAATCCTCAAAGCGTCCAAAACAAGGAAATTGAATCTTAATTGGCTGTTTTCCCAAAAACCTTACTCTTCCTTCCACAGGGGGTGTACTGAATTCCGTAGCAGAATGAAAATCTGAATCACCCATTCCAGATTGTAAAGTGGAATGAAGCCGCTGTAACCTTGGGTTCACCACTGGAGAATCTACCACATTAGAAGATGGGGAGAGAACTGAAGCATTTGCTTTTGTGGAAATCTGCTGTGATGATTTAAAAGCTTTGATGTCCAGTGTTAATTGTTGTAGCTTTTGTGTACACTGTTGTACCTCAGTCTGTAAAGTTGTATTTGAATTACCAATAAAGGTATTCATTTGTTGTGCACATTGATCGGTTTCTTTTTGAATGAGACTTAAGGTAGCAGCCATTGGTTTCATAACAGAACTGAAATCTTCCAGTATTTCTGACAGATGATTTTTCAACCTCCAATGCAACATGTTATTAACCTCTTTCCTGAAGTGCTCAAAGTGATCAGTCAAAAGCTGTTTCACTTCAGTCAATTGTTTTTCAGATGGATCATTAACATTCATAGTAAATGTGTCCACAAACTGCTTTATTTCATCTGATTCCTTTAACATGGTGTCCTTCAGACTCTGATATTGGTTTTGCATCATTTTGCTCAATTGTTGAATTGTCAGAGTATCCTGAAGACCAGTTTCTTTCAGTGTGGAAAGGGAGCTTGGTGATAAGGGAGGTCTGAGATCACAAACTTCTGTGAGCTCCATATCCAGCAGTGTAGCTTGAGTTGAAAAAGCCGGATATCCATCAAGTGATTTGAGTAAAGGGATTTTAATGTCCTCAGTTTCTGAAACCGTTAAGTTCATAAGATCATCTGAGATTTGGTGAATGGATTGATTACCATCTCCCTCCATATCATTGTCACACCTGCTGCTCGTTCTCACTCACCATCCACCACGCACCACACCCGTGAACCCTCACCTGATTACTAATTACCCGCACCTGCAGCTGCAATCACCACACTGCATAAATACTCACCTCACTCTCTCAGTCATCGGCTGGAATCAGACATACATGGTCCCCTTCGTCTTCTCTCTTGTCTTCTCCTGCGCTCTTCCATGGATGTCCTCCTTCAGTGAATACCACAGCAACGATATAAGGGAAGTGACTGTTCTTATGATGGCAATAGCCGTTGAACTGAACTGAGCTGCTGAACTGTGTGTACATGAGATCGCTCACCTTCTTCAACACCATTCACTTACTTCACCTATCTACTATTGTGCATATTACTTGAATAAACACCCTTGAAGTTTACACTTCCTTGTCTTCCTTGTGTGATTGTGACAATCATGAAGTGAATCATTTGAGGTGGCAGCCATTTTGTGGCGTGGCAGTGATGCTGAATAGGTAAGTGTTTTCCTGTTCCTCACAACTCATAGATACCTTTCCAGTCCCATCTGGGGTGCCACTTTTTATGTAACGGTTCATTTACTCACTTTATAATGCTGGGGTGCCAGACAGTATATCACTGTCAAATAAGTCAAACAAAAAAAATAACAATATAAGCAGGAAACCTTACAAAGGCCTGTGAAACTACTGTACATACACAGACCCACAAGTTGTGGTCATTGAGGAAAAAAAAAAACACTCAAAAATACTCTCACCATCAATCATGTTTGAAAGTTAAATCAGGAATCAAACAACAAAGAAAACACCATTGCAACATCAAACAAATACACACTCATTTAAATTTTCAAGAAGGGATCAATTCGAAACAAACTCAAGCGGTCAAGCTACAAAAGTACTCTCAGTCTTGTCATCAACACCAAAAATAGTTCAATAACACCACAGTTCAAAAGTCCCAGAAAGAGAAGAAAAAAAACTCAGTGCAAGGCAGAGTCAACAGTCACAGTCATTAGCGGTTTACTCACAAATCCTCGTTGAAGATTGGGGCTTTGCGTTTGAAGACTGAAGCTTTGCATTGCTTGCAGTAGAGGCCTTGCAGTTCTCATTTATGTAGAAGCTTTGCAGTGCTTGCAGTAGAGGCTTTGCGGTTCTCATTTAAGTAGAAGCTTTGCATTGCTTGCAGTAGAGGCCTTGCAGTTCTCATTTATGTAGAAGCTTTGCAGTGCTTGCAGTAGAGGCTTTGCGGTTCTCATTTATGTAGAAGCTTTGCAGTGCTTGCAGTAGAAGCTTTGCGGTTCTCATTTACTTAGAAGCTTTGCAGTGCTCCCTGCTGAAAAATCCAGCTTAAACCAGCCTAGGATGGTTGGCTGGTTTTAGCTGGTTGACCAGCCTGGTTTTAGAGGCGTTTTGGCCATTTCCAGGCTGGTTTCCAATCATTTCCAGCCTGGTCTTAGCTGGTCAGGCTGGGAGATGACCAGCTAAAACCAGCTTGACCAGCCTAGCCAGACATGGAGCCCAGCTAAACCAGCTATGTTGGTTTTAGCTGGTCATTTTCCAGCCTGACCAGCTAAGACCAGCCTGGAAATGGCCAAAACCCCTCTAAAACCAGGCTGGTCAACCAGCTAAAACCAGCCAACCAGCTTATGGCTGGTTTAAGCTGTTTTTTTCAGCAGGGCTGGCAGTAGAGGCTTTGCGGTTCTCATTTACTTAGAAGCTTTGCAGTGCTGGCAGTAGAGGCTTTGCGGTTCTCATTTACGTAGAAGCTTTGCAGTGCTGGCAGTAGAGGCTTTGCGGTTCTCATTTAAGTAGAAGCTTTACAGTGCTCACATATTCATCCGCTTCTTAACATCTAGGCAGGGTTAAAACAACGCTGACTGATGAAAGCAGCAGGAGGAGTCTCAGTCTATCAGGAGTTAAAACTCAAACGAACGCCATAGGAGAAAACTGCAACTTCGTTAAAACAACAAACCGCAGCGTGAGTCTTCCGTGACTGCCAGAGGCCCTGTATCACCACCTTCTCCCTCGCTTCCGTTCTCGCTCTTATACTCTATGATGCCCAACTCCGCCCTCTTATCAAGGAACAGACGTCATCCATAATAAAAGTACCCACTGAGAAGGCTGCACTTACTTAACCACAATTTTGGATTTTTTTTATTTATGACATCGTCACAGCCCTAATAGTTATTATTTATAATATAATATAATATAATATAATATAATATAATTCATTAATTAATTTTCTTTTCGGCTTAATCCCTTTATTAATCAGGGGTCGCCACAGCGGAATGAACCGCCAACTTATTCAGCACGTTTTACACAGCGGATGCCCAACACTGGGAAATAATATAATATAATATAATACAAAATAATATATTTATATTATGTATACACATGACAAGTTTTTTTTTATAAAAATGTATTTGTGAGTTATTATTAAATAAGAAGCAGATTTCTGTGGCGAAATACTCAGGTAAAATTGGTGAATTGTTTTGAGCGAAGGATTGTATTTTACCAAATACATGAACACTATAAATAAAGCAACATTGAAACATCTACTGTGCATTTATTAGCAAATTGTGATAATACTACTGTTTAGCAAATAGCAATCTTTCTATCATGTATCTTTCTTGTTTGTAAAATTATCCCAAATCATTATATAAAACAAAGCCTCTATTAATACTAATCAAGTTGCATCAGGGCACATTTCTCCATATATTTCAACACTTCCTGTACACAATCCTAAACTAAACCCTCAAACACAGTCCAACATTAAAAGAACATGTTTCTTCACTGAGCCATCTGAGGTTTGGCTCTTTCTTCTGTTTATACGTTGTGGGTTAAAAAAAAAAAGTAAGCTATAGCCTACACTATGATAAAACAAGCATAATCCTGCAGGTCATAGCCTGCTGTAAAACTGCCAGTGAACTGAAGACAAACGGTGAAGGACTGTCATCTAAATCCAGGTAGGATGTGATGCAGCGAGTGTGTGATCTTCAGTGGTGTTGCTCCGTGTGTTCGGGGTCAGAGGAAACCTGGTTTAGACTACAGAGAGAAGACTAAACACAGGATATGAGAGGAACTTGCAGCTCCCACTGCTCGGCAGATTAAACTACAGTGACTCAGATACACAAGTGCTGCCCTTAAAACACTGAGAAAATCCTTTTTAGATGGAGTTCTATGAAAATATGATGGGATTGGTGTAATGCAAATGATTAGTCATGCACTATGGCGAGAAAGCAAACTCAGAAATTGTAATAACCAGAGGCCACTAGAGAATTTTGAGATTGCGATATTGTAATTACAGTGTAAAAAGTACTATTAATTTAAGGTTACTGCAGGTGGTAGGGTTAGGTTTGGAGGTAGTTTCTTGGTTATTACCCAGTAGTTATTGTAATTACTATAACAAGTATGTTGTATGTACATATGGAGTAGGACTAAAGTGCTGCCAGGTTTGGTTTTAGTGTTGTAACCATGCACATTTATTGTTATTACAGTACTAACTACATCCTTTTAAAATTAAGGGGTTTTATCATTAATATTTAATTCATGATAATGAATACAATGAATTTAATGTGATTAAAATAACATTTATATTTAATATATAATTAAGCCATATGATTTTTACAAATATGTAAATATAAATAATATAATAAAATAATACATCTTATATTTATTCAATTATCATGCTAAGATATATTTATTTAGAAATATAAAAAAGAATAACATATGGCAACTACACTGTAAAAAATAATTTGTTAAGTTTACTTAATTGAATTATGCGAACTCGTTGCCTTAATTCAATTAAGTAATCATAACTTTATGGCATTAGTACTGTTTACTAAGGTAGAAAAGTAATTCTTACTTATACGGAGTCAAATTTACTTAGGTCAATTAAGTCATCTTAACTTTATATCAAGTATTATTTACTAATGTAGTAAAAGCAATTCCTCTTCACAGTGCCGGCCCATTCAACAGGCAATATAGGTGGTAGTCTAGGGCCCCGCGTTTCGACCGCTGTTCTTGTATAATTACTGCGAACGTGAGTGCATACGTATAAACCATTAACAATGCGTGCTGGGCGATGCACAAACACCATTAAACGTGATACAATTCACAACAACGGTGAGAAAAAAAATTACCTCTACATTTCATTAAAAGAATAGCTCTGTATAATTCATACACGACAAATAGTTGAAAAACAATAATAAATACACAACAACAGTATGAAAAAAAGCTGGAAATATTAGAAACATACCCAGCAGCACCACACTCTATTTTGCATGAGACCGCCTGCGATCGGCTATTGGGTGGCCTAGAATGACGTAACGTATTCCTACACAGATTCCACATATCTCTACAAATTGCTCACGTTCAATATAAACCCCAAAAAAGTGTCTTAAAGTCTTAAGTAATATAACGTTACAAGTGTCATTGCTATTTTTAATCGATTTTAATCGAATTTTCATTTGAAGTGAAATGGCATCCAAACGGCATCTTTCCGGAGCCGGAAAAAAGGAAGAAAAACAAGCTCAAAGTAAAGGTATGTTCTGCTATACATAATACATTATTTAGTAGTGTAGTATTAGGACTTGTTTTAATTAATGCAACGATGCCCATGATCACAGAAATACTTGTGTAATATGTGAGAAAAGAATAGGCCACATTCAGCATGTTCTATTCATTCATTCATTTTCTTTTCGGCTTAGTCCCTTTATTAATCTGGGGTCGCCACAGCGGAATTAACCGCCTACTTATCCAGCATATGTTTTACGCAGCGGATGCCCTTCCAGCCGCAACCCATCACTGGGAAACATCCACACACACACTTATACACTACGGACAATTTAGCTTACCCAATTCACCTATACCGCATGTCTTTGGACTGTGGGGGAAACCGGAGCACCCGGAGGAAACCCACGCCAACACGGGGAGAACATGCAAACTCCACACAGAAATGCCAACTGACCCAGCCGAGGCTCGAACCAGCGACCTTCTTGCTGTGAGGCGATAGTGCTACCCACTGCGCCACCGTGAGGCCGCATGTTCTATTAAATAATCAATTAATTATGTATCCCAATTCACCCTGCTGAAAAAACACAGGTTTTTGTCAAAATCTAATTTTACCCACTTTCCAACATCTAATGCAAAGTTTTGTTTATGTAAATCTCTGTGTGAAAACAATCTCTGTGTGTCTCCTGCATCTCTAGTTAGTTATGCATATATTTGTATGTTATTCATTTACAAAAAAATGCATTTAATTCATGTTTTGTTTGTATATGTCATACTTATATACATTTTTTTTTTTAATGAGTGTTTTCTGGCTTTATCTGAGTAACTCTGAGTAAATATTTTTACATATGTATTATAGGTTAAATATGTTACAGTTAATAAAAATGTATACACTTAAATTTTTTGTGCTTTCTTCTCACTGTTTTTACACTACTAGGCCCATTTTTTAAAATCTCACCTAGGGCCCCTCAAGCCCACGCGAGTGAATGCACCTTCCATCTGTGCATGTGCAGATCTTACTCCTGACCAAAGTGTGGTACTGCATGGCTCCAACCTTTAGTCAAACTTACTTGATGAACTTCAGTACAGTTTACTAAAGTTCTTTAGTTTATCAACTGGATCCACGTGAAAGTTCACCTAACACAGTCAAATCAAGTAAAGTCTTACAAGCATTTTTCAAGTAGATTGAGTGATTACTTTTTACAGTGTAGGCAGGGGCGTAGCGGACATTTTAAAAGTGGGGGGGACAGCTGAATGAGATCCAAAAGTTTACGTTCACAATTATTAATCACCTGTTTCTAAATGGTCTGGCTGACTCTAAAAGTGAGGGGGACGTATCCCCCCCGTCCCCCCCGGTTGCTACACTCCTGAGTGTAGGTAAAGTTTTTTTCCCCTCTCTCTCAAAGCTAATATAACAACACAGGTTAAATTAAGTTGAGGGCTAGTGCCTGGCTGTTGTAATTTCTAATTGCATAGTATATGTACAGGTATAACAGGATTAAATCAGTTTTAGTGTTAGTTACTTGTAAAAATATGCAATTTACTGTTATTAATATGGTACATATGTCTATATGTACATCCATAATGACATAATTTTATTTATTAAATTATGTCACTTTGTACATCCATAATGAAATATTTTAATAAATAAAATGTTACTTTATATATATATATATATATATATAATTAATGATACATTATTTGGATTGGTATGCTATGTAAATAATATAAAATAAATGTAATAAAATAATAATGGATATATAATAACATTA
>CAIGQV010001633.1:4042119-4065897 GCA_903798115.1 Danio jaintianensis
CATACAAGTAAACATGAAAGAAATGAGATAATTGGCAACTAAACGAGACTTCGTGATAAATATAAGCAACTATAGAAAAAACGAATCAGCAATTGTGATAACTTGTGACTAGAACAAAGACAAAATAAAAGTCCTGAAAACAATCTTAAATATGACAAAAGTATTAAATATCTTGCAACTATAATATGCCACAATTGTGAGATGATATAAACTCACAAAAATTCAAGAATATATAGATGGCGTCACGGTGGCACAGTGGGTAGCACGATTGCCTCACAGCAAGAAGGTCGCTGGTTTGAGCCTCGGCTGGGTCAGTTGGCATTTCTGTGTGGAGTTTGCATGTTCTCCCCGTGTTTGCATGGGTTTCCTCCGGGTGCTCCGATTTCCCCCACAGTCCAAAGACATGCACTATAGGTGAATTGGGTAGGCTAAATCGTCTATAGTGTATGTGTGAATAAGTGTGTATGGATGTTTCCCAGTGATGGGTTGCAGCTGGAAGGGCATCCGCTGCGGAAAACATATGTTGGATAAGTTGGCGGTTCATTCCGCTGTGGCGACCCCGGATTAATAAAGGGACTAAGCTGAAAAGAAATTGAATGAATGAATAGATGATATAGTAAGGGGAAAGATTTTAACTAAACTAAAAATGCTAACTATTTCCGAAAGTGTAAATAAACTAAATTATTTTAGTAATTACTACTCTGGTTGTTAGAGGTATGTTTGTCCAGTCCATCTGTTTTTGAAAAACAAAAAATGCTAATTAAAATTAAAATATATTATATTAATATGTGAAAAATATTTTATATTAAAATATGATGAATTAAAAGGGACATTAGACTTTGCCGCAATTTTACAGTTATTTACTGCAAAAACACCCAGTAAAATACCACATACATTCTTTACAGTTCACTACTGTAATGTGCACTGCATTATGGGTAATTTTAAAACATTTACAGTAACTTACTCCATATTAGGAATTTGTGTTTTTCTATTTTAATCAAAGTAGTCAAGTACTGCTACTGTAGTTAAAGACAAAGATGAGAGTTAATGAAAAAAAAATATATACATCTTGTATCACAAAATATATTTAAAACAGTTTGATGAATGAAAATTACTTTTGCAAAATATTTCAAATGCATATAATTACAATGAGTAATAAAAACACTATTGTACATGATCTCGTCACTTGTTTGGAATTTATTAAATTCAATAGTAAATACTAAAAATAAAGGTTTTGTACTGCCAGTGTAAAATGTAAATAAATTACAGTAAAAGTATGTAAAAAAATAGCATATTGTAAAATGAAAAGTGCAAAAGGGCATTTTACAATAAAAAGAAATTGTGGTAAGGCTATTTTACTGTAAAATGAAATTGCGGTAGGGCCCTGCTACTGTAAAACACATTTACAGGTAAGTTACTGTAAAGGGGCAATTGCAGTAAATTTCTGGCAACTGTGCTGCCAGTAAGTTACTGCAAAAAAAAAAAATAATACAATAAAATGTCTAACAGTGTACAGATCTTGGAAAAGGCTCTGAACACACAGAACGCTTTTATAACTCAGAAATCTCCAAAAACTAAACTGTTCTTTGGTGGTCCAACCACAAGATGTAGAATACTGTATCTTGCATAGTTTGATTATACATCCCGACCCTGCATTACTCAGTATGAAGTAAGCCTAGCAATACAATTGCTATCACACAGTCAGCCTGACTATGAAGAAGAAAAAGTTGAAAATTATGGCATTGTTAGTCAGACTGGCCAGATGTTTCGCTCTGGTTTCAGTCAGGATTTTGACTCTCAGTTGCCTCTGCATCTTCAAACGGCAAATGAATGGCGCGCACATCACAAACAACAAACCACATCTGTGGCTTCAGCGGGAGAAAGTAAAACAAACGCTCATGATTTGGCACTGACAGAATCAAAGTTGTGAGTGACTCTGCTGAACGCTGCAGAAGACACATATACAAATATTTGAAGTAGAAAAAACATGAGTGTGTTTACTGACGTTATTCCTAAATTCCTTGTCAACCCCAATTAATTCTAAACATTAGTAAAATGGCAACGCAGGTACGCTGTAAAACTCAGAACATTTGTGTAATGTTTTTTTCTTCAATATTTTGGAGTAAACTGTTTCAATGACTTCTATTTTTATACTATACAAACTGTATGTTATCCAATTTTTAAACCCTCACAGGAATCAATCTGCATTTTTACCTTTGGAAAATTGTATGTGATTTATGAGCGGTTTTCCTCATGGGGCCCCAAAAATGTCCCCACAAGGCTGATTTTGTCAAGAAAGCAGTATTCCTACCAGTCCATGCGACGACGTGTACAGCGGCGAACGAACTGGGCTCCTTTCCCGTCCCCTGGACGTCTCGCTGTTAGCTGAAAGAGCAATTTTCACTAAAAGAGCAGATCCCTAAGAGAGCACACATGGTCAATCAATGCATGTTTCTTAAGACGCTGTTCCGACTTTGCGTTTCTGGATGTGGTAGTTCCTATCTCCGGATGATGGGCATGGGTACTCCATTACAGGTCTGGGAGTCCAGCATGTCGATGCAGTGCTTGCGGACAGCTCATGCTCTCACTGTGAGGGCATGGCTGTTGCGCAGCTGAGATTGCGGCTTGCAAGCCACTCCCGTTGCTCCCTGTGAAAGCGATTAGCTCTAATGATTAGCTGTGATCTAAGGATCACAGTGGGGGTTTATCTGTCGTCTTCGGGCCCGCGGACCCCTCACGCCTCTACAGCGTGCCCTATCCAAGCTTCGTGTGGTTGTGTCGGTTGCCCGCGCCTCTGCTGGATGACACCGGAGATCAGACATCCATCGCGACATCGAAGGGCAAGCTGTCATACTCAGATGACAGAACGGGCTCGCTACCACCCTACGGGGTGCAATGCGTGGTCACGGTTCTCGAGTCGGACATGATGGCTGTGCTTCCTGCGCTGCTTCGGTGATGTGGTTGGAGATGACTTGTCCCCCAGTCTCACTGCCGGACCGACTAGAGGTTGATATAAGGCTGATATAAGATTAATCTTCCTAGCTCCCGTCCCCTTCTTCCCAGAGGCTCACAGCGAGCACACGCAGGCATAGAGGACATTTTTCTCCGCCTGGTGCTCATGTGTTTCCGCCTTCACCTCCCTTGACGGCGAGGCGGCCAGTGGGTACTAAGCTATTCCTCAGGTGGCCACAGGCTTTGAGGGCGCTAGAGGATGGGCTCCTTTCTCACTCCCCATCCCAAAGCTGCCCCTCCGTGGGTACGTCAGCGAGTGTTCCGGTGATGCTGCTTGTTCGGACTCTGTTAGCCTGGTTAGCACTGCTCAGCGCATTGTAGTAGCTCATGCGAATGGTCAGACTCAGCTATGCGATTCAATTCGCTGTCGGCCAATTCGTGAGGAGATTGTTGTCCTCCTGGCGAAGGATACAAATGAGCCAGTCCCTCCAGCCGAGATGGTGAGCGGGTTTACGCCCCCACTTCATCATACCCAGAGAGCGGTGGGTTAAAACTAATCATATCGGCGCGTTTTGATCTGTCATCTGTTCAGGATGCTGGTCAAGATGCAGAAATGCATCCCCCAGTGTGTCCGTCCGTGGGATTGGTTGCAGCTATAGACCTGAAGGACGCTCACTCCATGGCTCGCTCTCCCTCCTCATGCCGTGTTTTTTCCGTCGTGCGACGGGGGCCAAGCATGGCAGTACAGGGTCCTCCCCTTCGGGCTCTCCCTCTTTCCATGTGTGGAGGATGCCCTGCACCTCTTCGGTGCACGAGCATCTGCGTTTTTGGTTATTCATTGATTGGCTTATTTTTGGGGTCTTTGAACGATTAGTCGATTATGCACAGGGACCTGGTGCTCCGGCACCTCGGCCTGTTGGGGTTTCGGGTCAACCGAGAAAGAGCAAGCTCTCCCTCGTGAGTTTCTTTTATCTCAGAATGGAGCTGGACTCGGTCTCCATTACGGTGACCCTTACTAAGAGCGCACCGGGCTAGTGCTGCCCTGTCCGATACAATTCAGCAGATTACAGTGGTCTCACTGAATTTTTTCAGAGGCTCCTGGGGCATATGACATTTGTAGCCGCTATCACGCCGCTCAAATTGTTCATATGAGACCACTTCAGCGCTGGCTTCGCGATCGTGTCCCCAGATGGGCATGGCACGCGGAGACGCACCGGGTAACCATTACCCCGCTGTATTGCTGCACCTTCAGTCCCTGGATGGACCTTGCCTTCTACGGGCCTGGGTGCCCTTAGAACAAGCGTCCAGTCATTCTGACAGATGCTTCCAGTACGGGCTGGGGGGCTGTGTATATCAAGCATGCAGCTGCAGGTTCGTAAACCGGACTTCGGTTGCATTGGCATTTTAATTGCCTGGAGCTGTTGGCAGTGTTTCTCGCTCTCCGCCAGTCCCTACCGGTACGGGAGGGGAAACATGTGTTGGTTGGGACAGTCAGCACGACAGCGATAGAGTAGATCAACCGTTTGGGTGATGTGCGCTCCTGCCGCATGTCTCAGCTTGCTCGGCATCTGCTCTTCCGGAGTCATGAGACTAAATTGCTGAGCGCCGTTCATATCCCGGACGAGCTCAACCGTGCCAGCTTACACGCTCTCACCACAGTTACATCCCTGACAAATTCCCCGGAGGAAGAACTTCCTTTCTCTGGGACGGGCACCCTCTGGCACCCGTGTAAGGTTGTAGAACCTCCATGGATGGTTTCTAGACTTAGGTGACCAACCAGTTTGGTGGTTAATACCATCACTCAGGCTAGAGCACCCTGTATGAGGCATGCCTACATCCTGAAGTGGAGTCTATTCGTTGTTTGGAGCGCTTCTGCCTGAGAAGAACCCCTGACAGGCCAGATTAGTGTTGTGTTTTTTCACACGTAGAGCTTATGTCTCTAAGCAGCTTTTTTCTGCTATGATCGGCAGAAGGGAAGTGCCATATCAAAGCAGAGGTTGGTCCACTTGATAGTTAATTCCATCGCCCTTGCCTTGTTGTGCCAGGGCGAGCCGTGTCCCCCGGGAGTGAGAGCACACTTAAATGAGTGGTGCCCCCTTTTTGCCGTGAGTACGCGGCACAGATTCTGTAGAGCTGCGGGCTGGGCGACACCTAACACATTTGCGAGATTTTATAATCTTCGAGTGGAGCCGTTTCCTCCTGATTACTGGGTAACCCTGGCCAATCAGGAGGAAACTAAGCTTGGTGTCAAAAATGCTTGCTGCGCCATGCTCCCTAACACAGAGATACGTGCACTTATTCTGCTCTGCTAAGTAAGTTCCCCATTGGCGAACCCTAGAGAGCTCCTTTGAGGCCCCCAGCACCCGACTCAGAGGAGGAGCCGGGTGCCTGGCCCAGTATAATGTCTGATATGTCTGCTTGGTCTACCCACATGCTGGGGTTTGGTGCCAGCTATGCGCAGTCCCTGTTGGCAATCCCATATGCTTATTTCAACAATGGAGTGTTCCCCCTTCACAGGCTGACATGTGTCTTCCCTACCCGCTAACCAGCTTATCATATGTAGCACTCCCCCTGGATAAGGCTGGTCCATATGTTTTTATTGCCATCAAGTTTCCCCCTTGGCTAGCAGGTGGCCTCCACAGCGTCCTCCCCCTTCGGGGACTGGCATGCTTTCCCAACGTACTGTCGTAATTCTAAAAATCCCTAGCCTACAATTAGCTAGGTAAAAGCACATTTACGACCCCGATTTAAATTTTGTTCTAAATTATTCCCATGTAATGGTAATTAAGGGCCTAGGGGACGTTGGAAAGTTGCGCCCTTGGTGATGCTTGTGCACTCACACTATGCTTGGCAAACTTTACATCAGGGGAGTGACAGTCTTAGCTGCTGTGGCATTTTCCATACACTCTCCCAAAGTGTCTTTATCTAGACACATGTCGGAGTTCCCATAAAGGGGAATGTCTCGGCTATGAACATAAACCTCGTTCCCTAAATAGGGAACGGAGATGTCTGTCTCCGATGCCACAGCAGCTGAGCTGTTAGCTGAGTGATCGGCTCTTCAGCAGGGAAAAAAATCTAATGCTTGCTTCACACGTGCCAGCTGATATACTCTGTTAATGTTTAATCGCTGGCACCTGCGGAGCCGAGCTCTGCCAATTCATTTGGCATTCATTGGGCTGTTTTATTACTCTTCAGAGTGATTGGACATCTAGCGATCTCCCAAAGTGTCTTTATCTAGACACACATCTCCGTTCCCTATTCGGAGAACGAGGGTTATGTTCGTAACCGAGATGTTTCCATGCATCAAGAGTAATGCAAAAGATACTTATCATTTTGAGCACTTGTATCAGTTGATAGTTACATCATTTTAATTAAATGAATGCATAGTTATTTCAGATGTAATGTGTGACTTGCATTTTGAAACAGAATTAATTTGATGTTAAATTATGTTATTTTGAACAGGTGATTTTAGTTCAATAAACAAAGTATCTTGTGTGTATTGTATCCAAGAATATCCAAACAGTGTTACGAGTTTTTTAAAAATGTGCAATTTTGTCAATAGTTGTGAGTTTTGAAAAATGAAATTTGTAGCAAAACGATTGTAAACTGTAATACACTTAAATTCTGAGTTCACAAAACCATTCTTTATTAAGTTCAATAAACTTTAGTCTGTATTTAAGTGAAATCAACTAATTTCACTGATGGGTTTTACAGTGTACCTGCATGTCTTTAATTTACCCGTCGGGGTCTGAAGTCTCAAGGGAATCCTCAGAGGTCCACATAATGACTGTACGGATGGAGGCTTTCTCTTAGAAGGGTTCAGGGCTTCACCTGGTCATCTCCAGAGCTCGAGGCCTCTCCATCTGTGCTCAGTTTTAACCATTAGTTACTTACAGTAATAACTTTGCAAGGCAATTACTGTGATTGCCTTTAATTTCAATGTAGGTTCACTACACATGTGAGCTCATGAGGATTTCTTTTATAATTACAGAGCTGTTGAAGGACGGATGAATCCCTCTTCCACTCTGCCACAGGGCATTGAACCTGAGGAACAACCTCGTCTAACAACCTCTTTACTTTTGTACATCAAAACATGTTCAATCCGCATAAATGTGTTTTGTCTTTCAAGCTAATTGTGCATTTAATCTTATTATGTTGCCAGTGAACAAAACATTACAAACCATTTACTGAATGATTAACATTTGACCAAAGCCGCAACTATTTCACGGTCAGTTTGTCCAGTCATTGGTGTGTTTTATTACCTATTTCATTTATACATAGGCTTTGTTTTAAAAGGAATTATTGTAATACTACTGCTATTACCACCATTACTACTAATAGGTTTATTATACAGTGATTTAATATTGGGGCGGCGCGGTGGCGCAGTGGGTAGCGCTGTCGCCTCACAGCAAGAAGGTCGCGGGGTCAAGCCTCGGCTGGGTCAGTTGGCATTTCTGTGTGGAGTTTGCATGTTCTCCCCGTGTCCGCGTGGGTTTCCTCCAGGTGCTCCGGTTTCCCCCACAACTCCAAAGACATGCACTATAGGTAAATTGGGTAAGCTAAATTGTCCGTAGTGTATGTGTGTGAATGGGAGTGTATGGGTGTTTCCCAATGATGGGTTGCAGCTGGAAGGGCATCCACTGTGTAAAACATTTGCTGGATAAGTTGGCGGTTCATTCCGCTGTGGCGACCCCAGATTAATAAAGGGACTAAGCCGAGAAGAAAATGAATGAATGAATTAATGAATGATTTAATATTATAATTAACATTGAAAAATACGTATAATTAATGAAGAAATTTTTTATATTTAACAGCATATACTACTACCACAAATAAAAAAATAATCTGTTATTGAGTATATAAGAGATCATTGCATTAACTCTCTCCCTACCTTACCCTGATTCACCAGGGTAATGTTATAAAAGAGATTTATAACTTGACTTGTCAGTGAGCTTATAAAAGAGATTTATAACTTGACCTGTCGGCTCTGATTTCATGGGAAATGTCAGCTTGACATCATTTGTCTGTGTGGTTCCGTCACATCCATAAACAGAAAGAAGACCCAGCTATATGGCATCTCCTGACAGCTGAGGATGCAATTGCTTGGAAAGCATTCCAAGCCATATGTAAACACGACTGCATGTGATGTCTCTTGTCTGTATGGCAAGCATACACTGATTTTAAGTTCATTTTTGTAAAAAAAACACTATTTTTGTTATTGTTAGTGTACTCAAAAGTCACCTAATTACAGTTTGAATGTCTTACTCATCCCTGTATGATCGAAACAAATAGGTATACAAGTTGTTTATTGTGTATGTGTAACTGTGCCACACTGTAAAAAATGTCCGTAATCTTAACAGTAAAAGTCTGTACAATCTACAGTGAAAAACCTGTTAAATGATTAACAGTTCATTTCTGTACAAAATACGCAAAATAACTGTAACAGATCTAACCTTTGTTTTCGGGAAAGTAATCATAGTGTCTGAAATCTCACCATACACTCTCATTCACTAGTCCCTAAATCAGTTGATTAGTTTAGTCCACTAGACAGAGTGAATGACCACAAATGAGTGAATTCAGACACTGATGAACACCTGCTGTTAACAAGCACAAACACTGAAGGAAAGAACAAGAAATAAAACTATACAGCAACAGCCTCACACCAAACCAACTGAACTAAAACGCCGCTGGAGGATTAAACAACTCCACAAACAGAATTAGCGACTTCATTTCTGTAAAAATATTTGATAATTAAGAGAGGTTTATATGTTTTATTGAAAATCTTTCATTTGACCTCACCATCGTGGAGATCAGAGGCTGCTTTAGTTGGGCTCTTGATCCGGTACTCATTTATTTCAATGTTTCTATGGTTGTTATAACTGTTTCTGAAACTCATCAGTTATGATAATAATGGCAATGAGAAGGTTTATGTACTTAACTGTTACAGATATAATTTCTAGTATTTTATAAGTTATAAAAAAAAAAACAGTTATTTTGTCTTTTTCATGTGATGTTATTTGTGACCATACCACAGCTTCCCATAAACGGTAAACAAACAATTATGGAGGAATTAACAAAAACTCCTAGTTAATAATTACAATTTCATGCACAAAACTGTGAGAGCTACGCAATATTTTTAAGACACACAAACATCAAGAATCAGGATATGAACCTCAACCATGGTTGCTAAAAAGAAAAAAAAGCTGCATAATTCATTGATGCCGCAATGCATGCTGGGTGCCAGCATAGTACAAAACTCCCAGCATGCATTGCAGCATGAATAAATTATGCAGCTTAAAGTTATTACTATTCTTTCTTGGCCTTTATTTTATGTTGTTCTGGGGTGGGGGGTAATATTTCAGTAGATTGCTTTTTATTGTTCTGGGTTGATTTTTATTTTTTGATTGTCACCAATGTTGAGATTCAAAGACTAATTGTTGATGTCTGTGTGTTTTTAAGTTCTGCCATAGATCAAACATTTCCATTGTGAATGGTGTATTTAGGCCTGTTAAACAGTCTTTAATTGTTGAAGCTCCAGTGGTTTTATTTATGTGTATTATTAATTCCTCACACGTAACTAACCATATGTTTAATGAGTACACAAGCAGGTGAGGGTGGTTCTGATGTCAAAGTTAATCTTGTCAGTTTCTTTTGGCTTTAAATGCTATACAAACAATGTAATTAACACAATTAATTACAGCAACCAAATTAAAACTAGTGTTAAAATAAGAAGTTGAAGAGCCCAACTAAAGCAGACTCTGACCTCCATCATGGTGATTTCAAATGAACAACAAAAATTACATTAAGAGCTTTTGTTCACGTGACAGAAATAAAGTCAAAGGTAAGTAATAAGTGAAGCTCCTGATGTTTGTAGAGTTGTTTAATGATCCTCTGCTGAGATCTTGAGAAATAATTTTTTTATTGTGTAATTTATTTTTATTTAGAGTTTTATTTTCAGTTGATTTCGTCTTTGGTTTTGGCTGTAATTTGTATTATTTGGTCTTGTTTTTCTTCACTTTGGTGATTCTGCTTGTTAACAGTTGTTCATCAATCATTATCAATCTTCCTTTAATTAGACAATTACTTCATCACTGCCTTAGTGTTCAACCCTCTGTAGTGAGGACACTAGTGAGGATTTTGCTGTGGGATTTAAGCGGTTAAATGTGTTCGATGAAAAATTCACACTGTGGAATGTATTTTTAACGGGAATATTCCGTAAATTGAAATTAAAACCTTTTTTGTGTCACCATTGTGCAGGATAGTAGCATCTGTGTTCAAGTCTAAGATGAACAAAGAGCATCTGATGTTATGCTGCATCTTCTTTTGTTTAAATGTAACTGTGTAGTTACTGATGCAGTGAAAATCTGTTTGCTGATTGCAATCGCATGAACATGTTAATGCATTTAATGACTTTACGTTTTTGTGAACAAAGCTACATTTTTTTTAACTGAACATTGTATCAGTTAATGAAATACGGTTATTTTCCGTAAATGTAAACAGTTCTATAAAACTTCCGTATTTTTTACAGAAAAATCCTGGCAACCACAGCTGCCATTATTTTTCCGTAAATTTAACAGATTTTATTTAGCAGTGCAGCACATTCCAGTAAAATGTAAAATGTAAAATCCAGTAGATGGTTTTTGGCTTTTAAGAGGTGGGGACAACTCTAGCAACAAATTTGAATCTATTTTTATTGATTACATGGTTTATCAATACATTTATGAATTATATACAGTTGAAATCAAAATTATTAGCCCTCCTGAATTATTAGCCCCCCTGTATATTTTTTCCCAATTAGGCAAGTTAGGGTAATTAGGCAAATAATTGTAAAACAATGGTTTGTTCTGTAGACAATCAAAATAAAATATTGCTTAAGAGGGCTACTAATATTGTCCCTAAAATGTTTAAAAAAAATTATAAAAATTAATTTTATTCTAGTTGAAATAAAACAAATAAGAATTTCTCCAGAAGAAAAAAATTTTATAGCAAATACTGTGAAAAATTCCTTGATGTGTTAAACATCATTTGGGAAATATGAAATATTTGAAAGATAAAAAATATTCACGGGACGGCTAATAATTTTGACTTGATATTTAAATAGAACTGTTGTAAATAACTGTAATTAAATAACCTTATTGTTACTTTGCAACCAAACACTGGGCATACCATTGTGTTATCAAGACAGGCTATTATAAAGGGAGCCTTTGGATTTCCAATCTACTTGTTAAGTCTGTTATCACACAACACGGTTTCTGGATCCAAACGCTTTATCAGATGCAAAAAGCAAACAACAAACAGTACTAGCATACTGTATGTTCACAGTGTGCTGTAATAATATTGAAAATCATGCTTTTTTGAAAATCATCTTTTATAAATTAAAATATTAAAATATTGGTGTTTGGTCCAGAGACTATACGTTACACTATGATTTTGTTAAAGGTTCCATTTAATGTGTTATATATGACTAAACAGTGGTCATAAACGACTATTAAGAGGGTTTGTTTCTAAATTCAGCTGAGTAGAGGCCTGAACCGGGCGTCACGGTGGCGCAGTGGGTAGCACAATCGCCTCACAGCAAGAAGGTCACTGGTTCGAGCCCCGGCTGGGTCAGTTGGCATTTCTGTGTGTTTGCTTGTTCTCCCCGTGTTCGCGTGGGTTTCTTCCAGGTGCTCCGGTGGGTGGTGTGTGGGTATTTCTCAGTGATGGGTTGCGGCTGGAAGGGCATCCACTGCGTAAAACATATGTCGGATAAGTTGGCGGTTCATTCCGCTGTGGCGACCCCTGATTAATAAAGGGACTAAGCCGAAAAGAAAATGAATGAACGAATGAGAGGCCTGAATCCAGAAACTTCCACAGCTTACTTCCAGATTGCCCCAGAGCCCCTGTGTGTTCTTAATCCCTGGGCATAAATCAGAGATTCAGGATTCACCGTGTGGAAGCTGATTGTCAGTAGTTAAAAGTATTAAACCAGGAGCTTGAGGTTGACACTAATCACCTCGGTTGACATCATTGCCCTCTGAGTGAAGCAGTGAACAGATGAAGCAGCTCCATTACCGACTAGCATGTTCTCTCATAACCTCAGCCTCCCCGTGACTTTACTGACCCGGAACCAAAGCTCAAAACCCTGGAATCCAGCTAAACTGGAGTTAAGGGCAGGGGATGCCTCCAAGATCTGCTTAAAATACAAGGTAAAAAAAGAAGAAAGGCACTTCCTCAGGCACATGGCCGGAAAGCTTGTTTTTTAATTTACTCCTGTGATTTATTTAATAAATTATTGAGTGTGGACCTTCTTTGGTACTTGGCATTTGAATAAATTTGGTCATAGCACCAAAACTATCTGGTAGAACGTGGTGATTTACATTTGACTGAAAGATATTTGTTGTGAAATGAAAAAAACTCTTACATGAGGTTTATTATACATATGGATGCAAAACTTTGCCATACAGTTTGAGGGCCAAATAACATAATGGATCAAAAAGTGCTTCGTTTAGAAAGGCCACTGCCAGCTCATCTGTTCAGAGGTTAAATAAGACATGTTTAATTAAAAATCTGAGTTGAGTTATATTACCAACCCATTGTTTCTCCTGGACTGTTCCCTGACAGTAAGCACATGTATTTAGTCTTATTATTAATTAGTTAACTGAAAGTTATGTTTACAACTATATATATATATATATATATATATATATATCCCATCACTGGGAAACACCCATACACACACATTCACTATGGACAATTTAGCTTCACCAATTCACCTATAGCGCATGTCTTTGGACTTATGGGGGAAACCGGAGCACCCGGAGGAAACCCACACGGACACGGGGAGAACATGCAAACTCCACACAGAAATGCCAACTGACCCAGCCGAGGCTCGAACCAGCGACCTTCTTGCTGTGAGGCAACAGTGCTACCCACTGCAGTACATTAATTAATGTTATTCATTCATTCATTTTCTTTTTGGCTTAGTCCCTTTATTAATCTGGGGTCGCCACAGCAGAATGAACCGCCAACTTATCCAGCATATGTTTTACGCAGCGGATGCCCTTCAAGCCGCAACCCATTGCTGAGAAACACCCATACACACTCATTCACACACATACATACACTACGGACAATTTAGCTTACCCAAGTCACCTGTAGAGCATGTCTTTGGACTTGTGGGGGAAACTGGAGCACCCGGAGGAAACCCACACGAACACGGGGAGAACATGCAAACTCCACATAGAAATGCCAACTGACCCAGCCGAGGCTCGAACCAGTGACCTTCTTGTTGTAAGGGCGACAGCGCTACCCACTGCGCCACCGCGTCACCCCTAACTAATGTTAACAAGCATGAATTTGGATTTTAGTAATACATTATTAGTTATTATTAGCAAATATATTAACTAACATTAAGGAATGAATAACATTAACTATTGGCCTTATTGTAAAGTGTGACCATAAGTTCTGCAGTTTGGTTTTAGTCTTATTTAAATCAAAACATAATTTTTTAATAGATTTTTTATTTATAAATATTACTTACTCCCAGGGGGCAGCGTGGTGGAGCAGTGGGTAGCGCTGTCGCCTCACAGGAAGAAGGTCGCTGGTTCGAGCCTCGGCTGGGTCAGCTGGCATTTCTGTGTGGAGTTTAAATGTTCTCCCTGTGTTCGCGTGGGTTTCCTCCAGGTGCTCCGGTGTTCCCCACAAGTCCAAAGACATGCAGACAGATGAATTGGGTAAGCTAAATTGTCTGTAGTTTATGTGTGTGAATGAGAGTGTATGGGTGCTTCCCAGTGATGAGTTGCAGCTGGAAGGGCATAAAACATATGCTGGATAAGTTGGTGGTTCATTCCACTGTGGTGACCCCTAATTAATAAAGGGACTAAGCCAAAAAGAAAATGAATGAATGAATAAACTTACTCCCAGGGCCATTTATATCGAAATTGATATTTAGCTTCACCAAATTGGGGTTTCGTAACATCTAGTTTTTTTATGAGGCGAGTTGTTAGCCCAACGCTCAACCCCCATCTGGAGGACCAGGACATACACAAATACACTACGGACAATTTAGCTTACCCAATTCACCTACAGCACATGTCTGTGGACTGTGGGGGAAACTGGAGCACCCGGAGGAAACCCACGCGAACACGGGGAGAACATGCAAACTCCACACAGAAACGCCAACTGACCCACCCGAGGTTCGAACCAGCGACCTTCTTGCTGTGAGGCGACAGCGCTACCCAGTATATTAAATGTAATATATTTTTTACAACATTATAGTTCACATAATCTCTACTAATTTCTATACTTCAATAGACTTTTATAGATTTACAGGTACACAATTAGGTGCTCCTAATGCTCACATGCTGCAGCACAACACAAGTCTTCCTGAAAGACATCAGTGTCCCCCTGAAACAAGGGACAGCTTTGATTTATTTTGTACGTTTTTAACTATATTGCCAACAGATGTGCTCTATTGTACAACAGTGTTGTAGTTTTACCCCCACCCTGCCATTAATTGGTTCAGAATGGTTGGGTGCTTTGAATTCCCAAAGCAAGGCTCTGGCAAGGTAAACCTCTGCATTCACCAAATCATAAATTATACTGACTGACTGAATGAAAATGAGCTAAATCATGAAGAGACATGTACTGTTCATGAGTCAGGATGTGTGCAATCTGCGTAGTCTTTGGAGAGGTCTGACGCAGACTGACTTTTTTTTTTTTATCTCTGTGAATCCCACTTCCTGGTACTGCAGCGTAAGGCAATACTATTTCATTCCACTAAACATGGTACAAATCAGACTGCCCTCTGTGAATATGCACATGAAACCATAACTTATATATTTAGGAAAATATACATGACAATTATTGGTATAAATATTTAATTATACATATTGAACAGTATGAAAGCTATGGCAACCAAAATTATGTGGTTACAAATCATATTACAAAAGTCTTACAATTCAGTTTGTGGTGTGTACTGTAATATAATAATTTAACATTTGTTTCGTTTCGCAGACTTGTGAATGCACAACTGTATGCTGTATGCATCAATTAACAAAACATTAATAGTTGGTAAAATAAACAGTGATGTCTATGGAAGACTAAAGGGTACTTAGTGATCATTAAATCCCAGAAAGCAGCACCTGTAGTCCAAATAAGCTGTTCACTGTAGTTCTTGGAAAAAAATTAATAACTCAAAAACCAAGTGAGGAACAGAGCAAAAGTGACAACTTAAATATACAGGCTGGAACAAGTGACAGGTGATCGAAATTAAGTAAACAAGAACACACGAGAAAGAACTAAGGCAGAGGGGAAACACAGGGACCTCTAGGGGAATGGAGACAAAGTGCAGGATGGTGACAGGACCCCCTCCTTTAGGAACGGCTCTTGACGTTCCTACCAGAACACCCAGGCCTCTGGGTGTGAAACTCCCAAATTAAACTAGGGTCCAGGATGTCTTTGGCAGGAATCCAGGAGCGCTCCTCTGGCCCATAGCCCTCCCAGTCAACCAGATACTGAAGCGAGTTCTGGACCCTTCTGGCAAATAAAGGTTTTAATAAAGAGACATGAAATGTGGGATTAATTCTAAGTGAACGAGGAAGAAATAAACGATAAGAAACAGAGTTAACATTCCTGGCTATTCGAAATGGCCTGATGAATTTTCTGGACTCAACCTGGAGCGGAAGGTTCTTAGTGGCCAACCAGACTCTCTGACCAGCACAGAAAGTGGGGGCTCTTCGACGACGGCGATTAGCCTGATGCTGGTATCTCAGGGAGGTTCGAAGGAGAGTGTTTCTAGCTCTCCTCCAGGTTAGTCGACAGCGTCGAACGAAGCGTTGGGCTGAGGGAACTCCCACCTGCACCTCCTCCTCAGGAAACAATGGGGGTGTATAACCAAATTGGCATTCAAAAGGGGATAGTCCAGTGGCTGAGGACTTGAGGGTGTTGTGGGCGTATTCGGCTCACATTATGTAAAAAGACCAAGTGGTGGGGTTGTTGACTGCCATGCACCGTAGAGTGGTTTCCAGATCTTGGTTAACTCGTTCGGTCTGACCGTTAGACTCAGGATGGAACCCGGATGATAGGCTGGCAGTGGCCCCAAAGAGTCTGCAAAAAGCCCCCCAGAATCTGGACAAAAATTGTGGACCTCGGTCAGATACAATATCCTGGGGGATGCCAAATACCCTAAAAACATGGCTCATTATGAGCTCAGCCGTCTCCTTGGCTGATGGCAACTTGGGCAGGGGAATAAACCAAGCAGCCTTAGAAAATCGGTCCACCACCAGCAATATGACAGTGTTGCCCTGGGAGGGTGTAAGTCCTGTAATGAAGTCCAGGGAGAGGTGTGACCAAGGCCTGTGGGGAACAGGTAAGGGATGGAGCAGCCCCTGAGGTCGCTGGTCTGATGATTTTCCCTGGCAACATACTTGGCAGGCCTCCACATAACCTTTAACATCCTCCTTTATGGAAGGCCACCAAAAGCGACGTTGGAGGAATTCTAGAGTGCGGGTGCTACCTGGGTGAAAGGTCAAAGGGGACTCGTGACCCCACTGCAAGACCTGGGCTCATGCTGATCGAGGGACATACAGAGGGTGACAGGTCAAAGGGGACTCGTGACCCCACTGCAAGACCTGGGCTCATGCTGATCGAGGGACATACAGAGCACCCAACGGCCCACTGCCTGGATCAGGTTCCTTGGTTTGGGCCTTACGGGCCACTTGTTCCAGATCCCATCTAAGGGGAGCAACAATCCTTGAACTAGGAATAATGGAAGAAACAGGTTTTTCATGTGTCTCGGGAGAGTAGGCTCGGGACAAGGCATCTGGCTTGAGATTCTTGGAACCGGGTCTAGAAGTCACGATGAACTGAAATTTGTTAAAAAACAGAGACCAGCGAGCCTGCCGAGGGTTCATAGGGTTCAGTTGCTTGGCCTGCTGGAGATATTCCAGGTTCTTATGGTCTGTAAGAACCTGGAAAGGATGTTGAGCCCCCTCAAGCCAATGGCGCCACTCTTCCAAGGCCAGTTTTACAGCGAGCAGCTCTCGATCCCCCACATGGTAGTTGCGCTCAGCATCAGACAGGCGACATGACATGAAAGCACAGGGGTGTAGTCTTCCATCCTCATTCCTCTGTGATAAGATGGCTCCTACACCCACATCTGAGGCATCCACCTCCACCACAAAGGGTCTGTCTGGATTAGGGATAGAGAGAATGGGAGCTGAGGTGAATCGATACTTGAGATCCTGGAAGGCACCTGCTGCTTCAGGACTCCAGTCAATCTCGACTCCTCCTCCCTTTGTCAGCGCTGTCAAGGGAGCCACCACCGAGCTGAAATTCCTGATAAACTTCCTGTAAAAGTTTGCAAAACCCACAAACCGTTGCACCTCTTTAACTGTGGTTGGAATAGGCCAGTTGAGAACAGCCTTAATCTTACTAGGGTCCATCTCCAGGTGACCAGGGCTGACAATGTACCCAAGAAACTTAGTCTGAGCTACATGAAACTCACATTTTTCTGGCTTGACAAAGAGATGATTTTCAAGGAGTCTTTGGAGAACCCTGCTGACGTGCTCCTCGTGCTCCTCCACTGACTTGGAAAATATTAGTATATCATCAAGATATTCAAATACAAATATATTTAACATGTCACGGAGGTCATCGTTGATAAGTGCCTGGAACACGGCAGGGGCATTGGTGAGCTCGAATGGCATAACCAGATATTCATAGTGGCCTGTGGGGGTGTTAAAGGCCGTCTTCCATTCATCTCCTTGCCGTATCCGCACCAGATGGTAGGCGTTGCGAAGGTCCAGCTTAGTAAAAGTGGAAGCTCCTTGCAGCAGCTCAAAAGCGGTAGCCATAAGAGGCAGGGGATATCGATTCCGAACTGTTATCTTGTTAAGACCTCGGTAATCGATACATGGCCTAAGCCCCCCATCCTTCTTCCCCACAAAAAAGAAGCCAGCACCAGCATCTGGGGATTATGTCTGTGCAGCCAGGGATGACCCAGAATGACAGGATACCCGGGAGAGTCAATAAGGTAGAAAGTCCCCTCCTGCTGGTGTTTAGCAATGGTAAGTTTCAGGTACTGAGTGGCCTCAGTTACTTTGCCGGGTTCTAGGGGTCTACCATCCAACGCAGTTACTGCTTGGGTATGAGGGAGAAGGTGGGTAGGGATCTTAATCAGAATCAGAATCAGAAAGAGCTTTATTGCCAGGTATGTTCACACATACGAGGAATTTGTTTTCGTGACAGAGCTTTTACAGTGCAACAGAATTACAGAGACAGGACAAAAAACAGATAATAAATATATTTTAAAAATAAAAGTAAATAGTGAATGCAAATATAAAAATTGACAAGTGTATGTACAGGTATATTACTATATACAATAAGTGTTTATGTGTATAAAAAGAGTATGGTAAGTAGTGATGTTTGTTTCATAATTACTATCATCAATTGTTCATAAAGATGGATTGCCTGAGGGAAGAAACTGTTTCTGTGTCGGGCTGTTCTGGTGCACAGTGCTCTGTAGCGTCGACCAGAATGGTAAAAGTTCAAAGAGGCAGTGTTAAGTTTCTTGGCCAAGGACAGATCCATAAAATTACCTGCGGCACCAGAATCGATCATTGCCTGGACTGATAGCTGGTGGCTCTCCCAGGACAGAATGGCTTGAAGTGCTAGAACGGTGTTGGCAGGAGAAGCTCTTATTTTCCCCATCACACTCCTCTTTTAACTAGGTGGGGACCATTGTTTCCTGACAGTTCCGGACAAGTGGACCGGAGGTGACCAGACGTACCACAGTAAAGGCATCGTCACTCCCTCATGCGTCGTTCCCTTTCACTGGGAGAGAGCCTGGAACGACCAAGCTGCATATCTTCTGGAGGATCGGGAGCCTGTTCGTTGACTGGGAGGAATCTGACTGGTGGGGCATGAACTGGGGATACTGGTTTGCGAACAGGAGCTTGGGACTGGGATGCTCTGCCTCGAGTCATTCTCCGTTCTCTCAGACGATTATCAAGGCGAATGGCCATATCAATGAGGGATTCAAGGTCTTTGGCTGGTTCCCGGGTGGCCAACTCATCTTGAAGAGATTCAGCTAATCCTCCCTGAAAGCAGACTTTCAAGGCTTCGTCATTCCATCCACTGCCTGCTGCAATGGTCTGAAACTCAATGGCGAAGTCTGCGGTGCTGCGGGGACCTTGACGGAGAGTAAGCAGACGTTTGGAATCCTCCTGACCACTAACTGGATGATTGAAGACCCGCTTGAACTCCTTCTCAAAGGCTGTATATGACTTACAACTAGTCTGGGACTGCCACACCGCAGAGGCCCAAGATAACGCCTTGTCAGTCAGAAGGGTAATAATATAAGCAATCTTTGAGCGGTCAGTGGGAAAACTTGAGGGCTGAAGCTCAAAAGTGAGAGAGCACTGGGTGAGAAATCCCTGACAGGATCTAGGATCTCCAGAGAATGGCTTGGGGGATGGATCCAGAAAACAAAGATTTATAAAAAATAAAAATAAAAAGTAAACTTAGATTCTTCTCAAAAATGAGGTAGCAAACAGACACCTTAGGTTCTTCTCAGAATGAGATATACAAAAAGTTTTAACAGTATAATAAACATACAAAGAAAACTCCACAAGGGGAGAAAATAAAAAGACAATAAGGCAGCAAGCAACAGGGAAAACAAAAGAGTCTTACTAGACGTAGCTCAGGACCTCAAGAGAACGCACTGCAAATTCACCGGGGCTGACTTAAAAACCAAGTGAGGAACAGAGAAAAAGTGACAACTTAAATACACAGGCTGGAACAAGTGACAGGTGATCGAAACTAAGTAAACAAGAACACAGGCAGAGGGGAAACACACGGACCTCTAGGGGAATGGCGACAGTGCAGGATGGTGACATAAAAAAGTAATAATAAATCAATAAAATAAATAAATAATATATATATTTTTTATGAAATATGTTGCTTTGAGTGGAATTTGAGATTTTCTATTATCTTTTTATGGCCAAACATATACACAGTGACCAAAATTCAAAAAGTAAAAAAGCATAATAAAACCCCTTTGAAAGATTTAGTTTGAATTTTAAAGTTATATTTCTCACATTTCCAGACTCATAAGGACCAGACTGCAGATTCTTTACCTTCATAAGGAAAAAAGTCATGAGGCTAAGATTCCAATGTTAAACGCTAAACAATACAAACTGTCAAATAAAGCATCCTAATATAGGTATGTGCATATATTATATATGTGCATTTGTGTTTTATTTAGTAAATTACTGATAGTGTGTTCTCAAAATTTTAATTAAGTATATTTGCAAAAAAACATTATTTTATACTAAATTGTAAAAACCTTTTGTGCATATTGCCTTATATCCACTTTAGTGAGCTCTTCATCATTTTTTGTGCTGTATTTTCAAGAATGGTTTGACTAATTAAATTTCAAACTGATGGATACATTTTTATGATAGAAAATAACATCGTAGGGTGCAGTTTCCCAGCATTGGGAGTACACTGTCAGGGCTGGGTTGTAGCAGGAATGGCATCTGCCAGGTGGGTTATGTGCTCAAAGTGTAATGAAAATAAAATCATTTTGACTATCAGGAGTGAGAATGTGTTGGTACAAAAGATATTGCATACAATATACAATTGTAATTGTTCATTCATTCATTCATTTTCTTTTCGGCTTAGTCCCTTTATTAATCAGGGGTCGCCACAGCAGAATGAACCGCCAACTTATCCAGCATATGTTTTACGCAGCGGATGCCCTTCCAGCTGCAACCCATCCCTGGGAAACATCCATACACACTCATACACTACGGACAATTTTAGCCTACCCAATTCACCTATACCACATGTTTTTGGACTTGTGGGGGAAACCGGAGCACCCGGAGGAAACCCACGCGAACACGGGGAGAACATGCAAACTCCACACAGAAACGCCAACTGACCCAGCCGAGGCTCGAACCAGCGATCTTCTTGCTGTGAGGCGAACGTGCTACCCACTGCGCCACCATGACGCCCCAATTGTAATTGTAATATACAAAATACTATTGTATTAGGTTAAAAGTCGTTTTGAAGATATGTGTGGTTTGTGTGTGATTATATAACAAACTTCGATGATACTGGGTTGCAACCATGGTTGCACTTACCTGTATCTCCCATCTTCTGTCTGTGACAGTACTGTGAACACAGGGACATGAACAAACAACAACTCACAAAGATCAACTGAAATGCAGGGGTTTAAATGCACAAGTGCTAGTCCCACATAGCCAGACCATAGACTGATCGCTGAAGGTCTAGGAACTTTGGCCAGTTTGAATAGTCAAGGACTGGCCATGATGTTAACTAACCAATCACGGTTCATTATTTACCACGTCATGTTTAGTGGTGCGGAAATATCCACATAATAACAGTATACAATACGGCATCCTTCGTGACGCATTTAAAGATCAAGCAGGCTGTGCAAACCATTTGTTTCCATTGTTTAAAAGCTAATGGTTTTGTCATATTGTTGTGAGTAAAAAAATAAATGTCATCTCACACTGTACGATCTCAGCAGTCATAATGACAGACTGCACTTCAATAATGCCGTGGTCACTAGAATTTGAGCATGCAACATTTTGGGATTAAACAAGATGATTAGACATTTAAAAAAGCAAGCGATTGGTCCATATTTAAAAATTCTGTACAGAGAGGTCATGTTTTGATCTTTGACTGGTCTCACGCAGTCACGTGACGAGCTTGTGTTTTCGGTCTGTCGCATTTGCGTGCGTATAAACGGAAGTCTATGGGGAGAAAAGTACAGTGTGACCGCAGCTTAATCCGACTAATATAGGCATATTACACGTCTTAATTTGATTTCTGTTTAGTTAAATTATGACTTTAGTTGGATTAAGGGAATCAAAAATTGTTGTTTACATGGTAGACTCTTAATCAAAGAATTGTCTTAATCATAATTGTGTAATCATTAATCGTAAATATTGTCTTAATTGTAACAAGAGTATTGGTGTTCATGTAAACATACTCACATACTCACAAAACATACTGTGTTGGGCAGATCACAGATGAGGCAATCATTAGTTGGAATAGTTTTGAGGTTTTCAGCAAGTCCCGTGGCATCTGTAAATAAATTTCAATCATAAATTGACATGACATTGACATAAATCAAATGACCTCTCTGGACAGAAATTTAAAATATGGACCAATAGCTCGCTTTTTTAAATGTCTAATCATCTTGTTTAATCCCACCCCCTTTTTCTCAGCGCAGTACAACAGAATTTTGCATGCTCAAACTCTAGTGTGACCGTGGTACTAAGGACACAGAGGAGGTGATAAAGTTAATGAGATAATAAACTGGTTAATTGAATGTTATTGAGAATTAATCATAAACACCTGCTCTTGACAAGCAGAGTTGTTACAGCAAAGAAAAAGAACAAGCATAAGAAAAGAAAGGTCAAAGAGGTCAAATAAATTATACACAATTCTCCACAACCATGATGGCTAACAAAACAAGTATTTTCAGAAAATGTGACAGGATTTTTGTAGTCGTGTGACAGAAAAATAAGTCAAACTGAAGTCAGTTAGTTTTGTGTTTCTTCAATGATTCTGCTTCTTAACAGCAGGTGTTTATTATCATTTTTCAACATCACTCAATCACTTAATTATCTCAATAACTTCATCACTGCCACCATGTTCTTGAATCTGGCTGCATTCCAGTCCAATTTTTTATACCCTTCACTCGTTAACTTCCCTCCTTTCCTTGTATGTACGTCATTGATTAATTCTGAATGGGTTTAAATGGAATGCCCTAGCACTTGAGAACTACACTGTTGTGACATCATAATTGCATTGCATACTGGGACATATAGGTACTGGAGTGGACATATGAAACCAAATTGCATTAGCATGCCTATGTAAACTTCCCTCATTCACTCGATGAAGTAGGATGCACTTTAAAAGGGTGGTGGGGATTCCCCTGAAGCAACAAAAGAAGGGAAGTTTGCGAGTGTGCATCTAAATGTGGAGTAGAATCCAGCCCGTTTCTATCACTGAATAAAAAACAACATTATTTGAGGGTGCAAACCTGATAAAAAAAATAAAAAATTGTACGTGGAAGATTCAGCCTTTTGACTGTTGGTTCAATGTTAATGCAATGATGATCTGCTATCGGTGAATATCTGTCCCAGATACTGATATTCGGATCTGAATCTGCTATCTGGGAAGATAACTTGTAGTTTGTACCTCAGTGTTTTGCATTATTTTTATGCTGTAAATTGTGTTATTATAGAATTTACAGTTTTACACTGTAAGCAATATAATTACATCTGATCATCGAAACTCCCCCCCCAAATAAATCTTGGTTTTAAATTTTCCACACCCTTCTGTGGTCACTTTGTACGTCTGGTCTCGTGCATCAGGTCAGTCTGCTCTTTGGATGCATGCACTGTGTTCAGCCAGAGACAGTCAGTCTGATGCAGAGCCATGCTCGTTGCGTTACTATTAGCCAGAAACAGTGTGCCTTTCACCTCTCCTTAAGTTGACCTACATTTAAGCTGCCTGTATTGTTAACCGCCCGGATAGATAAGCAGTTCCAGATGTGCCAGCAGCTCTCTGTGGGTCCCCGATGGCTGAGGGCTTTTAAGGCTGTTTTGTTTGAGGGCACTCATATGGAGTGGCCCATCATGTCTGCCAAAGAGTATTATGGCAAGAGAAAGTACCCCTTAGAGCGAGATGAATGGACGGGAGGATGGATAAATGTATGACGGATGGAGGTATGGTGAGTAGCAGGGCAGATGCAAAATTGCATGTTCCAAAGCACTTTGGTCTGTATACATTGCTCCTTTAATG
>CAIGQV010001633.1:4065997-4089613 GCA_903798115.1 Danio jaintianensis
TAGTGTATATATATATATATATATATATATATATATATATATATATATATATATATATATATATATATATATATACACCTGTCCTATACATTTATATAAGTATATACACCTGTCCAATTGCTCGTTAACGCAAATTTCGAATCAGCCAATCACATGGCAGCAACTCAATGCATTTAGCCGTGAGTTAGAACGTGGCATGGTTGTTGGTGCCAGACGGGCTGGTCTGAGTATTTCAGAAACTGCTGATCTACTGTGATTGGTCAGAAAAAGAGAAAATATCCAGTGAGCAGCAGTTCTGTGGGCGCAAATGGCTTGTTGATGCCAGAGGTCAGAGAAGAATGGCCAGACTGGTTCAAGCTGATAGAAAGGCAACAGAAATCGAGGTATGCAGAAGAGCATATCTAAATGCACAACACGTCGAACCTTGAGGCGGATGCACTACAGCAGCAGAAGACCACACCAGGTGCCACTCCTGTCAGCTAAGAACAGGAAACTGAAGCTACAGTTCGCGCAGGACAACCAAAATTGGACAAAAGTTGCCTGGTCTGATGCCTGGTAGGGTCAGAATTTGGCATCAACAACATGAAAGCATGGATCCATCCTGCCTTGTATCAACGGTTCAGGGTGGTGGTTTAATGGTGTGGGGGATATTTTCTTGGCACACTTTGGGCCCATTAGTACCAATTGAGCATTGTGTCAACGGTACAGCCTACCTGAGTATTGTTGCTGACCATGTCCATGCCTTTATGACCACAGTGTACCCATATTCTGATGGCTACTTCCAGCAGGATAACGCACTGTCATAAAGCGCGAAGCATCTTAAACTGGTTTCTTGAACATGACAATGAGTTCACTGCACTCAAATGGCCTCCACAGTAACCAGATCTCAATCCAATAGAGCACCTTTGAGATGTGGTGGAATGGGAGATTCGCATCATGGATGTGCTGCCGACAAATCTGCAGCAAATGCGTGATGCTATTATGTCAATATGGACTAAAATCTCTGAGGATTATTTCCAGTACCTCGAAGGATTAAGGCAGTTCTGAAGGCAAAAGGGGGTCCTAGTAAGGTGTACCTAATAAAGTGGCCAGTGAGTGTGTACATTAACTCTTTACCCTTGTGCATTACTCTGCCCACATACAGCGACAAACAGAGGACACTCTACAGTTTGACAAATACTGCTGCTGTTGGACAACATAATGTACTTTTGAGACTTTTTTAGTCAAGAATGTAGTTCTTTAGATTGCAACTATGCAGTTTATTTATAAGGATAGTGCCTATTTGTAAATATTTATAATTTCTGAGAGACAGAGCGTCAGCGGCCATTAGTCTGTCTTTGAGCAAAGATGGTTGACGATGTTTATCCACAAGATGGCGACAGAGACCGCATAATAAGCCCTAAGAGAAAAACAGCGTAATTTCAAACTACAGCTGATCAAATCATTATTAAACAGGTAACACTAAATGACTTTGTAAGTCAATCTCTCTCTTTTGTATGTTGTAGTGCTGTATTTATATCATAGTAATATTGTGATCTCCCGATTGCAACAGAGAAATACTGGGAGATATCTCTGTAGACCGATGGCACTTCAGTATATATCATATATTAGATATTACACTAGAGAGTCATTCAAATACTAGCTCTAAAGTGACGTTAGTGAATGAGCAACGGTTTCTGCTGTTCTGACGTCAGCTGCAGATGTGAAGGAATGGTGAAAGAACGTAGTTCCTCTTACAAAAGGGTTTTCAGACTCTCCGTGTTTGATTTTCTTTTTTAGTTAGTATAGTTGAAGTACACTTCAAACTATACTCCTTTTGATAGCTTGCACGAACATGGGCACTTGACACATGCACATTAGACTACATTTAACTTACATGTCGAATACTGACAGTATCATCTGTCAGTATTTCCTGATGTAAGCTTTGGCTGCGGTTTTGATGACAATGATTGAAAAGCATAAATGTACATTTTATGTGTATACATACACAGTCCCACTTTGCAGTACATGTGAAAAATGTTGCTTATTTAATACTGCAGAATTAAACCAACGAATGTGCAGATTAATTTCTTTTTCCCCCTATTCTGGGGCACTAGAAAAATGTGCTTGTAAATAAATGGGCTTTTCTGGAATGTGATATTGCATTACTTCATACACATTGTGCCACATTTTAAAGTTAAGTGAAATGTCCATAAACTAATAGTGTGTTTACATTATTTTAACTGTATACAATAAAACCTATAAAAACTGATAGCATTAACAAATAAACTGTGATATTTTAACTCTGCAGTTGACATTTGTGACAATTTTATTAGTTTGAAATGACATATATACAATATATAATAGTTGAACACAATATGGGTAGTTGACAAAAATAGGCAGTAAAAATGCTTTTTTTTTTTTTGTAAAGCACAATTTTGGATTAAAAGTACATATATTAGAATATATAGGGTTACTGTCACACCCTCTGCTCGTTCCTGCAATCACTGTTCTCACTCACCGTTCACCACACACCACACCTGTGAACCCTCATGTAACCCAGATTACTAAAGGGTTAAATTTGTACATTTATAAATTAGTATGAATGATCAGGGGATAGAACAACATATAATTGTGGATTCATTGCTCTAAATTTTTCTTTTTAAGAAATAAATTGTTTAAATTTGCAGGTTAGATTCTTTGATACCTTAAATACCTGCTATGGTGTAAGTCAAAATTAAGAAAAAAAACAAGAAAAAAAACCCAACTCTTAATAATATACAAATAATGTGGGAGCAATTTAGCTTCATTGCTGGACACTTATCTCCATATAGTGCTAATTGTTTTTTCATGAAATGATGAATAATATTTTTTTTTGCCTTGTAAGACACGTTGGACTTGTTGGATATTTTCAATTAACAGGGTTGGGGTTTTGGGGCGGGTGTCGTGGACCATAGTGAAGAGGGGGTTGGGGGATGGGGGGGGGGTCACGGACGAAAGTGAAGAGCAGGGGGTGTTAATCGCCCATGGTCACACCAAAGAACAGCAAAACTTTTTTTTTTGGTATCAAAAAGGTTAAAGACAAAAAGGTTCTACGACAAAAAATTTTACATGTGCACGTCATTGACTTCACAGGGGGCTTTAGTCACATGATCTTAATGAGGCTCTTAAACTAATTAAAGTTTTTTAATTAATAATAATTAAAATAATTAATTAAATAATTTTCAGTGGAATTGCCTGATCATATAGTGTCACACCAGAGGACCTGGTTTTCAGTGATAAAATGTATCAAATTTATCAATGTATCCAAAATGTTTTTTAGAAATGTATGGATGAAAAAAAAGTTTGCCATTTACTAAAATAGTCACTTGCAAAATTAGGCTTGAGATATTTATTACTTACTTTATTTTATTATGAATTTCTTTTAAATTTTATAAGAGTTGTAATAAATTTTCTTTTTTTAGCATTGATAACGTTTTTTGATTCTTGCCACCTGTCTTGACCATTTGCCTGTTATGCAGATTTATGCTCTTGGACTATCTCTGTTGTTGTGATTGCTGGCTTTTGACCCCTGCCTGTCTGACTACTCTTATAGTAAAAACTGCATTTGGATCCTACCCGTCTTCACGTCTCTCTATCGTAACATCTAGTAAGACTTTGATTCAGGTGTTCAGGTGTGTTTGATTAGGGTTAGCCTCAGTTTCCTGTTCTTAGGGGCTCTCCAGGAAGAAATTTGGTGACCATAGCTTTAAGGTGTAAATCGTCATGGTTACTAGATACTAGACGGTTACTAGACACACGTCACCATTCCCTCTTCGGGGAACGTGGGTTACGTTAGTAACCGGGACATTCCCCTTCAGTGGGAACTCCGACGTGTATCTTCCGACACAAATGGGAGAGTGTATGGAATACGCCACAGCAGCTGAGCCTGTCATGCCCCTGATGTGAAGTTTGCCAAGCATAGTATGACTGCACAAGGATCACCATGGGAGCAACCTTCCAACGTCCCCTAGGCCCTTTAATTACCATTATATGGGAACCTGGATCCTGCGATGAGGAGTGAGAGAAAGGAGAGCACCCTCTTGCACCCTCAGTGCCCATGGCGATATGGCCCGGTGCTGCGAGCTGGAAGGAGGAGCGTTCCAGACTGGCAAGGCTCGGGTTTGCGCACCCAGAGAGAGAGGAAACTGCTCTTTTATTGATAATTTGGTTACCGTCGGCCCGGAGGCAAGCAGTGGTGTTTTTAAGGTCGATGTTGCTGACTGTAATCCTTGGCCCTCCACCAAGGAAAGAGCAGGTCCCATCTTCTCCGGGTGGCCCGTCTCAGGGTTGCTTTGTGGTCCTTTTACCGGACTTAATGGCACCCTTAGGCAGGGGGATGGCCATCCTGCCGAGGGCCTAATGCTGCTGCTTGGCCGGTAGAGCAGGCTGTGGAGGTGGAGCAGGTCTTGTGGCTGCAGGTGGACACTCTCGACGAGGAGAAGCCTAGGTGGATAGGGCAATGGGGAGAGCAGTTTTCCGAGGCCGCTGATGGATGACCTCGCCCATTCCCTTCAACTGCTCTTTCATCGCCGAGAGCTCCTGGGTAAAGTCCCCGACGGTGTCGCCAAGGGAAAAAAAGCGAGAAAGCGAGCTTTGTCAAGATCGCACATATAGGCCAGGTTCAGCCAGAGGTGGTCCTTCTGGACCACTAGTGTGGCCATTGTCTTCCCCGGGGAACGGGCAGTAAACTTGGTGGTTATGAGAGTGTAACCCGGGGAAGAACTACCCTCGTGCAGCTCAGCCAACTACTGCACCTGGTAGCGCTGATAGGTGGCCATAGTGTGCAAGGCGGAGGCAGCCTGGCCCTCAGCCGTATAGGCTCTGGCCACAAGGGATGAGGATAATCTACACGCCTTGGACAGGAGTACAGGTGGACCCCTCCACCCCTCCACATCGGGAATCGCTTCGTACCCCCTGGCTGCTCCATTGTCAAGTGTAGTGAGGGCAGGAGAGCATAAGGACCGGGCAGAAAAAGGTGCCCTCCATGCCTGCCAGAGCTGACTATGCACCTCCGAGAAGAAAGGGACGGGGGGCTTGGAAGGTTTGACCTTCTTCTTGGCCCCCACGTAACACCCGTCTAATCGGTCCGGAGGTCGAGCTGGGGGACAAGCCAGCCCCACCTCTGAAGCAGCCCGGGTTAGCACGGCTAACATATCTGACTCCAAGTCCGAAACCTCACTGACAACCCCAGAGGGCAGCAGTGGGTTTCCTGTTGCTCTGTTTCCTGTTGCTCTGTTGCTCTCTAGCTGAGTGTAGCTGTAGCTTAGCTTGCCTGCTCTGCTAAGTTCAGTTTTTATTTTAAATTTGATTACTAGTCGTCGCGATCAAACTCCGCCGATCATATTAAATACTAACTCCATAAATATTAAATACTGCCACCGTGAGCTCACTGTGTTAGCATCGCAGCTAACATATTTCAACAGTTCAGCTGTAAGTACTCTTTAGTTCATCTTTGGCCTGTTTCTCTGTCCTATATAACTGTTTACAATCCCATATCAAGACTATAAAACTCAGTCGACCAAATTAATTACTAGCTCTTTAATTTTAAATCTCTTCCACGGTCACAGCTCACGCGTAAACAGCCCACAGTTGTACTTATTACTCAGACTCTTGTGTGCTTTTGCGTACTCTCTCTCTCTCTCTCTCTCTCTCTCTCTCCCTTCATTGCCTATTGCTCATTTCATACACACTCTTCAGCTCCCTTTAACTCAATATACTGCTGTGGTAAGTCAGAATTTACTTCAACTCACGGTGAGTAAAAAATAGCTTCTCTTGTTCTTGTCACATGCATTTCCTGCCACATGATTAGTGTATCTCTCTCTGTCAGCAAGGAGGGCTTTACATGTGATAAATGTAGGGAAATAGTCAGGCTGACAGAGAAGATCTCAGAATTAGAGACACACATCCAAACTTTAATTGAGGATAGTAAGAGTGCTAGGTCTCTAGAAAAAGATTTGGATGTGACTAGACTAGCCTAGCATGCCATTCACATTGTTCGGCTCCGGTTGTTGCGTTTTCTCAGAGAGACGGCTGGGTCACTGTGAGAGAATCCAGAGGTGGGAGAAAACACCATATGTCCGTTCCAACATCAAACAGGTTTAGCCCCCTCAGTGATGCACCCACTGAGAAACCTGATGAAAGTGCCCTAGTAATTGGCTACTCCATCGTACGGAACGTGCAAATAGAGAGACCAGCCACCATAGTCAAATGTCTGCTGGGAGCCAGAGCACCTGACATCATGTCAAATTTAAAAGTGCTGGCTAAATCTAAACGTAAGTTCAGTAAGATCGTTATCTACGTCAGTGCTAATGATGTTCGGCTACGTCAGTCTGAGATCACTAAAAGTAATGTTAAAGAGGTGTGTGATCTTGCAAAGACGATGTCAGACACCGTAATATGCTCTGGTCCCCTGCCCGCTTATCGTGGTGACGAGTTCCACAGCCGACTCTCATCACTTAATGGCTGGATGTCAAAGTGGTGCCCACTGAATAACATAGGTTTTGTAGACAATTGGCCAAGTTTTTGGGGTAGACCTGACCTGTTGAAGAGAGACGGTCTTCATCCCACCCGGGCTGGGGCAGCTCTCCTCTCTAGTAATCTGGCTTATAGTCTTAGTATTGGGACTTGACTAACTTGGGCCCAGGTCAGGGAGCAGACAGATTGGCTTAACCAACCGTCTGCTAGCCTCCACAGTTTACCTAACTCAGATAATCTGCAGCACATAGAGCCACCTAGATATAAGAACATAGAGACTGTGTCTGTTCCCCGAACCTCTAAATATAAAAAACTCCCAAACCCATTCAAAGGTAACAATCTAATTGATGTTCATCAAATAAAAAATAAAGGTAATCAAAAGATAAAACTCGGATTATTGAACATTAGATCACTCTCCCCAAAAACTCTTTTTGTTAATGATTTAATAACTGATCTAAAGCTAGATGCACTTTGTCTAACAGAAACCTGGGTTAAACCAGATAACCAGATAACCAGATAACTACATGACCCTAAATGAGTCTTCACCTGAAGGATATCATTACAGCACGAGCCGCGTCTAAAGCCTAGTTCACACTACATGACTTTAAACATCGGCAGATCGCTGTGCCATTCACACTACATGACTTGATTTTGTGTCTTTGATTCGTTGTGTTCACACTACGCGACACTACGTAAATGATCCACAAGAGGGGGTCACACACTACATGATCTGACAACAACTCGTTCCCCAACAGCTCAGTCAAGCTGCCAAACCACAGCCAATGAAATGTTGAGGGAGGAGCCGGCAGAAAAAGCTGAACACTATTGGCTGCTTGTGTGCTGATGACATCACTGACAGCGTTTCAAGCTTTCAAGGGAGCGTTTAAAAACATTGTCAGTCAGCTGATGCATCAGCGGATCAATCGCTCGTCTGCAAGGTTCAAGATGTGGCTTTAACACTAAAACTACCGAGGCAGTCAGAGAGTTTTTAATTTTTGTAATTAAATAACTCTTTGAAATAAAACTGACATATCTATAATACCCTGACGTTTCCTAAATATCTGTGTATTTCTTTCCAACATTATCATTTTTTTAAATTACAGAACAGAAAAGAACTGAGTATTTCTACCTTTATTTACCATATAGGTCAAAATGACTGCATGCCTGTCTGCTTCTTTAAATATGCGTGCCTTTTTTGCCTAGCAACTTCCTGCTAACATAAACATAACTTTCTGATAGCAAAAACATAAATTTACTTAAGATATATCTTTCAAAACAGCATATTGTGTGCCGCGAAATAGCTCTGAAAGTGAAAATGAAAGCGAGGCCCAGACCTTTGTGGATGTTCTACTGTCTTAACTACATATTTATTATAGGTTGTATTACCAAAAAGATAATATTTTTTCGGGTAATGGTGTCATAAAATATGATGACAGACATTCAAAGCTTAATTTTAATATTTTAAGCTTTGAATGTAAATATGCCGTGACAATATGATGTCTTATATGAGAACGGTCAGAATGAATGCTATGGTAATACTAATAGCAAAGACTATAGAATACACTTATAGAATTCTAGTTCCACTGTTAATATAGCCTACTCTCATGTCTGTGTTAATGCAGAATGAAGCGAGTGCATCGATGCCCATTCTGACCAATCACAGACGTTTCTGTTGAGCTCCTGAGCACAATGGCCATTCAGCTCATGCTGATATGCTCTCATTGGCTGCAGCTCGTCACTACATCTGACCACACGTGGGGTCGAGTCGGCCGACTGCTCTGGAATATTCAGCATGCTAGATATTGGATTTCTGTCTGCGAGGTGTCGGCGAGCGTCTTTGATGCATTGTTCAGTAGTTCACACATAAAGACTGCAGAGCGCCAAGCAACCGCAGATTTTTCCCCGATCACAGCCCGATCTGTCCGCGAGCTCGTTAACTTCCAAATCTTTAAAATCCTGTAGTGTGAACTAGGCTTTAAAGGCAAAGGTGGAGGCGTTGGCATTATATACAGTAATATTTTTAGTGTTACTCAGCGATCTGACTTAAAATATAATTCATTTGAAGTAATAGTGTTATATATTTCAGTGTGCAATTTAATCAATAAATTTCAATCAAAATTTATATTGGCAACTGTATATAGGCCTCCAGGGCACCATACCGACTTTACAAAATAATTAGCTGATTTCTCATCCAAAATAGTTCTGGCCACAGATAAAAATTTTATTGTTGGTGATTTTAATATTCATATAGATAATGAAAAAGATGCTTTAAGTCTGGCCTTCTTAGACATACTAGCCTCTGTTGGAGTGAAACAGCATGTCTCAGGGCCTACTCATCGGCATAATCATACCTTAGACCTAATATTATCACATGGTATTGATATTGATAATGTTGAAGTTGAGCAGCAGAGTGATGACATTTCAGATCACTATTTAATCTCTTGTTTATTGTGCATTGATAGGTCTACAAAATCATCTTCTATTTATAAATATGGTAGAACGATCACCGCTAGCACTAAAGATCACTTTGTCAGAAACCTACCTGATCTTTCTAATTTCCATAGCATTCCAGGGAGCCTAGAAGCGCTTGACACTGCAACTGAAACTATTGAATCTGTCCTTTCTAGCACGTTAGACATAGTTTCTCCGTTACACTTAAAAAACATTAGGGAAAAAAATCTGACGCCATGGCACAAAACTAGAGGTATTTCGTCTGGCCTGGAAAGAAAGTATACTTAACTTTAGAAAAGCTTTAAAGTCTGCCAGATCTGCTTATTTTTCTTTACTTTAATAGAAGAAAATAAACACAACCCTAGGGTCCTGTTTAACACAGTAGCCAATCTAACTAAAAATAAAGCATCAACATGCATTTCTCAACACAGCAGTAATGACTTTGAATTTTTTCACATGCAAGATTGATGATATCAGAGATAAAATAAGCACCATCAATCTGCCTCCTACAGCTTCGTCCCAATTAGAGCACTGTAGACCGTTAATAGATAAACTTCAAACTTTTTCAGCAGTAGGTGAGGAAAAACTGTCTAAACTGATAAATTTGTCCAAATCAACAACGTCTATGCTAGATCCTATACCGACCAAATTATTAAAACAATTGTTTTCAGAAGTTTCTGAACCTGTTCTTAACGTTTTGAATTCATCCCTACTTTTAGGATATGTTCCTAAAACTTTTAAACTAGCTGTCATTAAGCCTCTTATTAAAAAAAACACAGCTTGATCCCAAAGAACTAGTAAATTATAGACCCATTTCAAACCTGCCTTTTCTAGATACTAGAAAAAGTGGTATCTGCTCAACTATGTTCCTTCCTGCAAAGAAACAATATTTATGAAAAATCTCAATCTGGATTTAGAGCATTTCATAGCACAGAAACAGCACTCCTAAGAGTTACAAATGACCTCCTTCTGTTGTCTGATCGTGGTTGCATTTCTCTCTTAGTGTTATTGGACCTCAGTGCTGCATTTGATATAATCGATCATAATATTCTCCTTCATAGGCTTGATAATTATGTTGGTATTACAGGAACTGCATTGGCCTGGTTCAGGTCTTATCTATCTGAACGTTAGCAATTTGTATCAGTTAATGAAGAAGCATCATACAGATCAAAAGTACACTGTGGGGTACCACAAGGCTCAGTTCTTGGTCCCTTACTTTTCACACTATATATGCTACCGCTAGGCGATATCATTAAAAAGCATGGAGTTAGCTTCCACTGTTATGCTGATGATACACAACTTTATATCTCCTCTCAACCTGATAATATGTATGAATTTACGAAATTAGCAGATTGTATAACTGATATAAAAAATTGGATGACTAATAACTTTTTATTATTAAATTCAGATAAAACTGAGGTCTTACTTATTGGACCCAAAAACCTCACACGAAAAAAAACCTAGAACACTGTCTAACCCTTGATGGATTCTTAGTTCAGTCCTCATCTTCAGTCAAAAATTTGGGGGTGATTTTTGATAGCAACCTGTCGTTTGAAGGCCAGATTTCAAGCATCTGTAAAACTGCATTTTTTCATTTTACAAATGTTGCCAAACTTCGACATATGCTATCAATGTCTGATGCGGAAAAGCTTTCATGACCTCTCGGTTAGACTACTGTAATGCGTTACTAGGTGGTTGCCCTATTGGTCTAATTAACAAACTTCAGCTGGTTCAAAATGCAGCTGCTAGAGTGCTTTCTAGAACAAAGAAATATGATCATATTACTCCAGTTCTTTCATCATTGCATTGGCTCCCTATTAAATATCGTATAAATTTTACAATTTTATTGACTACCTACAAAGCCCTGAACGGCTTAGCTCCCCAGTATTTAAGGGAGCTCCTGGTGTATTATAGCCCCTCACATCCACTACGCTCAATTAATTCTGGACAATTGATTATTCCCAGAATATCAAAATCAACTGTAGGCGGTAGATCTTTCTCATATCTTGCACCTAAACTCTGGAACAGCGGTTATATACACTACTAATGATTAATCACCAGCACCTGTGGAGCTGAGCTCTGCCAACTCATTGGCATATATTGGCCGGTTTTCTTAATCTTCAGAGTGATTGGTCATCTAGCTATCTTCCCCATTTGTGTCAAAAGACACACGTTGGAGTTCCCACTGAAGGGGAACCAAGATTCAACTCTCAAAAATTTTGGATGCCATTAAAGTTAATTAAGGTAATCATCAGGGCAGTATGGTTCAATAATAAATGAGATGACAGAGATACATTTTGATTCTAAAATTGTACACTGTAAAATACACAATTTAAAATAAATAGCAATTTTAAAATAGAAGAATGTGTGGAAAAACATGGTGGGACAAATGTAGAAGAGAGGGTGGAGTCAGTCGTGTCTGAAATTCAAGCAATTATAGCTAAATGGTTGGATTCATTTAATAGGTATTTTATCTTTAGATTCTAGCTGAGGTGAAGCATTGTATCTTTATAGGCTAACACAGACTTGGCAAAAAAGCAAGATGACTTAACAGGATATTAAGGAGAAAATTAAGCATAAATTCAGTTTCCTTTCCAATTATCAGGCCCTGTTCTGGGAAATGGGATGACTGTTTTTTTTGTTTTTTTTTGAAGGGGGATGGGGTAGCTTGGCAGAGAAACCATTATGCAGGACATTGTAATGTGTGACCTCAAAATGAGAAATATATTAGATATTTCTGAATGAATAATTTCATAGTAAAAAAGTATACTTCATGATGAAACCTAAAACATGAACATGAAGATTACCAAACATACTCTTTGTAAAGGGAATTACCTTAGTATTGAATGCAGAATTGAAACCAGGATCTCTGTGAAGGATCAATTTTGCACTTTGATGAAATAGCTCGAAGCTTATGTCAAAACATTATTCTCTACATCAGTATTTCTGTGATGTAAAATACTAGCAGAACAGCTGTTGCTATGATATATAGTATTGAAAGACCAAAAAAGTTAACAGTACAGAACAGAGTATTCAACTAATATTCATATAATTTATCAACTTTTCTTTTTCAGCAAGTGATGTGCTAAATGCTGTAAGGTTTGTCTTTTTTTTTTCTCTCCATGGAGTTAAGACAAGAGGGAACATAATATTTTTAATTATATTCACTTGTTAAATTGTTCACATCCATCTCTGAGTATCGTATCCCAGAAGTAAACAAAAAAACAGAGATAATATACAGTCATGGTGAGTTATTGCAACATCATGCTAACCTTTATCTTGATATCTCAGGCCACCAGACACTAATCATCATCTTTTCTGAATCATCAAAATGTTCATGTCCAGGATGCTGTGAGCCCAGAGAATGAATGAGTAAAAAAGGAAATAACAAATAAAATACAGTCTTTGGTTTAAGCCTACACTTGTACAGTATTCATCTCCACCTGTGAGCTTTTTCAGATGTGGTCTACTAAAATTAGAACGAACAAAGATGCAAGTTTTAAGAAAATGTTATTGTTCACGTTCATATTATTTTCTCCTCTTTTTCTAGCTACACTGCACAAAAAGTTTTATCTTAGTTCGATTTTTTGTTTTGTTTCTAGTCCAAATATCTAAAAATTCTTATATCAAGAAGCTTTTTCTAGGTAAGCAAAACATATTGTCTTGTTTTAAGAAATAATATGCCAAAATTAAGTGAGTTTTTCCTTAAAACAAGCAAAATAATCTGCCAATGGGGTAAGCAAAATAATCTTGTTTTTCCTTTTGACATAAGATTATTTTGAAACATTTTACTTTTATAACTATTTGATAATAAAAGAAATAATTGCATTTATTTGCTACCTTTTTTTTTTACACTATAAATACACTATGAAATATCTTTTTAGCACTGGTAATTGTAAGAATCATTATGACTGAATTTGTACCAGTCATAACTGATCATAATAAACACCAAATCATCATAAAATAATTTCTGAAGCATCATGTGATGCTGAATACTGGAGTATTGTTAAAACAGTAAAGTTATTTAAAATTGTAATATTTCACAATTTTACATTTTGTTTAATGTGTTTTTGATCAAATCAAATCAGCCTTGGTGTGCAGAATTGGCTTTTTTTTTTTAAACATTAACAAATCTTACTGTTTCCAGACTTTGGACTGGTAGCGTAAGACTGGTTTTGTTTTCTGGCAAAGACAGATGTGGAGATGGGTGAGAGGAGATTAAGACAGAAGACTCAGTGATGTGAAGCAAAATCTCTGATGTTATCTGGCTCTGCAAACTAGTCATGGGTTATTGCTGCTCCACAGTCGGCCTAGTGTACTGTTCTTCGAAACTATATTTGCATAGCGGGTGACAGATGTTGGCTTAATTGCTTTCAACAAGAATCACTGAGAGAATTCAGAACGTGATTTATGATCAAATATTGCAAAGTCCATGATATTCACAACCAATGGCAAAGATCAGTCATGTGGGATCAATGCCTGCATGTCCGAGAAGAACATCCTCTTCTTCCTCAACAGATGCGATTCCTAGAGAGAGCTTCCACAGTTTACATCTGGGACATCATGTCATGACCAAAACATGATAACTCAACAGTATTATAAAACCACACAACCTCAGAATCATTTTATTGTCATGGCTGTACAATGAAACTTAAATGCAACTCCTTGTAGTAATTTAAAGTCACAGTACACAGCTAAATCCTCTGAGTAAAATATACTCAACTCAGAGAATATTTGGTCCCTCTCTGAATTGAGTTAAAATTACTCAGCAGCAGAGTTAAAGTTAATGATACAATTAAGTGATTAATTAAGTGATGATTGAGCACTGATGACGAACACCTGCTGTTAATAAGGAGTATCAAAGAAGAGAAACACAAAACTACAACTGATTTCAACCAGCAGCTTCACTTATTACTAAACTGTCAGATGTCCACAAAAGTCCATATGAGATTTATTGAGAATTACCTGTTTTAGTTACTTACGTTTTGAAAAGTAAAAAAAGAAAAGAAAACATTTTTTTTATGTCACCATCGTGGAGAACAGTAGTTGATTTGCTTGGGCTCTTTGACTCAATTTCTAATGTTAGTTTTTCATTGCTTGCTATGGCAAGTGTAAAGATTGCAAATATGATCAGTAGGGGTGTAACAATATTACAAACCGAACAGAAATATCGCGATACACCAACCACGATATGTATTGCGAAACTCTCGTGGTGTACTGCGGTACTCTCATGCCCCCTGCTGCCCATTGTTGAGGTTGACGTCACTTGTCTCTAACTAATTGAACCAATTTAAACAAATCTTTATTTTATCACATTTGATTAAATTGTATTAGTAATGATGAGCTTTTGTTCTAAATTTTGTTCTAAATATTATATTCTAAAGTTAGTATTTTCCAAGTGCATGTCATGTGACTTGAGTGAGCGATCACACTCGGTTACTACTGTATACGCAGGATGGCTGCTTCGCATAGTATTGAGATTGCAGATCCCCCAGACACATTTAAGTTGCCTGTGTGGGAACATTTTGGTTTTCCAGTGGAGTACAGGAATGGAATTCATGTCGTAGACAAGGCGCACACTATCTGCCGTAACTGTTTCACGAAACTTACGTATACGACAGGAAACACTTCTAATATGCAATGCTACTGCAACTTCTACTGCAATGCTACTGCAACTTCTACTGCAATGCTTTACTCGCTGGACTCCCGGCCTGCACTATCAAACCTCTACAGATGATACAGAATGCAGCGGCAAGAGTGGTCTTCAATGAACCGAAAAGAGCGCATGTAACACCCCTCTTTGTCAGGTTACATTGGCTCCCTATAGCCGCCCGGATCGAATTCAAAGCTCTGCTCATATCCTACAAGACCACCACAGGTTTAGCACCCGCCTACCTTCACTCACTAATACAGACATATTTACCCTCCAGACCACTGCGCTCTGCTAACGAGCATCGTCTCATGGTGCCGTCCCAAAAAGGTAAGAAATCACTCTCTCGCACTTTCTCTGAATCGGTCCCACAATGGTGGAACGATCTGCCTCTTACAACACGTTTGGCAGACTCTGTGTCCATCTTTAAAAATCGCCTTAAAACTCATCTCTTCCGTCTACACCTGACCCACTAAAAAAAAAAAAAAAAGAAAAAAAACTTGACTGTACTTAGCTCGTATATTGCGTTTTACCTACTCAAGACTAGTCCAATTTCACTTATGTATGCTTTGTTTCCTCTTGTACTGATTGCTTCTTTTGTGAACCTCAATTGTTAGTCGCTTTGGATAAAAGTGTCAGCTAAATGACTAAATGTAAATGTAATATGCGCACCTCCGGAGACATCACCCCAACATTGAAATCAGTGGCACACGTAAGAAACCTCAAAAACAGGAAACCTTTCCCACTGCCTTTAGAATGAAACGACAAGCTAATGCCGACCGTGCTCAAACAATCACGAAGGCAATAGGTGTTTTCATGGCGTTAGATATGCGGCCGATTTCCGTTGTTGAGAACGATGGATTCACGCAATTGCTAAGTGTGTTGGAGCCCAGATACCAATTACCAAGCCGACCGCATTTCAGTCAGAATGTGCTGCCTCAACTTTACAGCGAAGTAAGAGCCAAAATAGTGGAGGACATGAGCAATGCAAAATTCATTGCTTTAACTACCGACGGATGGACCTCCCGTGCAACGCAGTCTTTCATGACGATCACAGCACACTACATTACAGACAACTGGGTCATTAAAAATCCCGTTCTGCAGACTCGCACTGTCTATGAAAGCCACACAAGTGATCATCTGTCGGAAATACTACAGGCAGCTGTAGCAGAGTGGAAAATCGAAAGAGAAAATGCCACTATTCCTGTGACAACAGATAATGCTAAAAATATTGTTAATGCAGTTGAAGTAGCCGGATTTTCACCAAATATTCGCTGTTTCGTGCATACAGTTAATCTGGTTTCACAGAAGGGAATGGGCGTTAACCAGATGTCGCGGCTTTTAGAGTACGAAAGGTGGTCACCTTTTTCCATTGTAGCACTACTTTCAGTTCTTAAGGACAAACAAGAGATGCTCCAATTGCCTCCACACAAGCTGATTCAGGATGTTTCCACCAGGCGGAACTCCAGCTATGACATGCTTGAGCGTTACCTTGAAAAGCAGCATTAAGAGAAGCAGGAGCATTAAGAGAAACATTAAGGACATTGTTACTCTATCTGATGAAGATGTAAAATTAGCTGAGGACATCATTCAGGTTCTTAAACCTATAAAAATGGTTACAACTCTGTTGAGCACAGAACAGCTGCCAACCGTTTCAATGATAATGCCACTGAAACACACCATCCTGGAATCTATGAAAGTGAGTGACACAGATACAACAGTTGTTAAAGATGTCAAACATGGCATTGTGTCCGACTTCATCAACAGATACCCAGAATCTGACTCAATACTTGTGCAGTTTCTTCATATAAGCACTGCACTTGATCCACGCTTTAAATCTCTGCCCTTTCTGGATGAGACCATGCGCAGCAACATCTTTAACAGCCCGATGGAGAAGATTCTGGAGTACCATCCCCAGCAGGTATTATTTTTATTATTATTTATTTTTTTTATTTAACTTAATAAATTTTTTTTATTATTATTATATTTAACTTATTTTTTAAATTTGATTTTACTTGTACTATTTAGTTTCACACAAAACTGCAATGTATTTTACTAGTGAATATGTCATGTAAAAACCACTTTACAAACACAGTATATGTATATTTTTTCATTAATTTAAACGGAAACCTATCTATCTAAATGAAAACTTAGATAATCAAAAATGAGCATCACTATGTCTGTTTTTCGTAGTTCTATTTGTTTGACATAAACTGCAATTAGCAGTATTACCTTGAAACTATTCTGTGGCTTTGTCCTTGCTAGGCCCAGGTCTCAGAGGAGCAGTTAGATATGGCATCCATCAGTGGTGATCCTCCAGCCAAAAAGGCACCAATCTCTGAACTGTTTGGAAAGTTATTTCCAGTGGAGCCGAGCACTCCTACACCCAAGTCTCCATCTCAAATGGTGAAAGAAGAGGTTGCGTGTTATAGGCAAGTGCCAACTCTTCCAGTGGAGTCAAATCCACTTGCATGGTGGAAGGACAACGAGAGCCAGTTTCCTCATGTAGCCAAGTTGGCTAAATGCTACCTTGGAGTCCCAGCAACATCTGTCCCCAGTGAGAGGGTGTTCTCTACAGCGGGGGACATTGTTACAGCAAAGAGATCAAGCCTCTCACCTGAGAATGTGGACATTATGGTGTTTTTGAAGAAGAACTTAAAACTTAATTGAATATTCCAAATGTCCCTAGAGAGGACAAGCCTGTTTATCTTTCACTAGTCTACACTGCAGTTATTTATTTAATTTTAGTTTACTTAGTTAAGATGGCTGCACTAAAGAGAATTGTTTTTTTCTGACTAGTCTATATTGGAGGTATTTATTTTATTTTTGTTGTATACTCAGGTATCCTGACTGTACTAAAAATGTGATGGCAAAGTTAATAAAGAAAAAGTTTAGTTGTTCTTGTTATTAAGTGAATCTGTTGTTCCTTAGCATTGCTGTTAAGATGACATCAACCCTAACCCCACAGCAAACAGAAACCGAACCGTGGCTCCAAAACCGTGAACCGAACCGAATCGTGCCTTTGGTGTATCGTTACACCCCTAATGATCAGATTAACTGATTCTGTATTAATGAGTTTAACTTTGCATTTATATGTTTAAATCAGGGTTTATAATTTAAGAGACAAAGTTCTGTGTTTTTCAAGAGAATGGGCCTCAACTGTGGTTTTATAATTTTTTTTAAAAACACAATGAGCATCTGAATCACTTTAAAGACATCAAGAATCAGTTCATTTAGGATTTCTGTTGGTTTTCATTATGAACACTTGATTTGAGCACCGGACTGTTTTTCTTTATTTTGGAATATTTTCTGAGCTACAGAGAGCTAAACACTGCAGAAAAATCTTACTGTGATTCTTTGTCTTGTTTGTAGTTCAAATATCTTAAAATTTGTTGCCCGCATGCCTACTGTTATATGAAAAATGTATTTATTCATTTCTCAACAATGGTGAAAGAATTGTTTTGCTGCAGTGAATGCTAGTTTAATCATACATCAGTCTTTCATGTTTCCCAGCATGCACTCCATCATTGAGATGCGGATTCTTTATGCCTGTGTGTTTTGAGCGTTTCAGATGTTCAATGTATTTTATAACTTGATAAAAGTACAAAAGTTAGTTTAAAAAAAAAAACTATCTTCTCATCAGAATTGTTTGTTTGGTTGAACTGAAATCTAAAAAAAATAATAATAATAATACATTTTATATTTAATTAAATTATGATAATTTAGATGCACTTTAGCAGATGTTTAAGTGGGTCTAAGGTAATTTGGCAGTAAAAACGATTGCTCAGTGACTGCGACTTATGAATAATGCTTAGCAAGAGGAATGGACTTTTCCTTGTGGCGGGGAAAGAAAATTTGTGAAATTGTGTTCATAGCAATTTGAAGAGTGTTTGCCGCTGCCTACAGGATTAGTCCCAAGAGATCAATCAAGCCAGTCAGTAAAACATCATCAAGATCAGAAGTTCTTTTGAGGAGAACAGAATCATTCCTTTTGAGAGCAGCTTTGAGCTGGAAAAATATGCAACAGAAGTTTCTGTAACACAGGCCTGTCACCCCCAGACTCTCCTTCCAGCCTCTATTTTCAGCGCAAGCCTGGGAGCCAAGCAAAACAAAATTCTTTATCATGTTTCTCCACTTCCTGCTGGTCCGTTATCTTGCTACTTATGATTTCAACCATAGACAGCTTTATTCCTTGTGGGGGAAAATGAACAAGTACAATTCAGCTCAGACAGATGTTTGTGAAATGCTCATTTTCAGTGTAGATAGATCAGTTTTCCTGAAATGCAAACAAAACTAATGGGTAATAATAATGGGTATTATGACAAGAAAATGAAACTAAATGGAAATTACTCCATGTTTCTTCACTATCTCATTACATAAGATATTATTTAAGACCATGTTGTTTTAAAATATCAAGAACATTTCCAAAGGTTGTTCATGGAAATGTCTGATTTACTCCAATTTAGTTCCTTAGAACAATATTTGAGTTAAGTAACTCAAATAAGTTTCAACATCATCTCTGTTTTCATTCTAAATCCCAAAGTATACCAAAGTACTATCAAATTCCTTCAACTTCTTTATTTGCACAGCATATTTAACTGCAAGTTAAATTGCCCAAAGTGCTTCACATAACATGCAGAAATGTAAAATATTCAAATGACATGAACAACAAAGTACAAGCATTAAATTAATAAAAAAATAAAGACTATAGTTATATAAAGACAGTTTACTCACATTACTATGGATGGGGGAAAGTGCAATGCTGACTGTGGCTGCCATAGCGAAGGAAGTCCCACCTTCTGGTCAAAATAGCCAATTGTTAGTCTTTATTCCCATGTGATTCTTTGGAAAAGAAGTTTATACACATTCTCTTGTTCTTTATGACAACTGCTGTCATTTGGTAAATACTGTGTCTTGAGTATACTATACTACGTTAGCATACGTATACATGATGCACAACACGTGCACACTAGAAAAATGTCTTGCTTTCCCAGTGTCTGTGTTTTTTTCTGTCCAAAAGTATAAAATGCTTGTGCATATATTTTAATCACCTCTCACAATTTTTCAGTGTGTTGATATTTTCAGTTGGTGTTTCCTCCTTTCACACCTTATGTGAACTGCACATACAATGAATATGGACATAATCAAATGCTTGGTTAAAAATATAATCTAAAGATTAACAGTGGTATTTGTCCATATTTTACCCCAATTTCTGTTAAAACAACCCAGTCTTGTTTTAGAGTGTACAGTGTACAATTCAAGAGTGCAATAAAATCACAATTTTATCAAAGTGGCTTTAAACATACTGGCTGACTGAAGCTTTCATGCTGTCTAAATTTGTCATTACTCCATTTACATAACCCTTTCACCCCCAATCCCTCTTGGCTGGAGGCCCATTTTAGCATTTCTAAAATAAGGTGATAAAATGGTTCATCTCTCCAGCTCTGTCACCTCTGACTGTGGGCTTAAGTGGTCTTGGCATCTGTTTAAATCCAACACTAACAAGGGCTTGGTGCTAATTTACAATGCAACTCAATTTTGTATATATTTTAAGGTTTGTATTGAGAAAAGTTAATCCTATGGATTCAATCTGGATTCAATTATGTTTATACACAAAAATAGATCATACTTTTTATTAGGTGTCTTTAACTATGTTGTGGTTTTATCTGTAATTGTTAGGTAGACTACAATATACTTGATCTATTAATGCTATTTTCCAAACCACACAAGATGTTGTTGTTTTTTAATAACAATAAAATGGTAGCAGCATTTTGATTGTCAAAAAGGAAGAAAAACACAGCCAAGTCAAAATTAATACCATCATCATTTAGTTTGTACCAGTGTTTACTATATATAAACTATATTTATCTATTCATTTTCCTTCAGCTTTGTCCCTTTATTCATCAGGGCTTGCCACAGCGGAATGAACCGCCAACTTATCCAGCATATGTTTTACACAGCGGATCCCCTTCCAGCTGAAACCCAGTACTGGGAAACATCCATACACACTCATTTACACACATACACTATGATCAATTAAGTTTATTCAATTCACCTATACCACATGTCTTTGGACTGTGGGGCCAACTACTGTTGCCCGCATGCCTACTGGTATATGAAAAATTTTCATATAACAGTAGGCATTTCCACACAGAAATGCCAACTGACCCCGCCGGGACTCGAACCAGCGACATTTCTTGCTGTTAGGCGACAGCGCTAACCACTGAGCCACCGTGTCGCCCTATAAACGATATATAATAATAATAATAATAATAATGCTGTATAAAATTTAGACCGTTTTGCTGGCAAATATGTAAAATGTGATGGTATCATATTTTCTGGCTGCACTGTGATCTTAAAAGTAGTTTAATGATACTTTAATTGTTTAACTAAGATGTTTTGGTATATAAATACAAAAAAAACATTTCAGTACATGGCTACAGTAAATTGTGGTAAAGTGTTTGGTATTTCTTTCACTAAAAACAGGTCATTCTATTGGGAAAATTACTGTAAAATTGTTTTCATGCCATTTGTGTTCGATCCATGTGTCTGGGTGTGCATTTATTTACTGATTTACAGAATCAGTTTAACACTTAAAGCCAAGATTTTTACTTTTGTACTGTATGGAAATATATGAGATTGTCCAACAAGGGAAAAGTAAATCTTTTGAATCTCTTCACATTCATTTCTTGAAATTGAAAAGAAAAGCTAAGAAAATAAAACACATACACACACTGTTTAGTACTTGGCAATTTCAACAAAGCATTGTTTTGCAATTCCTAGAAAATCTACTGACCAATGGGACAGTAACTCTGTTTCATTTACTCAGCAAAGCTAATCTTTACTCACATTTGGCACTTGGCTAATGTAAATGTTGGATCCTACAGTAGGGTTGAAGCAATCCAAAAATTACACTTTGGGCTACTGTGTCTCCCCCAATCTCCATTCATTTCGCTCATTTTGAGTTTGATAAGATGAGAGACATTAAATCCACAGACTGTTAAGTTTCTGTAAGACTTTTTTTAAGTATTTGTAATAAAATATGCTTTCAAATTCATCTAGCTTATTGCTGATGCCACATATAATTTTCTTCAAATGATCCACTAAATATACAGTAGCTATAATTCAGACTGTAAGGATTTATTAAAAGCAGTAATTTACTTTTTCTTCTGGTAGTACAGCAATACGTTCTTTCATAAGATCTTGGATTTCCAGCAAACATAAAGAGAGCTATTTTAGAGTGTACAGATGAGATATGAGATTTGAGTTTTTCCTCATGTTCTGCAGTTAAATCTTGATGGTCTTTTGGATTTGTTCTGCTGCATCCTGCAGCCTGGAATAACCAGGACTGGAGGGAGAAAAGAAAACAATGGAATCACCAGGGATTTTAGTCATGTTTCGCATTTGTACTTATTTGAAAAACTGCCATTTGTGCGAATTGTAAACACTTACATCCACACTCTGGTCTAGTCTGCTGGATGTTGGCTCCGAATCATAAAGAGATCTGCCGGGATTCATGGAAAAGCAGACCCAGAGGTAAAGCTGCCGAGAAGCCACAATGATGGCCAAATTCTCAGAATCCTGCGATCTTTCCCAGAGACTTTATAACTGTGCATTACACAAAACAATGCAAATGCAAACATGTTTTTCATTACATGATGTTTGACTTGCCACAAAGGTAATTGAATAGATCTTGATTGAATGATTACAGGAATACGTGACTATACATCAACACTAATTATTTCCCATAAACATCCTGGTTTGTTGTCTTAATCTGAGATGTGCGAGTAAACAATAGCAATCAATTGAGAGCTCACCGCCAACATGTGTAGCATCTGCATGTTTGTATAAGTCAAGTCAACTCCTCTTTTGAAATCCTAACCCAATTCTAGAAATGTGTTGTTATGGTTCGGGATGAAGAAAGACTGAAAGCTAAAGCTGCCAGATCTTTTAGGGAAGATTGCTGATATTACAAACATTTCAATGTTCCTGGATAATTATGACTGATTTTGATACTTCCTAGAAGTCTTAATTTTGGTGTCTGTTTAAAATTAAATGTTCAAAAGTGATGTTATATCGAAAGCTTAGTAGATGCAAGTAAAGTGTCCATTATAATGTTTCAGTTAACAGATAAACTTTGGTGAAATAATGATTCATCATCATTTAGTGTAAGCAGCCTGATCACACAAGGAAACAATTTTATATACTGAAAAGAAAAGTGGCAAATTTTTGCAAATTCATACAATTTAATTTGTACAAAAACACACATTTTTTTAAATGATGCATGCTCCCAAATCCCATCTCTAAACACTAAAATCCCCTCCATAATTGGGGATAAAAAAACAAATCATGCTAAAATATATAACTCAGATCGGAAAAATTCGTACGAAGTATGTTGTTTTGTCCTGTATACATTATATATATATATATATATATATATTAATGTAATATTTTTGGAAATAGCCCAAAATGTATTGTATGGGTCCAAATTATACTTTTTCCTTTTATGATAAAAAATCATTAGAATATTATGTAAAGATTATATTCCAGGAAGATTTTTTTTTTGTAAATTTCATCCTGTAAATATATCAAAACCCATTTTTCATTTAGAAATGTGCATTGCTAAGCAACAATTTTCTCAGCATTTTGATGATTATTATTATTATTATTATTATTATTATTATTATTATTATTATTATTATTATTATTATTTGAATGCTCAGAATCCAAATATTCATTCAGGCCAAATATTGTGACATCCTAAAAAAAATTCCATGAAATACCTTCCATCAATGGATATTTATTCAGCTTTTAGGTTATGTATAATTTAAACATTTTTAAATTTCAATTTTTAAGAAGCAACACTTTTTGTGTCTGAAAAATAACTGAATTTGTGGTCCAGGCTCACATCTAAAATAAAAGTGATCAGACTAAAATGACAAAATATATATATATATACATATACATATATATATACATACATATATATATATACATACATATACATATATATATACATA
>CAIGQV010001633.1:4094613-4109822 GCA_903798115.1 Danio jaintianensis
GTATGGGACACCATACTTGGCCACACTACACTTCACTTCACTTATCCTGTCTTTCTTTCTCTTTCCTCGAAAATGCATCACACATGCACACACACGCACACACTTCTGTTTCGCAGCTGTTTTCATTCCACTTCTTATTCTCTCATTTCTTAGATATCAAAACAGTAACTATGAGGAACCTGCCTTAACAACAAGTCAACATAATAACACAACGGGTCTCAAGAGTCCCATCTGCTGCTATTACAGCCATACGAATAACCACACACACCAATTAGCACTCATAATATTAATAATACATGTAATGTGAAAATTAGATGTTTGCAGGATTTTATGTTAATAGCAATTTCAATGGCAGGAAGCGTTTACAATATCCTCACTATACTTGGGCTTAGTCTCTGGTTTGTCAAGGTTTGTGACAGCGGAATGAACCACCCGTTTACAATATATTTCATCAAATACATTTGATAATACATTTATTGTTTATTGTTTGATCATGGGCGTCACGGTGGCGCAGTGGGTAGCACGTTCGCCTCACAGCAAGAAGGTCGCTGGTTCGAGCCTCGGCTGGGTCAGTTGGCGTTTCTGTGTGGAGTTTGCATGTTCTCCCCGTGTTCGCGTGGGTTTCCTCCGGGTGCTCCGGTTTCCCCCACAAGTCCAAAAACATGTGGTATAGGTGAATTGGGTAGGCTAAATATTCACCTAGTGTAGTGTAGTCCGTAGTGTATGTGTGTGAATGAGTGTGTATGGATGTTTCCCAGTGATGGGTTGCAGCTGGAAGGGCATCCGCTGCGTAAAACATATGCTGGATAAGTTGGCGGTTCATTCCGCTGTGGCGACCCCAGATTAATAAAGGGACTAAGCCGAAAAGAAAATGAATGAATGAATGTTTGATCATGTTAGTAAATATATTAACTAAGATTAACAACCTTATTGTAAAGTATTCCCAATGTATCATAATAAAATACAAGTAATTTCAGTTAACAAAATTTACAAGTAAATAAAAACTGAAAATAAAACTCTAAATAAAAATAATAATGAATAAAAACAAAACAAATTACACAATAAAAACTTAATTTCTTAAGATCTCAGCAGAGGATTATTAAACCAACATGTAAATGAAACCACTGCAGCTTCAGGCCTAAATACACCATTCACAATGAGAATGTTTGCGCTATGGCAGACCTTAAAAACACACAGACATCAACAATTAATCTTTGAATCTCAACATTGGTGACAATCAAAATAAAAAAAATTAAAAACACAGAACAATACAAAACAATCTACTGAAATATTACCCCCCAAAAATGAAATAAAATAAAATAAAGGCAAAAAAAGAAATTGTAAGAACTTTAAGCTGCATAATTTATTCATGCTGCAATGCATGAATTATGCAGCTTTTTTCTTTTTAGCAACCATGGTTGAGCTTCATATACTGATTCTTGATGTCTGTGTGTCTTAAATATGTGTAGTATGGATATCTGCAGTCTGGAGCATTGGGCGTGGCTAAAGGTAGGGGCATGGCAAAAGGTTTTTTCATCGGTCAAGTTTTTTTTTTCCTGGTAGGGGCATGGCAAAAGGTTTTTTCATTAGTCAAGTTTTTTTTTTTCCAGTAGGAGTGTGGCAAAAAGTTTTTTATGCCGGAAGTGTGATATGCACATCAATATAGTAGCATTTTTTATGACATTGTATAACAATAATTAATATTTTTACAGTACTGTGACGGTTGGGTTTATGGTTGGGGTGGGGGTAGACGTTAGAAATACAATTTATTTGGTAATTTAATAGACTCGCTTGTTTAGTGTAAAGGTGGACTGGTGTTTAGAATAAAGAATAAAGACGCCCCTTACCTTTTGGCACCCCTACCTTTTGCCATGCCTATTTCTCCAGAATGCAGTTAGCTCCTTCTCAAATGTGTGGCTGGAGCTCTTAAGGTTTTGTACATGAAATTCTAATTATTAATTAGGATTTTTTTATTAATTCCTTCATAATTGTTTGTTAACCCTCCATGGGAAGCTGTACTACTGTCCCAAACAACATCACATAAAATAAGTCATAAAAAAATTGCAATTTTTTTATTTTTTAACTTATAAAGTACTAGAAATTATTGTAACAATTAAGTACATATCATTTCTCATTGCCTATTTTGCCATAACCGATGAGTTTCAGAAACATTAAGGTAAAGGGTCATGAGCTTAAATAGTAAATCTGATCTCCACGATGGTGAGGTCAAATAAAAGAAATTCAATAAAAAATATAAACCTCTGTTAATTATCAAATATTTTTGCAGATATGACAGAAATAAAGTCAAACTTTAATCAGTGAAATTGGTAATGCTGTTTGTGGAGTTTAATTCTCTGTTTTAGTTCAGTTGGTTTGGTGTGAGGCTGTTGCTGTATAGTTTTATTTCTTGTTCTTTCCTTCAGTGTTTGTGCTTGTTAATAGCAGGTGTTCATCAGTGTCTGAATTCACTCATTTGTGGTCATTCACTCTATCTAGTGGACTAAACTAATGAACTAATTTAAGGACTGGTAAATGAGGGTGTATGGTGAGATTTCAGACATTGATTACTTTCTCGAAAACAAAGGTTAGATCTGTTACAGTTATTTTCTGTATTTTGTACAGAAATGAGCTGTTAATCATTTAACAGGTTTTCACTGTAGATTGTACAGACTTTTACTTTTACAATCACTGACATTTTTTACAGTATGTTAATAGCAATTTGCACAAATGGCACAAAGTGTTCACAAACTGTCCTCTAGAAACGTTTCTCAGTATCAGATTTTATTATTGTAATTGACATGATTTGAAATCCATTTTTTGCACCTAAGTTTGACTCCAAAAGCAAAATAATGTGAAAATGATGTGAAATAATGTTGAAATGCTCCAAACATACAGCTGGTGGGTTTCATCTATGTCACTCTCTCATGCACAACATATGGCGACAAAATACCAAACAGGTGTCAAATATTTGGCTTAGGGCCTGTTTGCCATTACATTGCAAAATAATGGCACCCTGTGCATCAGTGACCCAGCACTGACCTCCTCTTATGTTAATGAGTTAAGAGCTGTTGGACGTTAGGGGACAAATTATGGATAATTTGTTAAACCCTCATAACACATTCAAATCTGTCTACTATTATCACATTCCAGGTCTGTTTGGACTTAAAGAAGCGTTTGTTTATAAAAAAAAAAACTACTCAGTGGGCCAACCTCTGTTTTGATACGGCACTTCCCTTCTGCCGACCACCATAACAGATAAAGAGCTGTTCACAGGATCTTAAGTTTTGCGTTCGTTCCACGTAAAGGCGCAAAGCGCGAACGGGACAAAGCAGTAAATAGGCTGGGTCTGCCTTCTCCAAAGGCAGCGCTTGCAGGTTCACCACCTGACCTCTCGAAATGGGGTGGTAGGAACCTTAGGCACATAGCCAGGCCGGGGTCTCAGGATAACGTGAGAGTAGGCCGGCCCGAATTCCAGGCACGATTCCGAGTCAAGTGGCTCGAATGGATCTCTCTGCAGACCTGCCAGGACTACAGAGACATCCCAAGAGGGCATGAGAGGGGGGCGGGATGGATTTAATCGCCGCGCATCTCTGAGGAATCAGATGATTAGATTATGCTTCCCGAGCGTGTTGCCATCCACTGCGTCATGATGAGCGGAGATGGCAGCCACGTAAACTTTCAGTGTGGAGGGTGACAGCCTACGCTCCAGCCTTTCCTGAAGGAAGGATAACACAACGCTAATCTGGCAAGTTCGGGGGTCTTCTCGGCGAGAAGTGCACCACTCAGCAAATAGACTCCACTTCAGGGCGTAGGCATGCCTCGTAGAGGGTGCTCTAGCCTGAGTGATGGTGTTAACCCTAACCGCCGGTAAGTCACCTAAGTCTTCCGCGCTCCGTCTATGGACCACACGTGTAGGTTCCAGAGATCTGGGCGCGGGTGCCAGAGGGTGCCCCGTCCCTGAGAGAGGAGGTCCTGTCTCAGGGGAATGCGCCAGGGAGGGGCCGTCGCGAGGAGTGTGAGTTCGGGAACCCAGGTCCGGTTGGGCCAAAGAGGCATAACAAACAAAATCTGCTCCTCGTCCTCCCTGAATTTGCACAGAGTCTGTGCAATTAGGCTCACTGGGGGAAATGCATATTTGCGCATACCCGGTGGCCAGCTGTGGGCCAGCGCATCCGTGCCGAGGGGGGCCTTGGTCAGGGAGTAAAATAACTGGCAATGGGCGTTTTCGGGGGTTGCAAACAGGTCGACTAGGGCTTCCCCGAAGCGCTCCCATATCAGCTGAACCGAACCGGGGTGGAGTCTCCATTCTCCTTGGGACGCTAGCTGCCGTGAGAGCGCATCGGCTGCATGGTTGAGCTCACCCAGGATGTGAATGGCACACATCGATTTCAACCGCGTATGACTCCAGAGGAGCAGACGATGAGCGGTCTGAGACATGCAACAAGAGCGTATACCCCCCATACGGTTGATATATGGCACCGTTGCCATGCTGTCCGTCCTGACCAGCACGTGTTTCTGCCGTAGGACTGGTAAAAAATGGTGAAGAGCGAGAAACACTGCCAACAGCTCTAGGCAGTTGATGTACCAATGTAACCGGGGTCCGGTCCACGAACCCGCGGCTGCATGCTCGTTGCACACGGCCCCCCAGCCCGTGTTGGAGGCATCTGTTGATATGACAACATGCCTGGATACTTGTTCTAAGGGCACAGCAGCCCGTAGGAAAGCAAGATCCGTCCAGGGGCTGAAGGTGCGGCGACACAGCAGAGTGATGTACACTCTGTGTGTGCCCGTGCGTCATGCCCGTCTCGGGACCCGATCATGAAGCCAGCGCTGAAGTGGTCTCATATGGAGCAATCCGAGCGGCGTGACAGCGGCTGCGGATGCCATATGCCCCAGGAGCCTCTAAAAGGTTTTCAGTGGGACCACTGTTTTCCTGTCGAATAAACTCAGACAGGATAGCACCAGCACCAGCTCCTCCCATGGTGACCGAGTCCAGCTCCATTCTGAGATAAGAGATTCTCTGCGCGGGGCAGAGCTTGCTCTTCTCCCGGTTGACCTGAAGCCCCAACTGGTCGAGGTGCCGAACCACCCTGTCCCTGTGCATAACCAACTGTTCCCGAGATGAAGCCAGAATGAGCCAATCCACGAGATAGTTCAGTATGCGTATGCCCGCAAGCCGTAAAGGCGCTAGGGCACCCTCTGCGAGCTTCGTGAAAACCCGCGGAGACAGGGAGAGCCCGAAGGGGAGGACTTTGTACTGCCATGCTCGACCTTCGAACGCAAACTGGAGAAAAGGACGGTGCCATGGAAGAATAAAGACATGAAAATACGCGTCCTTCAGGTCTATCGCTGCAAACCAATCCCGCGGATGGACGCATTGGAGTATGCGTTTCTGCATGAGCATTCTGAATGGCATTTTGTGTAAATAACGGTTCAGTTTGCGCAGATCTAGGATTGGTCTTAACCCCCCGCTCTTTTTTGGCACGATAAAGTATGGGCTGTAAAACCCGCACCTCATCTTGACTGGAGGGACTGGCTCGATTGCATCCTTCGCCAGGAGGACAGCAATCTCCTCTGGGCAGCGGAAGCTGAGCAGATGTTGTAGTCACGGGAGGGTGCCCTCGGCGAGGAGCAGCCGAGGCGGATGGGACAGCGGGGAAAGCAGTTTTCCGAGACCGCTGGTAGATGACCTCTCCCATCGCCTTCGACTGCTCTTTCACCGCCGAGAACTCCTGGGAAAGTCCCCAACGGTGTTGCCGAACAGGCCAGCCTGCGATATGGGTGCGTTGAGAAAGCGAGCTTTGTCAGAGTCCCGCATATCCGCCAGGATAAGCCAGAGGTGGCGATCCTGGACCACCAGTGTGGCCATCGTCTTCCCCAGGGCACGGGCGGCCGATTTGGTGGTCATGAGAGCATAATCGGTCGCCGTGCGGAACTTCTCCGCTTGGTAGCGTTGATAGGTGGCCATAGCGTGCAGAGCGGAAGCATCCTGGCCCGCCGCAGTGTAGGCTCTGGCTGTGAGAGACTCAGACATACCTACATGCTTTGGACGGGAGTTTAGGCGGATCTCTCCAGGTGGAGACGCCTTGCTTGTAAAGATTGACCGCAATAGCGTGCTCGACCTGAGGAATTGCCTCGTACCCCCTGGCTGTTCCACCATCGAGGGTGGTGAGAGCGGGAGCGCACGAGGTCCGGGCAGAGAAAGGTGCACTCCATGCCTGCGTGAGCTCACTGTGTACTTCCGGGAAGAAGGGGACGAGGGGCTTGGAAGGCATCGCCTTCTTCTTAGCCCCCACATAACACCCATCTAAGCACTCCGTCCGCGGAGCTGGGGGACAAGCCATCTCCAGTCCTACGGCCGAAGCAGCCCGGAATAACACGGCCAACATGTCCAATTCTAAATCCGGAGCCGCGTTGACAACCCTGGAGGGTGGCAGCGGGTCCGGATCGTCATCAGAGCATGCAGCGATGCAGCGATGGACATCTGGTCCCCGGTGTCATCTAATGAGAGTGCGGCCAACCCGGAGGATGATGCACTGATGAGGAGTGAGGGGTCCGCGAGCCCGAAGGCGACGGATTAGCCCCCACTGTGATCCTCAGGCCTGCCCTTGCGCTAACCGACTTGCGGGAAGCAACAAGGGTGGCGCACCCTAATGCTAATGTACGCCGCAACCTCAGCTGCGCAACAGTCAAGCTCTTGCAATGAGGGCAAGAACTGTCCACGAGCACCGCCTCCACATGCTGGACCCCCAGACAAGTGATGCAATACTCGTGCCTGTCATCCGGGGTTAGGAAACCACCACATCCAGAAACGCTGCTCGGTCGTGTTGCTCTTTTAGGGGATCTGCTCTTTTAGGGAAAACTGCTCTTTTGTGAAACACCAGTGAAATGCCCAGGGGACGGGAAAGGAGCCCAGTTCGACCGCCGCTGTCGCGTCTTCGCCCGCACTGGTGGGAAAGCTGGTTTCGTCTTGAAATCAGGATGCAGATCAGGTAGCTCTTCAGTCTCAGTGAGGTCTGAAGCAATAAATCTGAGACTCGCTCTGCGGACGCTACTGATATACTCCACTAATGACTAATCAGTTGCACCTGCGGAGCCGAGCTCTGCCAACTCATTTGGCATTCATTGGCCCTTTTTCTTTCTCTTCAGAGTGATTGATCGTCTAGCAATCTCCCGTAGTCTGTTTACAGATGCACGTTGGAGTTCCCATATGAAGGGGAACAGGTTTTTACAATGTAACCTAACAGTCTACCAATACTCTAACAACAGTTGGCTGACATAGTTGCACAGTAACTTATAGTCAGAATCTCTAAACTGGACCAAATATAAGCAAGCATTGCAGTAGCAAAGATGAGAAACTGCTTGATTCGGACCTAAGCACAGATAAAATACATAAGATAACACATTCTTTACAGATCATAACAAAAAACATGCCTCGTTGCCTGCGAGAAATATGCTTTTACTTTCTGTTTGTAAGACAGCTGATGGCGTTGGGCCACTGCTATGTAAACAGAGCTCCATAATGTCAAATCATCTTAATAGAAAACCCCTGGAGCTGTGACCAGCCCATCTGGCTCGCTGGCCTGAGGCCCGAGGGGTGGGATAAAACCCCAGCAATCATTGCTCCATCACTTCCTCATATTAGAAATAAAGAAAAATTATCTTCAAATTAAATGCCACACAATGTCTATGAAAGAGTTAATATGCAAGACGCCCATAACTCTGGCAAATGAGGAAAGCCTAATGCTGACATCATTTCCCCCAGGGGACACTGATAGCGGCTTGTTTGCGGGTGAGCTGAACATTTGAACTCGGAGATAAGAGAGCAGGATTCACCGATTGAACAGCTGTTAGGAGGAGAGTCCAGCTTAGGCTGAAGGGCATGACTGCGCGAGGATCCCTGGGTTCTGTCAGTATAAATAATCAGGAGGTTCCTTCATTTTCTTTGACGTCATTCTTGGATAGGCTGATACTTAACTCTGTCACCTCAATGCACATGAGCATTGCCATCATAGAGGGAATCATCATTTGGAAAGGCAATAAAGCTAAATCATTGATATGTGCTCCTTGTGGTGGTTCTGCACAGAAACACTTTATTATGTAGAATATTTGGGATACACTGTAAAATAAACATCAGTTAATTAACAGGTTCCGTATTTCATGATTCACAGGGTGTTGTTGTTGTTGTTGTTCTTCATCTGTTTACGGTTATGAATTGCATTATAGGACCATGAGCTCTGCTCTGTTGACTTTTGATGTTGAAAATTCAAAAAAGTAAAAAATTTACTTTTATTGACATTTTAGCAGTTTGAGACAATATATTTTATAAGAAATAAATTATATAGAGAGAATTAAGTCTGTAAAATAACAGAAAAGTACTGGCAGTTTATTACCAGGATTTTGTACATCAATCCAGACAATATATTTCAATATACTTCAAACTATTAAAAATGTCAATAAAAGTTCCTTTTTCGAAGTATTCAACATTAAAAGTTGTTGGAGGAAAGATTTAGGTGCCATAGTGCAATTCAAAAGCATAAAAAAATTTAAAAACACACAAATCACAAAATATGGAAAACTGTTCATTTACAGATATTTTTTACAGTATTAAACATATTATTAACTACAACATTTCACTCAATAAACACCTAATATACAACTTATTAATAATTAGTAGTGTTGTTACTAAACTTGTTGTAGCAGTTACATTATGATATTATAGGTACATGCACTGAAAAAAAAAATCTTTGAGATTTTGTCTTGTTTCCTATTCTAAATATCTATATTTGGGGGGGGGGGTTCTCTTTAAAACAAGCAAAATAACTCCTTTGGCAAATTGTTTAGCTTGTTGTAAGGAACAAAAACTTAAAGTAAACACTTTACTAGTCAAGAAATGCTTCTTAATTGAAGATGTTTTTTTAGGTATTTCAATTCAAAACAAAACCAAGTAACCAAGAACAACCGTTTTGCAGTGTAGATAATAGTGATCACATAATCAGACAATAATATATGAAGAGTTCAGATGCAAAAACCTCTAAATGCCATCAGAAAATTTCTTCTAAAATGAGCATTTTTTTCAGCCTCCTATGTTTATGGTCAGTTATTTCACTTTAAAGGCAATGAAAATAACTAATTCATTACTATAAAAGAAAAATTACTGAGCCTACACACAGGAGTCTGAGAAAAATGCTAAAAATATCAAGCGGCATTTAGAGGTTTTTGCATCTAAACTCATATGCTCTATAAGTACTAATAAACAATATATATATATATATATATATGTTGATAAACAGCTAGTTAATAGTGAGAAATTAATCCTAAAATAATGTTGCACTTAGTAATCAGTATTTGTATGAAGAGTTAAACATGTGTAACAAGTTTATTTATTTATTTATGTATTTATTTATTTATTTATTTTCTCAGTTGCAACAGCATTCCAATCAAGCAATCAGATTTTAGGGACAGTTTACGGGTGGGGTTAGGTTCTTCATTATTATTCACTGATTATTTCTTTCTGATTTTAGGAATAACTTTTAAGTAGGAAACACGTTTACCTCTGTATAGACTCATACGCAATACTGGACTTCATAAATAGGATGGAAGGAAGGAGACGACCAAAAAAAAAGGTTAGCAGCAACCCAAGGCTGCTAGGGCAATATTTGGCCCATTCTCACAATACAATATTTTACATGGTTGAAATACGTCAAATACACTCCTGCTGGAATACACCACGGGACGTTAATGATGAATTGTTATGGTCTGAGTGTGGTCATGAGTCTTTAGAGTATATAAGCTGTCACGTATTGTTGTTGAGATGTTACGTGACATATTTATTGCTTTTAGGACCAAATGAGTCATTGCACTTAAGGCAATATACCGATATACTCCATATATTTCCATGAAGCATTAAGGAAATGGAGTGCATAGCCTGAATGTTTCACAGCATATAGAAAGCATAAATATAAAAACAATAAAACGCTACAAGTACAGTTACTCTGTCACATCAAAAGATTGTTACTAATGGGGTCTAACAAAAAAAAAAATTGCTTCATTTCCACTGACTGCCTGATTTTTCACTTGTGCACCAGCGATTCAGCTTTCATGCCAAGCTGATTTAGTTCCGCAGTCCAGCTGACTGCTAATGGAGAAGCAAACTGGGCAATGGCAAGTTAGATTTCTTATGGACAGAATAATCCAGCAGGACATCAAATCTGATCCAACAAATACAACTCAGGAATTTGAGAAAGAAAGCACTCAGCAAGTATGAAATCATCAAAAGTCTGAAATCACATGAAATATTTATTCACAGATAATTAGCAGGAAAACAAAACATCCCAATGCTATTAAACAAAATATCAGCAATCTGGATAAAATGCTTAGCCAATCAAATTTGCAGACTGGAAAAGAATAATACACAAAATGGAATATGTAACAATTAACTGATGACAGAAAATTGACGATGCAAAGCGGAGTTGCTGTTATACCTTGGGCGTGCATTATTTTGTATAGCAGCCTGGAGTCATGAGGTTATGACATGCAAATACACTGTTCAGATCTTTTATTTCAACACATTTGACAGATTTTGATGATAAAATGCTGTTTTGTGCTGATCAAATTTTTAGGTACACTATAAAAAAAGATGGGTTCCACACAATTCCTTCATGTTGTCCCAACACAAATTGATTAACTGTGTTTACACATTTAAAGGGGACATACAAAAAGAATTATGTTGTTTCAGCTCATTTTAAATAACTAGACTGAACAAGCAGCAAAAGTAAATTTTAAGTGTATCTTTGATAGGAGATATTACAGAAAGAAAGATGGTAACTGGTTGATCGAATGATTAAGGTTATCTGGATTACCTAAGTCTCTCTAAACAAGGTCCGATAGCAGCATCTGTGTTGGGGCTGTGTGTATCAATTGATTTACAGGATTGGAATGAAGACCTTAGACTACAAACCATCTTAAGAGATTTATGCACACTCTGAAAGCTGAAAAAATTGTGTCTATAGCATTCCATTGATGTTTTGATTTGTTGGGATACGACAATATTTGGCGAAGATACAATTATTTGAACATCTGAAATTAAAAAGTACTAAATTAAGTACTTAACAATGCATACTACTAATAAAACCAATACTAATAACACATTTTTGATGTTTACAACAGGAAATTTACTAAATGTCTTAATATTCTAATAAAACAAAATAAGAAGCAATAATTTTGACTTGTATTGTTGGTTACAGTTATATAGGTGCACCTTTACTACAGACAGTAAAATGTATTGCTATTAGAATCAGCAGCGCAACACGCAAACACCATATTGCTCATAGTAAATTTACACCATCATTTGACGGGGAGACTGTCAGGAATCCTTCCGGAGCGTCAGATTCATTCACTGCACCTGCACAGCCCCAATCACCAGTCCCCTTCGATTGGCAACTCATCTGTCTCTGGCAGTCCCATGCCATTTTCCTATACAGGCGAGGCGGCATCCTGCGATGGCTTTTAAAAAAAAAATTTATTAGAATATGCACACTGTAAAACTTTTCGTTGTAAATTTACAGAATAATACTGGCAGCTGGGTTGCCTGTGTTTTTACAGCACCACTTCTGTAAATTCTGTAAAAAATAGCCCTGTAAATTAACAGTAAAATACTGTCAGTTCCAGTTGTCAGTAATGTACTGTTATTTTAAAGTCTGCTGCTGTAAAAATACATGCACTGAATTAAAACTCAAGTAAACTCATTTCATTCACAGAATAGACTACCCAATTTGGCCAACTGCTGTTTGAGTTTATGAAGAAAAATTTCTAATGTGTTATATGATTAACACAAGCACATTTATAACGATGACTTATTTTAGTTATTTCAAAACATTCAGTTTAACCCAAATCTCTTGTAGCTCACATGTATGTAGAGCTAGAATTAACATAGAGACTCTCACTGCATCAGCAACTACATTACTGTCTTTAAATAAAGAAACATGCAGCATATCATCACTGTGTTTCTGTTCATCTTTGACTCAAACACTGCCTCTACTCTCCTCCACCAGGGTGACACACAAAAGGGACAGAAGAAATTAGACTCAGGTTTTACAGAAAAATACTGTATTTTTCTTGATTTTACAGAATAATACTGGCAGCCACATACTTTGTTTTTGCAGTCTACTCATGTACTTTACATTCACAGTATATACATACTGTTAAAATACATTTTTACACTGTGTTTTTACAGCTCAAACCTTTAACCCTTTAAACCCCACAGCAAAGTTCTCAGTTTTAAATTAACACTTTCAAGTGCTCAAGAAACAGTGAAACACAGCTGAAGACAATGAGTTACTTATATAATAATTGAGGACTGGTGATTAACAAATCCTGTTTACAAAAAGAAATACTGAAGGAAAACAACAAGAACAGAAAATAGAGAAACATAGACTACAACTGACTTGTCAAAGCTTTGCAATGAAATTAACTGAAGTACAACAAATTATTAAATCACAAAAAAAAAAAAATCAGCAGATAGTTAAAGCACTCCACAAACAGCATCACCAGCTACACTTATTACTAGCCTGTTTAATTTTGTCTAACATCCACAAAAGTTCTTCTTGAGAGAAAACTTTACATTTAAAGTCACCATCATGGAGAAAAGTGTTTGCTTTAGTTGGGCTCTTAGCCCTGAACTTCTTAATATTAATTTATTTGGGCTACTGTAACTTTAAAGAACTTTATTTGAAAGGTTTATTTGTTACAGCAAACAAGCAAAATAAATAAAAAACATTAAAGTAAAATGTCAGGTGATGCTGATTTTGTTATAAGTGAGATGCAACCTGTGATAGAATGATATAATTCACTGATGTTAACCAATAATCCATTATTAGAAGTAACGTAATAACATGCTTGCATGTGCTACTGAATTATGAAGGTTTATAAGCAAAAAAAATTATACGGTTAAACATTTGCTCACAGAGACATCAATAATCAGCGTATGAACCTCAACAATGGTGACAATTAACAAAATGAACAAACATTGCAAATAGGATACTAAAAGTGACTAAATCAACATAAACAACAACAGTATCAAAAGCAAATAAAGAAAACTGTAGCATCAATAAGCTGTACAGTATAATTTATTTATACTGCCATACCCAGCATGCATTGCAGCATGAAATATTTGAATTGTTACCAAAGTCTGAAAGTACAAAGTCTGATTCTTGAGGTCTGAGTGTGTCTTTACCATAACTGAACTGTGTTTTTTTTCCCCTCTTTCTCAATTCCCTCTTTTAACTGGAACTGGTTACTTTTTACATGTCTGCTTGTCATTGATGACATATGAAACAGTGGAAAATAACAAAATATTTGATATAATAAATCACACTACTGTGATTTTAGTAAACCGAGCCCAATCAGAGCAAGACTGAATTACATTATAACAAAGATGTTTTATAAACTCTAAGTTACAGCACCCAAAGAAAAACCAAAGTTAATAAGTCAAAGGTGAAGAGTCCAACTAAAGCAGTCACTGACCTCCATTATAGTGACACCAAACTAAATAAAACACCTAAACCTCTGTTAATTCTCAATAAGAACTGTATAGAAGTCAAAGCGGTCAGTAATCAGTGAATCTGCTGATGTTGTTTGTGTTTAATGATCCTCTGCTGAGACTGAAGGTGTTTTATTTTAGTGATTTTATTTAAAGTGTAACTTGTACTGTCACTGTTTGTGTTTATTGTCTTTCTTTCAGTGATTGTGATTATTAACAGCAGTTGTTCATCAGTGTCTGAATTCACTCATTTGTGTTCATTAACTCTGTCAAGTGAACTATATTAGTGAACTAGTGTACATAATAGTGAACAAGGGCACAAAGTGTGATTTTAAACACAGACTCTAAGTGTCGACTCTGAGCTCTGTAAATTTACAGTTTACTACTTTCTCAGAAGCAAGATTACCCAGAATGCACTGTTTTTTACAGAATATCACTGTTTTAGGGAAAATACAGCATTTTACTGTAGAATGTCGCTGTTTTTTACAGCAAAGTTTTACAGTGCAAGAGATACATAAATTGAGATCACATGCAACGACAACAAAACAACAAAAACAACAACAATACAGTCAGGTACTGGCAGATGCACGTGTTTGCGTGTATGTGTGTGTTTGTGTGCATGTGTGCATGTGTGTACATGTAAAGGTAAACATGTCAGAGTACATACATAAGAGAAAGAGGACAAAAAAAGATACATATATACATAAACAGCTTGTATAACAGTCGATAAATGAAGCAAATAACATAGATAGAAATAAAACATGGATAGAAAGAGAGCAATCAGTGGTGGGGAGTGACAATAATGAAAGTAATATAATGATAGTAATAATGACAGTTAAAAACAAAAAATAGGACAACAATAATAATAATACTGACAACAACAACAATAATAATAATAATAATGTTTACAACAAGTATTACACCAACTACTACTATAGAACTTACTAATGCTACTATTACTACATGTCTACTGTCTGCTGCTACTATGTCTACTGCTACTGATTCTGCTACAACAATGACTACTACTACTGATAGTACTACAACACCGTCTACTACAACTGATTCTACTACCACAACGTCTACTACTGGTACTACTGATACTACAACAACGACTGCTATTACAACATCTACTACTACTGATACTACTACACCACCAACAACAACTACTACTATTACAACGTCTACTACTACTGATACTACTACACGAACAACAACAACAACAACTACTACTACTACTACTACTACTACTACTACTAAAACACCTACTACTGCTGATACTATTACACCAACAACAACTACTCCTACAACATCTACTACTACTGATACTACTACTACAACGTCTACTACTACTGATACTACTACAACTGTAACTGCTTCAACAACCACAACTACTACTACAATGACTGCTACTAATACTACAACGACAACAACAACAACCTGAATAATGACAATGGTAGAAATACTTATAATAGTGATAATGTGGAGATAACAGGAGGACTAGTCAGAACAATGATAATAATGATAGTAACAAAAGAAAAAGTAATAATATTAATAATGAAAGTGAGGAGGTGAGGGGAGGTTGGGAAATCAGGAAGAGGACAAATAATGATAATAATAATAATAATAATAATAATAATAATAATAATAATAATAATAATAATAATAATAA
>CAIGQV010001633.1:4110171-4140870 GCA_903798115.1 Danio jaintianensis
ATAATAATAATAATAATAATAATAATAATAATAATAATAATAATAATACTATAACAACAATATTAAAGAGCCCCTATTTTGCATTATAAATGGTCATATTTTGGTTTTGGGGGTCTCCAACAACAGGCTGATATGCATTCGAGGTCAATAAACACTTTCATTGTCTTATAATATGCATTTATTTTTACCTAATTATCCCAACAACTCCCATATGATTAGTTCAGCGATTCATTTGTTCCCAAACCCCTCCTTAGCGCGAAGTACACGATGACCCAGTCTGTTGTGATTGGTCGACTGGGTTCAGCGCGAGACATAGAAATACCCACCACAGTTACGAAGTAGCAGCCAGAGTATGTGAGAGCCCAATGCAGGAATGCAATAAAGCAATGCAGATAAACACCAGCATATTACTCAACTCTTAACCACAACCCCAAGTAATAACATTGACACACATTCAGTATTAATCCACACAGTGGCAAAAGTTCAACTGTTTTAAAAACTGACTGCGCCATGTGTGTGAGAACAGCTGATGGTGGCCATAGCAACGACAAACAGCAGAGGATCACGAGTTCAGAAACGCATTTAAATCGGTAAAGGAAGAAGCACGCGGCGCGTTTTCAACGTGGTTTTGGACACAATATGTGAATAGCTTTAACTTCTAGTGAATAGATTTAACCTGAGAGATACAGTACAAGCACTGATCTATAATAGATAAGTGATTACAAGCCGCGTGGGGCAATTATAACTTCTAAAACACAACCTGCCGCTTCGCCAGCACAAGAAGGGTTCTCTCCAGCACCCGAACCTATGCAGACGGACTCATACCATTTTACCCAGATTGAAAGACATCGACGTCTGTCCCACAGGCTCTATCTGTATTGTGGAGGTGTTGAGCACTCCCTAAGTTCCTGTCCAGTTCGTCCACCCAGACCCATGGTGAGTTCAGTCAACCTCTCTCCAGAAATTGCCCACATAACCAAATTACCAGTCTTGTTATCATAAAGAATTCATCTGTTTCAGCCCAAGCCCTCATCGATTCGGGCTTCTCGGGGAACTTTATCACATTAAATGTCTTGAAGAGCCTTCACCTACCAGCCTTACAACAGATCCCATCTTACCACATCAACACTATTCGTGGAGAGCCCTTGGGACTCGGTAATGTGAAACAACGCTCGCCAATGATTCGGCTGAAGATTGGGATTTTCCACCAAGAGGAGATCTCCTTTCTGGTGCTGGAGAGATCCATGGTAGATATTGTCCTGGGACGCCCGTGGCTGATCAAACATTCCCCGATCATAGACTGGGCTAGAAGTGACATCGTCCGTTGGAGTCCTGACTGTCACCAAACTTGTCTTTATGATCTCCCTAATCCTAACCTGAAACTCCAGTCTATCCTCGTCGAGAGTCCAAGCACCCCCTGCAACCACTCCATACCCTCTGACTACCGGGCAGTCCAGGACATCTTCAGTAAGCAGGCTGCCACCCAACTGCCACCGCACCGCCCATGGGACATCGACTTGCTGCCTGGAGCTAAGCAACCTAACCTATCCCCTGTCCATCCCGGAGCAGAAGGCCATGGAGGACTACATTAGGGAGGCTTTCCAACAAGGTTATATTACACCTTCTACCTCACCAGCCACCTCCAGTTTCTTCTTTGTGGGCAAGAAGGACGGAGGCCTGCGACCTTGTATTGATTACCGGACCCTCAACTCCCAAACCATTAAATTCCCCTATCCTCTGCCACTAGTCCCTGCAGCACTCGAGGAACTGCGTGAAGCTCACATCTTTTCAAAGCTGGACCTGCGTAGTGCATACAACCTCGTTCGCATTCGTTGTGGAGACGAATGGAAGACGGCCTTCATCACTCCTGCTGGCCACTATCCTTACTGAGTCATGCCCTATGGCCTGGTCAATGCTCCGTCCGTCTTCCAGAACTTCATGAACGAGGTGTTCCAGGAGTTCCTTCACAACTTTGTGATTGTGTATATCGACGACATCCTGATATACTCCCGGAACCTGGCCGAACATCGCCAACGTGTTACGTAGGTCCTGGAGAAGTTACGGCAACATCACCTCTTCCTTAAACCGAGAAGTGTGAATTTCACCATGATACCATCCAGTTCCTTGGGTATATCATCAGCCCTGCAGGAATCCACATGGATACCAACCAGGTCGCAGCCATTCAGGACTGGCCCCAACCCACTTCTGTGAAAGGACTTCAACAATTTCTTGGCTTGCCAACTTTTACCGTTGCTTTATCAACAATTTCAGTCTTCTGTCTACCCCCCTCACAAATATCTTCAAAAATAAGCCTAAAACCCTCAGTTGGAACCCTTTAGCTATCAAAGCCTTCAATGCCCTCCAAACTGCCTTCTGTACGGCTCCTGCACTCACCCTGCCTGATCCCAATAAGCCCTTCGTGGTGGAGGTGGATGCCTCCACTGTCTGAGGAGGAGCCGTCCTTTCTCAGTATTCCGGAGAGCCTCCTAAGCTTCATCCATGCGCTTTCTTTTCCCGGAAGTTCTCCCCAGCGGAATAAAAATTATGACATCGGTAACCGAAAGTTGTTGGCGATCAAACTGGCTCTGAAGGAATGGATGCACTGGCTCGAGGGAGCTAAACATCCAGTACAAGTTATCACGGACCACCGTAACCTGGAGTACATCCGGGAAGCCAAACAGCTGAACCCTCGACAGGCCAGGTGGGCCCTCTTCTTCTCACTATTTAATTTTACCATAACCTACCGGCCGGGGCACAAAAATATCAAAGCAGATGCTCTATCAGCCTGAAGTTTTCAACAACTCTGACCCAATTCTTCCTCCAGAGCTAGTCATTTGGGATCTCAATCGACAAATTCAAGACGCGTCCTCCCGGATGCCTGTTCCGCTGGGAGGTCCAGAAGGGAAGTTATATGTCCCGCCATCTTTCCGTTCCTCCCTTCTGGAGTCTGTCAATGCATCTCCGGGCTCTGGACATCCAGGCAGCAAGAGGACCCTCTCGCTACTCCATGCCCGATATTGGTGGCTTAATATCACCTGTGAGGTATCCCGCCATGTCCGATCCTGCTCAGTCTGTGCCATGGTCAACACTCCTCGCCAGCTACCTCAAGGAAAATCTTCCGTCTTCTAACAACTTCACCTGTATCCTGGTTGTAGTGGACAGGTTTTCCAAGGCCTGTAGACTAGTTCCCTTAAAGCGTCTGCCCTCTGCTCTAGACACGGCCAAGGTATTATCCCATGTCTTCAGGAACTTTGGTCTTACTGAAGACATTGTCTCGGACCGTGGACCTCAGTTCATGTCCCGTGTGTGGCGCTCATTCTTCCAGAGGCTCCAAATTTCAGTCAGCCTGTCCTCCGGTTACCACCCACAAACCAATGGCCAGACTGAGGAGAAGATTCAAGAGCTCGGACAATACCTCCGAACCTACTGTTCTTCCAACCAACAAGATTGGAGCCGATACCTTCCCTGGGCAGAGTATGCCTAGAACTCTCTGCACTAATCCACCACCGGGCTGACCCCCTTCCATTGTATGTGGGGTTATCAACCTATTTATATTTCCTCGGTTGGAAGAACCTACTCATGTCCCTCCGTTGACCACTGGTTCCTGGAAAGCGAGAGGGTCTAGGACACGGCCCATGTACACCTACAACAAGCAGTCCGGAGACACAAGATCTCCACGGATGTCCAACGTTGCCCTGCTCTCACGTTCCAGCCAGAAGAGCTTGTCTGGCTCTCCATGAAGGATATCCATCGCTGGCTGCCTTGTAAGAAGCTAAGTCCCTGGTACATCGGGCCGTTCCCCATCCAGAGACAGATTAATGCTTTTCATGTTTCACTCCTCAGACCTGCCACTAACACTCCTCTTCCTCCATCCACAGAAGCGGACGGTATCGAGGTGCCTTCTCCTCCTGAAGTCCTGGAGGACCCATAAATCTACCAGGAGATCTTGGACTATTTGAATATTTGTTGGACTGGGAAGGGTATGGCCCAGAGGAACGTTCCTGGGTCTCCCGTAATGATATCCTTCATCCATCTCTTCTGTCTGACTACCATCAACAATACCCTGTCAAACCTGCACCCCGACCAAGAGGCCGCCCTCGCCGCTGCATCCGGGCATCAGGATTTGCTCGTGGAGGAGGGAGTACTGTCAGGAATCCTTCCGGACTGTCCAATTCATTCACTGCACCTGCACAGCCCCAATCACCAGAATTCTAATCACCTTCACCTGTTGCTCATCACCCCGCTCACGCTACCTAAGCCTGGAACATTCATTCATTCACTGTCTGGTTTTCTTCTATTATGTTGGTATTGATGATATTTCTGTTCTAAACAACCTCCTTTACATTGTTTGTTTAAGTTATCATTAAATACCCATTCTTTCTGTTAATCCGCCTTTGTCTTCTCTCTGATCCGTTACAGAGACACAAGCGAGTAAACTAATTCTTACAGTTTTTTTGCCACACAAATCTGTTCATGGAGCTTCATTTTTATTTTTGGCTAAATTAATCCTTTTTTTATTGTTGTTGTTTTGTTTTTAGCTGAGATAATCCTTTAAGACTGGTTTTGTGGTCCAGGATCACATATTGGATGCCTTTTTGTCATCAGTATTTGGGTTGAAACAGGCAACTTTTACAAATGATGTGGGTTTTGTTTGTCACTCCATCTTTTTTCCTCAAATATGAATAATTCCAAACCATTTATTTGCATCAGACACCAGAGACAAAGGGTCATATATAACAGCCTACTGCTTGGTGACGTTTTTGGCATGTTTTTTTCAACGGCCTTATTTTTCTATTTAAATGAGTCATGCAGCATGATTTACTAAGGTTTGTGGTAGTCACTTTAGGGGTATTTGATTTTGCACCATAACTCAAGTCCCTCAAAAAACACATCCTAACTTAACTCTTAACTTGCTCCTTATTATCATCACCTCTTGTTTGGGTTAGTTAATACTAGGCATGCACTGTATTAGACATTATGAACTTGAGAGGCTGCATCTGTTGTTTAGATCACGTTACACTCTCACATTTTATTGAATTGTCCTGTTTATTGCCCCAAAATTTCTGAGTATTTTTAACTACTACTGCACTTATGTTGCATCATGATCTGATACACATGAAGACTGTATGAGTAAACACAAAAATGCTGCTTTGACAGAAATGCATAGACTTAGTATGCATAGAGAGTGCCAATATTAATATAGGTGTATATATAGGTATATGTAGTTACACTGTGTATTAAGACAAACAAAAAATACCCTCCTATTTTCCAGGCCAATATGGCTAGGAGCTATACTCTCATTGTAGCATAATAATCAAGCACTTTGCTGCCGTACCCTGGCAATACGCAATGCCTGAAAATAGTTATCTATCATAAATCTGTCTATTATCCTTTCAACTTTTCATTATCCGTCGGTCTTAATACATAATGTAACTACAGAAGAGCAAACCTTACATAGGAAATTTATCTAAGGCCTTTTTTGAAATTGTTGAGTGAGATGCTAATGGTCTTATACAATTCAATGATCTATGCTAAGCTAAAAGTGCTCCCGTCAGACCCGGAGATTGGCTGAATGGATTAAAAAATTGTAAAACAATATGGGAGTTGTAGCCTATTTTCATAAAAGCGGAGTGTTCCTTTAAATATTCTACAACAGATATCAAAAAAAGATAACAAGCATAAATCCAATAACAACACCGAATTAAGAAACATTCGAATTATAGTTAAATGCTATGTTTATGTACATACTTTTGACAGATTCTTTAATCTACTCAGCTCTGGAAACTGTCAAAAGATGGGCGTCAGCGACTGTGAATCTGGAATGTACATTTATTGCTGTAATCTTAACTTTCACTATCAGTCATAAAAGTAGGTGTCATGGGACTGAATTATGGAACTGTTTATCTTGGTGAAGCCTTTGCTGACAGGCAATGTGTTCGGTCTTAAAGGTATGGGGTCATCTAGGCATCGCAGGACCTCACCGTCTGCTTAACAACACATGAGAGGGGGAGACTGATATCAGTAATCAGTATCGCAAACAAGACAACTCTTTAAATAGCAGTGTCAGCACTTTTAGGTGTGGAAGTGTTGTTTATAGTTTTGTTTGTGTGTGTTATTTCACTTGAAGCCTCTAGTGGTCAGCAGCTGAAATAGAGCATCAGGATCAAGTCAGGCCATTACTCCACTTTCTGTTTCTCCATTGCTGATTCTATCATGAAGGCCACCTTAGAAGTGTAACCTGCCTAAAATTTGCATTAAGAAGTTTAAATTATCTGTCCAATAGATGGAAACCACAGTAGTGAAACCACAGAGAGTTGAAGCTACAAAAAAAAACCCGCCCAGCATCAAGAAGAAAAGTGACTGAATGATCGTTCATGAGTTAAGCTATATGCAAAAGAAGGAAATCTTGAATATTAAGGCAAAAGAGATGTTTTGCTTGTTTTTTTTTATTAAAAGAAACAATTTTTGGCAGCACGTGCTAACGTATAATGTTTTTTTTTGCAATATACTGTTGTTAGTAATATTATGATCTTGGTACCTTCATATCTCGGTTAAATGTAATCAATATGTAATCTAGTTTACGATGTAATTTGAGATTTTGTAACCTGTTCAAATTGTAAATTGTTGTACAATTATGAAAATGGGTTATTTTGAGAAATATTGTTTCCAGATCTGGAAGAGAGCTTAGAATTGATTTCAATATATTTAAATCATTGCCCTGTTATGCAGGTTGGTTTTTTTATATGCCTGATCTGATATGACCACTGGATTCACCATCATTGGACAGATAGAAGCACGCGTGCAGGATTCCTTACCAGCAGGAACCAGGTTTCCATTTGGTGTGTCTTCAATTTCATCTCACAGATAAGCGTTGGAGATATCATCACATTAAATAACAAAATAACACACACTACCCGGGTAGAACATTTTTATTTATTATTATTATATATATTTTTTTGAAGTATTTTCTATCAGAGCTCTGAATTAGATTTTTAATGTGTAAACACAAATATATTATTGTAAAGCATCCTATAGAAATTATGAGGCGTGTACTCATTTGTTTTAAACAATGTGTGTCTGTGGATGAAGACAATAAATGGATGAAGACATGGCAGGAGTTGCGGTTAATGTTTTTTTTTTCTAGTTGTATTTTACTATGTTGCCTATTCTTTTATGATTCTGGCTCATTATTATATAGATTAGAGGAAAACCACAAAGAAAAACAGCAATGGACCGTTATGGAGGTTTGAGTTACATGATTAGAATTATTTGGCTTTTGGTTTTTTAACCTAATTGTGTCAACATGATACACAGAGAGACTGTCCAGTCAAAAAAAAAAAAAAAAAAACTGGGAGGAGACAAACATTAGCTGCAACTCCTGCCATGTCTCCATCCATTGAATCCCTCTGATATACACCGTAGAACTGTTCACTTTATTAGTGCCAGATGTTTGGCTCGTGTTTAGAACTCAGACTTTAGAGCGACCGAATGAACAAAAAAAAATGAAAAAAACGTTATTTTATACATTCTGCTTTCAGACACTGCGAAAAAGAGAGTAAATGACTGCCGTCTAGACGAGTCTCCATGCAACTACTGGTGTTTGCTATTTTATTACAAGGTTCTGCCATTTGCTCACTGGTGTTTTTTTGGGATCCAAGCCAATTGGTTTGTGGATACACCTGCGATTTACTTGGATGGCACCATTAAGTCGTCACTTGGATGGCACCATTAAGTTGTACAGCAGAGTGCCAGAAAGAGTTTGCCTTTGTGTAGCATAGCGTGATGTAACGCATTTGCAAAATCTCAGTCAGTTTGAGCTCTGGAAAGTGAGTGTGTCATGTGACCTCTTCAGCCATATGGCACAAGAGTGTGTATTTTTCACCCTCCAGGCATTCGAGGCCAAAAGGCAAGAAGAGTTCCTGATTGTTTAAAAAGATGGGGGTGAGAGGCAACTGTTTGTTGGTTAAAACAACATGATCACCCACAATGTTTCCTTCCTTGAGTTCCTGAAAAAAGACTCCCACTAAGGTTAGGTGGAGTGTGAACCATGAAAATTCAACCTTTAAAATATAATTCTTTGGTTAATGTCATCGCTGCGTTTTGGCAGTTCCAATAAGTAGTTGTGACATACTGTAAATCCGAGGCCAAGAGTTAGTGAGTTGTAATGCAAGTGTGCGGCAGTCCTGAAGCATGTTTCATTCCAGTTGGCAGCAATGTTAGAAGTCTTATATGTCATATATTATTAAATCCTGTTTCACGGTTTTTAATTTTCAGTGTGGAGTCTGCATTTCTAACTAAGATGGTTTTCTTCAGTTCCTCCTGTGATGTTGAAATTTTAGCATTAAAGGTGTGGTTCTTTTTGATTGATTTCTCCTATTTTATGAGGTTCTCACAGCACACTGGCTTTATTACAAACATTGTGAGCTGCCTCACTGGGTACAGTCTACATAGACAGCAACATTCTATTGTGTGCCATGCTTTGCTTTTCCATCTGCTGTTATGACTAAAGGGTAGTCCAGGATTCTGACCTTGCTGAATTCACACGACAACCATCAACAATGAGGACAGTGTTGTCAAAGCAATCCCTTTTCACACAAATCAGTGAAAAAGATTCAAGATTTTTTATATCCAGTATATATACACAGTAGCATATACAAAGATTAATATTTGGACAACATATAGAGAGAGAAATAAAGAAAATGCTGACTGATGATACCCCAACTTTTATAATACGATGGAAGTCATTAGGTAACATAGTGAATCAGCATTTTTCAAAATATCTTCTTTGTTCTCAGAAGAAAGAAACTCATTAAGGCAACGTACATGCATGTGCAAATTGTAAACAAAGCAGCATTTAGTATCAATAATCCATATCATTTGCAAAAATTTGAAAAATGTAATGAAATTACTCTTTGTGTGTTCCTTCTTTACTTGAATTATTTACTTGCTACATCACTTGTTGCTGAAAAACCAATCACAGTACTCTTTTCAGCCAATGGCTGACAGCGATTCTACATGCTGGGTTGGGCCAACTTGATCCAATGTTAACCCAATGAGAGGCAACGCGCAGAACACACCAATCCAACTAGCCAGACCAACACTGACCAATAGGCCAACAAAGTCCAATGGTCGACCATCAGCTTGGTGTGTCCTGGTTTTTACACAAACTCACAGTTTTTACAAAACTGCATTTTCTAGTTTACACATAGATGAAAATAGTATCATTTTCAAAAACATACTTTGAAACCCATTTACAAACATTTGTTTTTTTATGTCCCTCAAAGTAAATGATTTTAGTTGAAAACTGTGTAAACTAAAACATAATAGATTCACATTAACATGTTAAATATAGCCATATGAGAACAAGTGATAGCTGCTTTTGCAGTATTTCATAAAGCTTTGAAAGTTTTATTTTTATTTTTTTATCATACAGTACATACAGTATTAAGGGTAATTTCACTAAACAAGGCTTCATTAAGTCACATGTTTGGAAGGTTTTAAAAAATTTCTATGGTTCTCCACTGCATGGGGGTAATCTCTGTGAGCCCCCTCAATCAATCACTCTACTGAGAAGTTTACTATATTACAAAGCCGTTGATTGATCTGAAAATGACATTCAAAAGTCAAAATGTATTAGTTTTCATTATGGCAAACATGATATATGTCATAACATTGTATAGGATGAGAAGTATAAATTTGTTCATAATCTGCCAATGTAATCATAATTTGTTTGAAAGAGAATAAAGGTTGTTGCTGATTAATTGACAATAGAAATCAAAACCAATTATCAAATGAAATCAAAACACATTTATGGAAAGTTCTCTTGCTTTGGCTGCAATCTTGGCCTTGCTGTTTCACAAAGCTGGGCAGATTGCATTCTGGGTTTCTATAATACATAATATTGTCTTAGTATTTGGCTAAATGAAGTGTCTCAGCATTATGCTGACTAACTTTTGGAACAGTATTCACATTGGGAGAGCACACAAGATCATTTTAAATGCTGCTGTGTACAGTAGACAACCTCAGGTTTTGCAACAAAGCAAATATTTGAAACTGCTTCTCTATACTGATTTTTTTTCTGTTTTGGCATCTCAGTACTAAATTTTAAGTTTCATGCAGTTAGTGTGTAGGAGTGAAAACAGATCTTATTTCCCTCTCTCCAGGAAAACCAAAATGATCTCATTTAGAGCTGAGTCCTGAGCATTTATTTTAATCATTTAATGACAACAGGAGTCATAGCATTTATCTTGATTCGAGCACCCAGACTATAAAAAAAAACAGCTGGAAAATTAGCTTTACAGAAGGAGACAGTTTTACACCCAAGGATGACAATTACAAGGAAAACTGTCATTTGATTGCACTGATGATGTCAAAAGTTTACAGCTCTAACCGGTCATCATTGTGGCTATTTACATGCAATGGTGTCGTTAACTAGTGTGGGGTCTTTCTTTTCACATTTAACATCAACCATTCTCAAGTGCTAAAATGGGTCATATATTTAAGCTTGTGACTAAATGTTGTCTAAGGTGATTGCTTGATCCAAAAATAACCATGATGGATTTATTTCAGAAAGCTGTTCTTACCCCCAAAAGGGCAAAACAGTCAGAAATGTGTTACAGATTGTTTCAATCTCACTTCATGCATATGAAACAAAGAATCATTTCACTAGCTCACATCCAGTCAATGCATCCATCTAATGTATTATGTCAAACATGTGTTGAGTATTTCAACTGTAATGTTTCAAATGCTCACAAAAGGCACAATGAAAAGGCAGCCATACCTGTAGTGAATGTGATCTCCACATACTAATTGTCATTTCAGAAAGGTGCTTGACTGTAATCATCTTAAGTTCATAGTGGGCAATCAAGTAGATTTTTCTCAAACATATATAATAATGGCCTTTACCTTTAGTCATTTAAGAGATGATTTCATGCAAAGTGATTTACAATGACAATACAATATCAAACAATTCATTATAAAAAGTACTTGCATTAAGTGCTACTAACCCAAAGCTTCTGATTTTGTTAGAAAAATACAAGCTAGTAGGTGAGTAGGTTTGTTGTTGTTGTTTTTTTTTATTAATAATAATTATTTTTAAGGTATATGCTCATGGAAAAGATCTATTTTAGGTGCATTTTGAACATTGTGAGATCCATGTAGTTACTGTTGGATTACCTAAATGAAATGAGAAATAGAGCTATGTGTCGTCAGGATAGCAATGGTAAGAAAAGCCATGTTTTCGAATGATGGGAACTAAGGTAGTGGTGTAAATGAAGAAGTGGAGAGGTACAAGAACTGATCCTTGAGGAACCTCTTTGACTAGTTTGTTTGCTTTGGATACCTCTCCATTCCACACTGAAAAAAATGACATTTGCTGTGTTCAAACTACTTATTTAAATTGAGCCAAAACAACACATTTCTTGAGTTGTTGTTGTTTTTTGGACAACTTAATTATTTTATGTTCAATCCACATAAATTTGTAAAAACTAATAACTAAATTAACTTAATTCCTTCATGTTGTCCCAACACAAATTGTTTGTGTGGAACCCAGCATTTTTTTACAGCGAAGGCAGCCCTGAAATCATTGCTGGTCAGGTAAGATTCCAACCAGATGAGCGGGGTTACTAATGAGAAAGCAAATAGGGGAATATGATTATTCACTATATCAAATGTAGCAGACATGTCCAGTAAACGCAGAACCAATGATTTAGAACCAGCCTATGAAATGCCACCCTGACTGTTCTCAACCGTGTTTATGACCAGCATTACAAGCCCATGACAAGTTCTACAGTCGTGGCCAAAAGTTTTGAGAATTACATAAATATTGGAAATTGGAAAAGTTGGTGCTTATGTTTTTATAATATCAATTTGCATATACTCCAGAATGTTATGAAGAGTGATCAGATGAATTGCATAGCCCTTCTTTGCCATGAAAATTAACTTAATCCTGAAAAAAACTTTCCACTGCATTTCATTGCTGTCATTAAAGCATGACCTGCTGAGATCATTTCAGTAATCGTCTTGTTAACTCAGGTGAGAATGACAAGGCTGGAGATCATTGTGTCAGGCTGATTGGGTTAGAATGGCAGACTTGACATGTTAAAAGGAGGGTGATGCTTGAAATCATTGTTCTTCCATTGTTAACCATGGTGACCTGCAAAGAAACGCGTGCAGCCATCATTGCGTTGCATAAAAATGGCTTCACAGGCAAGGATATTGTGGCTACTAAGATTGCACCTAAATCAACAATTTATAGGATCATCAAGAACTTCAAGGAAAAAGGTTCAATTCTTGTTAAGAAGGCTTGAGGGCATCTAAAAAAAATCCAGCAAGCGCCAGGATCGTCTCCTAAAGAGGATTCAGCTGCGGGATCGGAGTGCCACCAGTGCAGAGCTTGCTCAGGAATGGCAGCAGACAGGTGTGAGCGCATCTGCACGCACAGTGAGGTGAAAACTTTTGGAAGATGGCCTGGTGTCAAGAAGGGCAGCAAAGAAGCCACTTCTCTCAAAAAAAAACATCAGGGACAGATTGATCTTCTGCAAAAAGTATGGCGAATGGACTGCTGAGGACTGGGGCAAAGTCATATTCTCCGATGAAGCCCCTTTCTGATTGTTTGGGGCATCTGGAAAAAGGCTTGTCCGGAGAAGAAAAGGTGAGCGCTATCATCAGTCCTCTGTCATGCCAACAGTAAAGCATCCTGAGACCATTCATGTGTGGGGTTGCTTCTCATCCAAGGGAGTGGGCTCACTCACAATTTTAATCTTAATCTCATTGAGAACTTGTGGTCAATCCTCAAGAGGCGGGTACCCAAACAAAAACCCACTAATTCTGACAAACTCCAAGAAGTGATTATGAAAGAATGGGTTGCTGTCAGTCAGGATTTGGCCCAGAAGTTGATTGAGAGCATGCCCAGTCGAATTGCAGAGGTCCTGAAAAAGAAGGGCCAACACTGCAAATACTGACTCTTTGCATAAATGTCATGTAATTGTCGATAAAAGCCTTTGAAACGTATGAAGTGCTTGTAATTATATTTCAGTACATCACAGAAACAACTGAAACAAAGATCTAAAAGCAGTTTAGCAGCAAACATTTTGTGAAAACTAATATTTGTGTCATTCTTAAAACTTTCGGCCACGACTGTACGGTTATCACAACTTTTTTTTTTATTCTGCATTGCACAGTAAAGGAAAGACCTGAACTACACACTCTCACTATGATCTGCCGTCAGGCTTGAATAATATTGTTTCCCACATTTCTGTCTTCTTTAAAGTGCAAATTTTGTCCCATGTCAGACCCTAGGAGGTAATATGAATGGTATATATAAATATTGATGGTTTCTAGGGGAGCCCGAGGGTCTATTGTACATTATAGCTCTTCATGTTTAAAATCATGAGAACAAAAAGTTGTTTCATTTTGAATTTGGAGGTGGTCGAACAATAAAAACTCGTTCTACTAGATAGACCAGGGAGATAAATATGATATTAAATTGCATTTATTTGACAAGAGTATTATTTAACAAAGTATTATTTAACAAAACATAGGATTTCTTTGGCAGATGCCCCATCTATAGCTTGAATCGGAAGCTTGTAGATCCAGCTATAACTGCCAAGGACAAAGACAGGGATGGAATGAATGAATGGCTCATATATTCTTTGTGTCCTGTGGCTATTAGTTGGATTTGATTGTAATGAGTGACGTGACATTACTGTAGGTATTCCTTGTGTCGTGTGGCTATTGGTTGGAACTGGTAGTAACGAGTGATGTGACATTAGGTCTTCCTAGTAGCCCAATACATGAATTCACATATTTTTGTAAGGGAAAGTTGTTCCTGGTGAAGCCCCTGAAAACCAGTTTAAAGATCAAAAAAGATTATTGGAAAATAATGGATGTAGAGTGTTTATCTTTCTAGTTATCACTGGACAAATTTAAAGCCAAATGGGATAAAATGGCAATATACATACTCAAAAGAAACAAGAGAAAGAGAAAATTAGTCGTAGTGGTCAGGGTTTCCCAAAATGTATTGCTGTGGTCAGTGTTTTGTGTCTAGTGAAAAAGCACTACTTGACTATAACTTGCCTCACTTTATTTATTGTTTTACTGGACTTTAACTGCCATTTTATTCCTTTTTTTTTTTTTTTTTTACTTATGTATAGGTATAACGGTTGTGTTTGGTTGAATGAACTTTTAGTTTATATTACCTTGTTTCCCTTTGTTTTGTTCCTTTTACCTGTGTTCTTGCTGCTCATCTGTCTCCATGGTTACTGATTATGTTGCACACCTGTTTTCAATGTTGTTGTGTATGTATTGTCTTCAGTTTATGTTGTGTTTTACAGTAATTATCCTTAGTTATTTTCTTGATTCTTGCTCTTGTTGGATTATCTTCTGTTTGTTTTTGCCAATTTAGTCATTGCTATGGTTAGTCATTTAGCATGACTTGCCGTGACACAACATTCATTCATTTATTTTCCTTCGGCTTAGTCTCTATTTCAGAGGTTGCCACAGCGGAATGACCCGCCATGACACAACATGTTTGTGAAATTTAGAAATATAGAACCATGTATTTCCAAAGAAAGTTGGAAAAGTCAAAAACATAGAGCTGGAATGTAACAAATAAATGTTCCGTTTAATTCTAAGATGTTAGTTTTGTGAATCTAAGTGCATGACACAAGTACAAGCTGACATTGAGTAATTAGCCTGAAATGTAGCAATGGTGTGTTTTATATCATATGGGCCATACATGAAATGAGGTGTAACTTTGGCAGTGAGTCAAAGCCTATGATAACAAAGCCCTAAATCTCGCTCAGCACGTGGCAGTATACACAAAACATGAAATAGAGTAGCTTGTATGCGCAGTAAATCATGAACCATATTACTGTGCTCTTCACATTAAAATTTCAGGCACTGTAAAAAGCTCAAGAGCATGAATCATGAAGGATGGAGATAAATGGGGTAGTTACGGTCCCATTGGACACAAGATGTAAGTCTCTCACATCTCAATACTGCCATGGCAGAATCATACTGAAGAGTCTGAAACATGGCCTCTGCTAACCTGAAATCTGTAAAAAGTCTGACCTTTTGAAGACCTAAAGGCCTCATTTGAATCATGGTAGGATTTGATGGTCCCCCCTTTCACACTGAGGAAGAGATTTTCAGCACAATGGAATGTCCAAGCAAAACATAAAACACAGGAATATCCAACTCAAACAGGGGAGGATACTGGAATCATTAGTTTAGCAATAGCTATGGGTTAATCACAGAAAAATCACATTTCTAGGGGGAAATGAGGCTACTGCAACATATTTTTTTCTAGAATTTCCAAAGGCACCGTAGACGACACGAGATATAGACTTAAGATAGTCACTGTATCAGATTATGCATTTTTGACTCATTACATTTTCAGTGTGTCATGGATAAGAAACACTTCAAACTACTTGCTACATCCTGACAAATCATAGCTTGCTGCTTTAACAATGTCCTTGATGTCAGTGTGTACGAATGAGTGTGTGTACGAATGAGTGTTTATGGGTGTTTCCCAGTACTGGGTTGCAGCTGGAAGGGCATCCGCTGTGTAAAAACATATGCTGGAATAGTTGGCAGTTTATTCCGCTGTGGCAACCTCTGAAATAGAGACTAAGCCGAAGGAAAATGAATGCATGAATGGATGTCAATGGCATCTGGTTTCCAATATTCTTCAAAATAATATCTTTTGTGTTTAATCAGTTAAAAACTCAAGTTAGGAACAACTGAAGGGAGAGTAAATGATGACATAATTTTTATGTTTTTATTTTGAGTGAACTGTCGTTTTAAGGCAAACCTTGAGGAAATTTCATAAAAGCAGAAATATTGCAACAAACAGTTCTTGTAGTTCAGTTTAGTTCAGTTCAGTTCAGAACTCGCAAATAAACAAATTCCAACACCGGTGAGATTGAAATACCACTGCATAATCTGATAGTATTTTGATGACTAAAACCTGATTATGACTTTGCATGTCTTTAAATAGTTATAATCTAATAAAGCTCACTTTGCACTTCATGTGACTGCTGTTTCCAGATGGTCAGATTATCTGAAGTGGAAAAGTAAAGCAAACGGCAAAACATTCATAAACACGAGTTTATGAAACTAATACATATTCCAGCGATATTTTAGTATCTCAAATTATTCACATTTTAAAGGTGCTGTATGTTAGTTTTTAACTCTTCTAAAGCATAAAAATACTCTAATATGTTTGCAGATATTTAAGAAACATGCCAAGTGAACATATTTGTTTATCTGAAAAACAATGCTGAAAATGTGTTTTCCGTTCCGGAACGCTGTCTATGTTTTGGTAATTTTAACCTGCCCAATGCCTGTTTAACCAATTATATTTCAGCACCCCGGGTTGCCATGGTGGAAACCCGCGTATTTTATTCATTCATTCAGAAAGGCTCTCAAAGCATGCGCTCGTGACTGAAATGCGACCTCCGGTGGACAGTAGCAGACTCCGAAATGAGACACGAATTCAGTTCCATGTGAGGTTATTAATTAGCAAATTATATAAATATTACGAATGTAAACATTAGGTGAGGAGGTTACATTGTAACCGTGTATCCTAACAACACGCTTTGTGATGAGATATGCAGTGATAAGCAATTTGGCTGTTTGCACCAGACGAAACACGACAGAAATTTAAATTCAGCCTTCCAGAAGCACAGAATATGCACTCACTCATGAAATGGTAAGGTTTATAATCTATTTAATACATATTAAACCTCTTTAACATTATTAAATGTACATGCTGAATCACTCATATGTGTTTAGTTCTAAAGTTCAATTTCAAACGGTTTATTTTATTTTTAAGATCTGAGGTGATCTGCTTTCAGTATATGGCAATAAATGTCATGTAAAATGGCATTCAATTCGAGGTGTTGGTTAGGACAAAAACTATTTTTAATATGGAAAATATTCCTTCTATCTGGTGCTGTTGCTTTTATTTAGAACACGGTTTAAATCACTCGCTCCTGTCCTCAATCTGGCAACCTGCGCTTGCGTTTGTTTTGATCCAGGAGTGCAATACCTAGTTCAACCACTGGGTGTCAAACTTACATACTGCACCTTTAAATTAGGATTTCCTAAGTAGTTGTGTTTATCTTAAGAGAGAGAGAGGTCTTTCTTCAAATTAGAGAACACCTTCTCTGAAAGAGGAAGTAATTGTTTTAATAACAAATGTTGCCACACAAGAACTGCAAAGCAAACCGTTGGAGACCCTGTGGTTAAGAGGACATCTGGGACTGGGGTTTCACATGATCACACGGCCCACCATGAGGTAAGCAGGTCAAATATACAGTCTAGAACCTGACATGGAGGTCTTGGATAAGCTTGGCCTTTAGTAGCAATAGCAGACTGGACATCTCATTGATGGATTGATGGGAGTACAAACATTGGGAATGCTTTCTAGTTCTAACAAGATCAGGATATCAGTAACTAGACAGGCACAATAACTGATTTATCCCAGCAGAGGACTGATGTTGAAAGTAATTGAATTGACACCAAACATGACGTCAAAAAACAGGTCAAATGTGCCAATAAAACCGATGTCAAAAACTTGACATCTATTTGATATCCACACAATTCGTCGTGGAATCCACGATTCAAAAGCTTCAATTCAAAAATACATAAACTGGATTTTACAGTGCATGCAAATCAATGATACTGACAAGTGAAGTGAAGGGACTAGTTTGAGACCTGAAATTATGGGTCACACATACACCAGCAGTGACTAGGGAACATTTTGTGGTTCAGTGCCCTGCAAATGCACCTCATTTGTGTGTATATATTTATTTTAAAAAAACTGTTCTCACTGCTGCTTCTGAGAATTGAACCTGCAACCCCTGGGTTACCGTTTGTTGGCCAGCAGCAATTGGTTACACTTAAAGCACATACACAGTTTCAATGCAGACACATGGTTTAAAAAGATACATAGCTATTTAAACTCAAATTCATATCACACCATAAATTTCAAACATAATCACTGCTGTCAGTGTAATGTCAATAAATTTGACAACTTAAGCATGACATTGATTTAATGTAAATTGGAAATAAAATGTCTTATATTCATTAATCTAATTTCAGTATGAAGTTCCAACTATACTCAATTGATACTGGAAGAAACTGTTATCCAAAGTGAATTTAAAATGATGTTCTACAGCATCTTGATTAAAGAAAAGTGATATCAAGGCGATGTTTATGTACTGCATGGACAAATTAATTTCCCTCTGGAATTAAATCACATAGCACTTTTCACCCCATAGACTTCCATTCGTACGTGTGCGTATGTGGCAGACCAGAAATGCAAGCTCATACAACAAGTTTCGCACGTCGCTATGTTGCAAAGTTTATGCTTGTTGAACTCTGACCATGATTGCGTGAGACCAATAGAAGATCAAAATGTGACGTTTCTGTACAGACATTTAAAATATGGAGCAATCACTTGCTTTAGTAATGTCTAATCATCTTGTTTTATCCTGCCCCTTTTCGCAGCGTCGCACGACATGCTGAAACTCATGTGACTGTAGCTTAATAAAGTGAAATTAATCAGTCGGTCAATTGATCAATCAATCAATCAATCAATCAATCAATCAATCAATCAACCAAAACCATGCCTCTTCAAAACAGATTATTTTACTGAATGTTTATTCAGCAATGTTTATCAGGAAGGTTTCTATGATATTTGGTGTATTTATTTATTTATTTTTATTATTATTTTATTATTATTATTATTATTATTATTATTCCTCAAAGTGCAAGTAGCCACTGAATTGGATATTGTAAATCATAAAGGAGAGAGCTTCAGCTTAAAACCTTAGTGTTTTTGAGAAGAAAAATAGTCACCTTGGATGACCTTAAACTGAGTCAATTATCAAATTATAAAAAAGAGATCATGGTTTACTTACTAAAATCAGGAAGCAGGACAAAGACGTAGTCTAAAGGTCATTAAAAATCAGAAGTCATGTTTTTATTAAGTTTATATTTATCACATGACTAAAGTCTGTTCAAATGTCCTTAAATTATGTTCACAAAGATCACACACCAACTCTGACTCCAACTTTCTTATAATCAACAAACTTGGTTGAGTAAAGGTTTTTTTTTTACTGTTTTTAACAGCTAGTGTCCTTAATCTATGATTTATTATTGATTGATTGAAGTATTTATTGATTGATTTTTTTATTTATTTTTATGCAGAATTAACATTCTGCACAATGATAATACACCATTTTAATTGTGTAACTAAAAATTGCAACACATTACAAAACTTTTTGTTTGTTTGTTTGTTTGTTTGTTTGTTTGTTTGTTTGTTTTTCAGACTGTGTCAAACCATTTGTTTATATTCTTGCATACCAAATTCTTTCTAACCAGTGGCTTTTTAACTAGATTATGAAAAAGGAAAATATATAAATATGTGGGTCTCCGAGGGATAAAGACTTTTTTGTGCTTTGGAGAAAAGTCAAAGGGTTAAATAATTCTTTGACTTACTTGTATATGATAATGCTTTCATGGTTTGAAGAAGTGTTAACCCGTGAAAAGCCCCTGATTCTCTGACTCAGCTTCCTAAATAGTGTTTCCCAACTGAATTCTAAGGAATTTCTGTAAACACTCATTCTTAACTATAATAAACATTTCACCAGATGGAGGTCTACTGCCGTGACACATGCCATGTCACAAATTTACCTCTAAGACACACACACACACAAGCACGCACGCACACACGCACGCACGCACACACACACAAAAGATCCTTTGACCTCATATTAGCTCTAATGATTACGTAACCAAACACTTGAATTGTGAACTGTCAATATTTGTTGGGTAAGAATTCAAGTTTATTAATTCAAGGGAATATTTCATTTATCAGATGGGAAATTATATTTTAAGTGAGTCATGTTCCGAGATAATTTACACAACATTTTTCCAGTAACATCCATGAAAAATGCTATGAACAAATCAGATTGTAGTGTTACATTTGAGGGATATTGTGCTAGGATGCAGATAGTGTCCTTTTTGGGAAAGCTCATGCAATGTGCCTCGATCAATTTTTTTTATTTAAAGTTCATTGTATATATGAATGGAGAAGTGTGCTTAATTGTTTTGGATGTTCAGATTTTTTCATTGTGTTGGGTAATGTCCATAAAATAAAATGTAGGCCACCGGTAAATTATTATTAATTTTTTTAGCTAGAGCTTGCAGATACACTTTCATGCTTTTCATTACAAAGTGCACACTGTACTGTCAAATTAAAACTTTTACTTAAAAGCACAGTTCAACAAGCTTGAACACTATAATTGTAATTATTAAATACTCTTGGCCAACACAATAAAACATGAAAAGTTCTTAATTGTTGTGTAGCTAATTGTAGTTGTAACTGTAATTAGCCATTTAAAAAATGCATTAAGATGAACATATTTTACACATAGTGATGCTCATCATTACAAATGTTTTACTGTCAATATTAACCATAAATAATACAGTAATACAGTACATAATACACTAAGCACATGCAGTTAAAGGGTTAGTTCACCCAAAAATGAAAAATACCCTTATCTAACTCTTATGTGTTCTCCCTCATGTCGTTTTAAACCTGTATAAGTTTATTTCTTCTGTTGAACACAAATTAAGATATTTTGAAGAATGCTGGTTGTTGGGACTCTTCGACTTTCTTAGTAGAGGAAAACAGTACTATGGAAGTCAATGGGTTTAAGCAACGAGTATTTTTTTTTCCTGAAAATCTTAATTTGTGTCAAAAGAAGAAAGAAACTCAAATAGGTTTTGAACAATTGATGAGTACACAGCATGATTAAATGATGACAGAATTTTCATTTTTGGGTGAACTATCCCTTTAATTATTACTCAGTACTTAAAGGAAAAGTTCATCCAAAAACAAAAATTCTGTCATCATTTACTCACCCTTCCCTCATTCTAAACCTCTTTGACTTTCTTTCTTGTGTTGAACACTAAAGAGGATATTTTGAAAAAAGCTGAAAACATATAACCATTGACTTCCATAACATTTGTTTTCCTACTAAGTCAATAGTTTTCTTCAAAATAGAGTTCCACTTTAGTGTTCAACACAAGAAAGAAACTCATAAAGGTTTGGAAACATGTAATTGTTAGTAAAGAATGAGTAAATTTTTTGGGTGAACTGTCCCTTCAAATATGTTGTTCCATTGTAACAAAGACAAGTAAAATAACATTAAATCTACTTTGCTTAAATGTATTTATTTTTTCACAATCATTCAGTGAGCGTGTGCGCTTACAAAATATTTTTGATAAATAGTAAGGTCTCTGGTTGCCTATTTAGACACAGCAGGACGCAAACATATTATGAAACTAAAGCATTTTAAAAAGTTTGCATTTTCATCATTTTTTTCTGGGTTGTTTTTGAAGTTCCTCTCAAAATTAGGCAATGGTTGAACCTTGAAAAAAGCTTTCCAGGACATTCTAGAAAACGTAATCTGAATGAACATTGCCAGTGAGAATGAAATAAGGGTACAGTTCACAAATCAAGCACGTCTCGACAGACGACACATTGTGTGCTGTGACAATCTCTGTGAAATTCCTTAGAGAAATACAGCTGTTGGTGATCTCATGGGACCATAAAATAGTAATGACTGTGGTATAATGGAACACATTGACAGCAAAGCTCACGTTTGAGGGTAAAACTGAGCACTTTCGTCCAAACTGAAACAGCTCCCACCCCTGAACGTCATCTTCTGTGAGAGATGCTCTGTTTGCTCTGGCTAAGTACGGTTCAGCTCGAAAGGTCCGTTGCAGGTCTAGAATAGCACAAACTACACCAGGATCTCAGGGTTTTGAAAGCGCAGGGGCCACAGAACAGTACATTAAACACTCTAGGACTTTGTATATTGTGCTACACTCATTGACACTATTTATAGGCAAACTTGTGTTATGTCAAGATCCAGTTTAGTAAGATTACTTCACTGAGAGATAAGCAGAGATAATGTACAATGTTTGTGAGGAAATTTCATATATAAATAACATAAGAACAGTCTCCAATCTCCATCAGATGAGGCATGTGTACACTGTCACTGTGGTGGTGCCTTTTTGAAAGGGTCCATATGTCCTTAAATGAATATAACTGTCACAATGCGCTCACTCACAAAGGCACAGGATAACAGGAATTATCAAAAACATGTAGATTTATTTACAACGCACTCACTGGAGACACTGGAACATAGACAATACAATACCGGACAATGAAGGAAACAAACTAAAAGGTATACATGGGCTAATGGAACACAGGAGGGGAACACAGGTGAAACTAATGAACATCAGGAAACGGCGGGAAACAGAACAAAGCAGCACATGATCACAACACAGAACAGACACCTGACAATAACATTACCTAAACTGTACAAATTAGTACCTATAAAAAGTACACATTATCAACTTTTGTAACTTTATGTGTAGAATGTGCCTATTAAAATAGTAGCTGTTCGTGAGTAATCCCAAGTAAACTTTGAATTTTGCTTTATTTAACCTAGAGTAAAGAAATATTTCACACTTTTTAGAAGTAGGGTCTGCAATGCATTTTACATGAGGATGCAAAATCTTAATTTTAGAATGTTAGCTCCACAGTGCGGTGGCACAGCTATTCTCTGTGAATTGTTGGAATGTTAAGACTAAATGCCAATCGTGTGCCTCAATATGTACAGTCACAGAAATATGGAAGGTAATTGCACAACAGCCAATGAAATTGCTGTATTTCAAACTATATCTGCACATTGCGAGATGGGCTACACATATATGCATCAGATATCATATTGGTATGGGGTTTAAGTATAATTTGTGTGTATGCACAATAAAGAAACATTCATTCATTCATTCATTCATTTTCTTTTCGGCTTAGTCCCTTTATTAATCCGGGGTCACCACAGCGGAATGAACCGCCAACTTATCCAGCATATGTTTTAAGCAGCGGATGCTTTTCCAGCTGCAACCCATCACTGGGAAACACCCATACACTCCCATTCACACACATACACTACGGACAATTTTAGCTTACCCAATTCACCTATAGCGCATGTCTTTGGACTTGTGGAGGAAACCGGAGCACCCGGAGGAATTTTCATCACTCCAACACATGATGGAAACCCAATTAATGTCACTTGCATCACAATTTAAAGACTTAAACCCAGGGTTTAGGTATATGCCCTGCCTTCTTTAAAGTTAAGATTTGTTACGGTTGTTTTTGTTGAGTTCAGTACCTGCATATTTAAAAGGGTCCTATTATGTCGTATTTTACAAGATGTAATATAAGTCTCAGGTGTTCCCAGAATGTTTCTGTGAAGTTTCAGCTCAAATTACCCAAAGATAATTTATTATACCATGATGTTGGTTCCCAATTTTGAATGGAAGCAAAAACATAGTTATCATGCGTTTCTCTTTTAATGCAAATGAGCTGCTGATCCCTGCCCCTGTGCAGAAGAGGGTGGAGCCTTTACATCTCGTGCATCAGATACTCTCAGCACAAAACATCTGTTTTACTTTACCATGTCTGTTGTGCACATGTGACATTGAATCATGAAAGTTTATTATACAACCCAGGCTCATCGTGGATATGTACCCAGGTCTACATTTCTGGGGACAGTGAAATACATACCCAGAGGTACGTCTGCTAGCAGTTTTTGTTTTCACAAAATTTCTCACGTGCGTGCAATTTGCATGTTCTCTTCTCACGTAAATCCACCAGAGGGCGCAATATGCATTTCAGCTGACCAGCTTGCTGTCGACTGACTGACACACCTACCCACCCCTTCCCTAAACCCAACCGATAGTATTTTCAAAAGCAATCTAGAACAGAAAACCTGTCATGGCCATGTGATTTTACCTTTTTTTTCAGATTTTACCACCTTTTCATTATTATTATTTATATATTTTTTTGCTTTTGTTTTACCTGGTTTCTGGAACCGTTCTTCGCCAGACTCGAACCCTGTCGTCGCGGTCCACGTTTCCATAATGAGACTGCATTGTTATTATATCAAAGCATTTTAAAGCTTGTTTTAAAGTCTTCTCTTCAATTAACAATGGCAGTAGCTTAATAAGAATAAATGCTCAGTAAGAATTTTCTTACAGATTTATGGTTATAACACAAGTCGTCAGCAGTCATGGGCAGGGCTTGCGACATCACAATTGGGGGGAAACGTTTTCAGACACAGCTTCTGATTTTTACCATCATAAGCTTATTGTTATACACTATAAACACACAACAGTCTTCAACACCATGCAAAAGTAAATTTTAACTTCTTTTAACTTTTCCCTTTAACTTCCTGCTCAGTTGCACTAAACCAAATACCAAACAAGGCATTGTGGTTGAGTTGCTCTTACTCTGGACACACGTATCATGTAGTAGGATGCAAGTTGTGAAACTAAATCAGATGTAATACATGTAGAAGTATAAATCAGAAAGAAATTAAACCGCTTTAAAAATGTATTAGGTTTTACATATAAATACTTGTGCTTAACACGTTTTTTTCAGTTTGTTATTTGCCTAATAAATGGCATTAGAATGTTTAGTTTTAGACAGATGGCTATATTTCTATTTTATCAAATTTAAGCTATAAATAATTTATTAAAATGTATTATAATATCGATTAAAGTCCTTAACGGTAATCCAAGGAAACACTTATAAACAGCAAGTGTAATCTATCGTCCTCTCCTGCACCATCCGCATAACGTGCAGTGATCGCTGTGCAGCACTAGAAGTAACCATGCGGGCTGAGCGCAAACGCAGAAGCAAACGTGCAGTCCATTAACCAGTCTCTTCAAAAAGGACGGCCAGGACAGCTCCATAATATTACAAGAACGCTGTGATGAGCACCACTGACCTGTCTTGAACTGTCCTGGCCGTCCATTTTGAAGAGACTGGTTAATTACGGCTAGTCCCGCCCTGATTGTAAGGCAAAGCGTGATTGGTTGGAGCGAGAACGAGCAACGATTGGTCAGCACCATGTTGCCGGTATCTGATTGGTTTAAGTAGAAGGTAGGTGGAGTCCATCTATTTGTGGATTAGTGTTCGTCTTGACGTTAGAAATGTTTCAAAATCCACAAATGCACAGAGCGATCCACAAATGCACAGAGAGCTACCCACAAATACCCACAGCGATCTACAAATGCACAGAGAGCTACCCACAAATGCACACTAATCTACAAATGCACAGGACGCAATTCACATATAAATGTCAGACAAAATTGTGTTTGTAGAATAAAAAAATATATGTGTGAGTATGTTTTTTATTTGCAAGTCTAATTTTACTGTTTGTGGAACTCTAAGATTTATTTGTGGATCTCATTGTATTTATTTGTGAATATACTTGGTATTTGTCAATTGCTTCACATTTATTTGTGGATCGTATTATATTTGTTTGGAATTACGAAACAATTCTATCTCCATAGTCTTGCTATTGGGAGTTCCCAGCACTGTAATTGGACTGTGGTGTGAGGTCATGTTTGGGTTCAGTGGCGTCAGCGAGCAGGTATCACCAGCAGCTGAAGGGGAAACCTCTGGAGATCAGACCCTCATGAACCCACCGACCACCAGGCTGAATTACATCAGCAGCAGCCGCAGCACCTCTGAACAGAACTCAGTCTGTTTGATGTCTGACTTTAACAAGAGAGGGAGAACTGCACTGACGCATTACAGCCACCGCTGGTACAAATGATTTCAGCAAACACAAAGTGAATGTTAGGTGCGCCTGAGGAGAAGACTGGAAACAATTGCTGAATGTCTGGAGAAAAATACTGAACATTTCGCAACCCATCACTGGGAAACACCCATACACTACGAACAATTTAGCTTACCCAATTCACCTGTAGCGCATGTCTTTGGATTGTGGGGGAAACCAGAGCACCGGGAGAAAACCCACACAAACATGGCGAGAACATGCAAACTCCACACAAAAATGCCAACTAACCCAGCCGAGGCTCAAACCAGCGACCTTCTTGCTGTGAGGCGACAGCCCTACCCATTGTGCCACCACGCCGACCAACATGATGTACTAAAATAATTAAAACTAAAATTTTAATAAAACATATACTACTGCAAAGATACAAAGATATATTATAAATATACAAATGTAAAAAAAAAAGCTATTTTAATAAAATATACTAAAAGAAAAATTATGTCCAGACTTTAATATTTCTTCCTATTTATTTTTAACTGTAATAAAAAAACAATGGTTATCTTATAGGCTATTTATTGTTAGTTCGTTACAACTTTAGTTGTTTAAGTTTTTACTTTTTTTAAATGAACATTTATTTTATTCCAAGTAACAAAACAAATGTTTTATAATATGAATATATTATAGTTGCTTTGTGATTTCTTTCTTTCTCTCTTTCTTTCTTTCTTTCTTTCTTTTTTTTTTCTTTTTATATACTTAAAAAAAAAATCTTACTATAAATAACATTATTATTTATTTTACGATTAAACTTTTATGAAACTACTTCAACAAACTCTACAAGCAATTTGAAGAACTAAAGAATGTTTTTTGTAAAACACCAGAAGAGCATTTCTATACATTTTTTAACAAATTATTGGGTAAATCCATGTAACTCAACAGTCAGACCGCATGGGATGTGAGCGTTTCAGCAAAACCATTAAGACTTTTCATCAAAGGCTTTAAATTTGCCATTGCAAGCCTATCTAGAGATTAGAACTCTGCTGCAGGACATGTTTGGCGGTATGGCTCATAATGGCCCAGAAACAATAACTCCATTCTTGGTGCTACAGCATGATAAGTGATTCAACCAGATGTCCCCAGTGTGTATAAGGACCACTCTGGTTTCCAAAATATGTTCTTCATTTCCATCGGCTTGGGAAATATCACACACAAAGACCCCCATCAAACAACTCCCATTGAAGAGCATCAATGTCAAATCTGAACATCCTTTGGTCCACAAACACAAAAAAACTACCACACATGAAGGCAGGATTGTTGGAGAGAAATCAAATTTTTCTACCGAATAAATACAAAGTGCTTGTATTTTGCAATCGTTCTTAGAATTGGATGATTACTTCTGAGTTTTGCCCTCTTCCCTCAAACCAGGATTACTCTGTTCCCTCAAAAACCTCAATTTCAGCCAAACGGTTGATGTGAAAGTCTTTTTAGTACACAGGGGTGTTGAGCGTAATCTGGAAGAGTTTGTTAGAAACACTAAACAGAAAGGCTTTCTTTCACAGTTTGAATCAGGCCGTATATCAGCAGGTAAACACTTCCAGCTGCACTGCAGTGCCACAGCTCTGTATCAGACCTCCAACAACCAACCCACTTCCTCAACACTCACAAAGACTTCTGTGGTTTTCTTTATTAATCACATAAAGATGACTTCATGAGAGAGAAAGTTTTTTTTCTTTCTTTCTTTTGATGCACATTACTTTTTTTGCACTGAATGAATGAATGAATGAATGAATGAATGAATGAATGAATGAATCAATTAATCAATCAATTAATGTATGGCTCTCTAAATTAATAAATAATTGAACAAATGAATAAGTGATTGACTAAAGGATTGAATACATGAATAAATTGTTAACCTGATCAAAATAATGAATTATTGAACAAATTAATCAATTTATTCAGTCATGCATCTATTCGGTTGATGGATTGCCTTTGTAAGTAATTGAAAAAAATGATTCAATTGATTGCATTTATGGATGAACGACTGAATAAATGAATTAACCATAACTTAATTCAATCATTATTTAGTCATTCATCAATTTAGTAAATGCAGTCAGTCATTTATAGATGAATGATTGACTAAATTACTAAACAAATAGTTTAGTAATTATATGATTTGATGACTGAATAAATGAACAAATAATTAAATAATGGAAGAATAAGTGATTGAACAAGTGAATGGTTGAACTGATTGAATTAATGAATGAATGATTGAAAGAAGGCGTCATGGTAGCGCAGTGGGTAGCACAATCGCCTCACAGCAAGAAGGTCACTGGTTCGAGCCCCGGCTGGGTCAGTTGGCATTTCTGTGTGGAGTTTGCATGGTCTCCTCGTGTTCGCATGGATTTCCTCTGGGTGCTCCGGTTTCCCCCACAGTCCAAAGACATGCACTATAGGTGAATTAGGTGCGCTAAATTGTCCATGGTGTATGAGAGTGTATGGGTGTTTCCCAGTGATGGGTTGCGGCTGGAAGGGCATCCGCTGCGTAAAACATATGCTGGATAAGTTGGCGGTTCATTCCGCTGTGGCGACCCCTGATTAATAAAGGGACTAAGCCACAAAGAAAATGAATGAATGAATGTGTGAATGACAGAATAAATTACTAATTTAATTGACTGATTGAACTAATGAATGAATGATTGAAATAAGGTGTCATGGTGGCACAGTGGATAGCATTATCGCCTCACAGTAAGAAGGTCACTAGTTCGAGCCCGGCTGGGTCAGTTGGCATTTCTGTGTGGAGTTGGCATCCGCTGCGTAAAACATATGCTGGATAAATTGGCGGTTCATTCCGCTGTGGCGACCCCTGATTAAGAAAAAGTGACTAAGCCAAAAAGAAAATTAATGAATGAATGAAATAAATAGATGATTGAATTAATCAATGAATAATTGAACAAGTGAAGAACTGAATAAGTGACTGAATAAATGATTGACTGAATGAAAAATTTAGTGAGCGATTCAGTTGATTGAATTTATGGATGAATGACTGAATAAACTAATTAATCATAATTTAATTAATTAAACAATTAATTCATTTAGTCCTTCATCAATTCAATGCGGCCATTCCTTTATAAATGAATGGTTGATTGAATAAATAAATAATTAACTAAACAAATAGTTGAAAAAATGAACAAAATGAATGAATGAATGAACAAATTACAAATAACAAAATAATTGAGGAATTAATAATTGAATCAATTAATGGTGGAACAAGTGATTTAATAGATAAATGAAATGTTGAATGTATTAAATGAATGTATAAATGATTGAACGGTTAAATGATTAAATAAGTGAATGATTGAATTGACTAAATTTGTGAATGAATTATGGAATAAATGCATTAATGGATTCAATGAATGAGTTTATCAAACAGACTAACAATTTTTTCATCACAGTGTTTTTTGTATGTTCAGCAATTCGAATTTTAGTTTGAAGTTTTATTTAGTATAGGAATGTTTATATACATTCTCACATACCTTCACAGATACAAATTTTTCATAGGAGCTGAATTAAAATCAAATCTTTATTTGATTAACGACAAAAAAGTATATACTTTTTATTTATGGAATATTTTCCTGATTAAAGCTTTTAATACCTGACTATATAACTAGATATATCCAAATATAGTCTCAATGGACTGCTTCTCCTTTGTCTTACAAATTAATAAACTAACTAACAAATAAGTCAGCTGAAAAAACTGTGAACAAGTACTTTCTTTCCAATATTTCCTATTATCCAGAAGCAGGAACTGATCCAAAATCAGGCACAACTCACATTAGCCAAGGTCACTTTAGCTCAGCTGTCGTAACATATTGCACAGGTAAAACCTCCACTTCCCAATGTAAACTGTGAAGCAGTTGTTCTTCCAACAGAAATAAATACCAGCTAGAAAGAGGTTTTTTTTTCTGTAGCAAATTGGTTTATTTTGTCCCTCGATGTTTGAAACCGGAGTGTCCCTCTGCAGGTCTTTGAACAGAACCAGATCTGGACGGCGCTGTGAGAACTTGCAGGAGTTAAAAAGCACACTCACATGTTCTTGGTAATATTGCGACATCAACAGTAGATCCAGGGATTTTGTGGTACATCAATTGATTAGGTCTTGTAAACTAAATTGGAAACTCAAAACAAGTCTTTGTGTTCTTGTTTGTTGGTTGTGTTCCTAAAAGAAAGTTTTACAAAGTGATATATCAGACTGGTTGTATTTGATCCCCTCCTGAGAGGTCAGAAGTGGGTTTACTAAATTAGTTATTCAATAAATTAATTAAAGAATAAATAATGAAATTGATTGAATAAATGACTGAATGATTAGTAAATGAATGATTGAATGAATGAATGAATGAATGAATGAATGAATGAATGAATGAATGAATGAATGAATGAATGAATAGGTTTTTAAATGGATGGATGGATGGATGGATGGATGGATATATTATTGAATACATGATTTAATAAATTAACAAATCATTGAACAAATAAACAAATGGATGAGTGAATAAATGAACGAATAACTGAACAAATGAATGACTATTAATCAATAATAAGTGGCTGAATAAATAAATGAATGTCTGAATTGAATTTATGAATGAATGATTGGATAATTAATTGAAAAAAAAATCATCAAATGAATGAATGAATGTATTCCCTCAACATACAGAGAATGAGTGCAAATAAACATATAATATAATTGTAATGGTTTCTCATCACAAACATTAAAGAAAACAGAACATAAACACTCAAACATGTTTATTATACAAACTCCATGAGAATACAGGAATAGGAACACGGGCAGAAACATTGGGAAACAAGAACTTAAATACACAAGATGCTAATGAGGAGACAAGACACACCTAAAACTGATTATTAACACAGGGGAGACACTAGGTCAAGAAGCACATGGGGAGGGAAAACACAAAAGAAACACACTGAATATAATATAATATAATATAATATAATATAATATAATATAATATAA
>CAIGQV010001633.1:4148369-4158405 GCA_903798115.1 Danio jaintianensis
GGATGGATGGATGGATGGATGGATGGATGGATGGATGGATGGATGGATGGATGGATGGATGGATGGATGGATGGACAAACATGATGACAGACAGACAGACAAACAGACAGACGTGAAAAGAGACAGACAGATACATATGAAGACAGATAGACAGACAGACAGACATGAAAACAGACAGATACATATAGAGACAGACAGATAGACAAGAAGACAGACAGATAGACATAAAGACAGACAGACAGTCAGACAGGTAGACAGACACGAAGACAGACAGACCGACAGATACATATGGAGACAAACAGATAGACATGAAGACAGATGGACATGATGACAGACAGATACATATGAAGACAGACAGACAGACATGAAGGCAGGCAAACAGATAGACAGACTGACAGAAGCAGACAGGTAGACATGAAGACAGAGAGAAAGAGGATGACATGAAGACAGAAAGTGAGACAAACAGACAGACAGACAGACATGAATACAGACAGAAAGACATGAAAACAGAGACAAAGAGACATGAAGACAAACAGACAGATAGACATTAGGTTAGAGATTCAGACAGACAGTCATGAAGACAAATAGAAAGACAGACTGACAGAAACAGACAGGTAGACATGAACACTGTAAAAAAAAATCTGGGTTCCACACAATTCCTTCATGTTGTCCCAACACAAGTCAATTAAGTTAACTTAAATGTTTTTAAAAATGTAAGTGGATTGGACATGAAACAAGGTGGCACGGTGGCACAGTGGGTAGCGCTGATGCCACACAGCAAGAATGTCACTGGTTCGAGCCTCGGCTGGGTCAGTTGGCATTTCTGTGTGGAGTTTGCATGTTCTCCCCATGTTCGTGTGGGTTTCCTCCGGGTGCTCCGGTTTCCCCCACAAGTCCAAAGACATGTGCTATAGGTGAATTGGGTAAGCTAAAATTGTCCGTAGTGTATGTGTGTGAATGAGAGTGTATGGGTGTTTCCCAGTGATGGGTTGCCGCTGGAAGGGCATCCGCTGCGTAAAACATATGCTGGATAAGTTGGTGGTTCATTCCGCTGTGGTGACCCCTGATTAATAAAGGAACTAAGCTGAAAAGAAAATAAATGAATGAATGACATGACAATTAAGTTATCCCCCCCAAAAAAGCTTAATAAATGTGTTGATTAAACCTATTTATATAAGTAGTTTGAAGAAGCAGCTTTTTTGAGTGAAGACAGAGTATGTTTCCTTACTATCTACGACAGTGACACTTAGCCTGTGTGTTTATATGTTAAACACTGTGGTATGAAATATTCACACACTTCTATTTATTACACCGTTTATTTAAGTTTAAATTGTTATGCTTTTTTTTCTATCATATTATTTTCATATTTTCACTGTTACATATCTCAAGCTTGGGAAATATTGTATAATTTTAAATTGTCCAAATAGACATGAAGACAGAGAGATAGAAAAAGAGAGAGAGATAGAAGAATGGATGGAGATATGGACAGATGAACAGACAGATGGACTGGCAGTCGGACAGACAGACAAGAAAAAATAACAGAATATAATTAGACTTCAGTCTTCGATTTCAAGCTGTTGCATTTCTCAGAGTAATAAAGAAATAAAATAAGGATCGTTTTTCCCTAACAACACAAATCTTATTCTCTGGAATGTTGTAAAACATCTGTTCAACGAAATAGAGTGCATTATTTCTGCATTTGTTCACAGTTATACAATTATAATTGTTCAGAATTCTATATTTCAGCAGAGAATAGTTTCAGTGAGGAATTGAGCAATCATCTGAAAGGAGGTGAGGATCAGCCTCAGAAGGAAAACATTCAGCTCTACCCACTGTTGAATGTCATTTTTGTTTAATAGCTGTGGTTTTGGTAAAGGAGCAGCACTATCTTAAATACAAATTAAAGCCATTCTAAATAGGTCCTGAGGGGAAGCATAATTCACGAGCAGCAGATAAGCAACAATCAATCTTAATGACTGGGGCTTTGTTCATGCACACTGAACTCTCTTTCCTGTGCACCACACAAAAAATCTGACCGTGAGAGAAAAAAAATATTTCTGAGCTGATAAAGTAGAAACTGAAAAGACACCAACTATACACTAGACAGTTAATTTTCATGTCATCAACAGTTAGGGTATAACTCGAATTCTATTGAAGAAACATTCATTCATTCATTTTCTTTACAACTTAGTCCCTTTATTAATCAGGGGTCACCACAGCGGAACAAACCGCCAACCCATCCAGCACATGTTCCACACAGCGGATGCCCTTTTAGCTGCAATCCATCACTGGGAAACACCCACACACACTCACGCACATACACTACGGACAATTTAGCTTACCTAATTCACCTATAGCGCATGTTTTTGGACTTGTGGGGGAAACCGGAGCACCCGGAGGAAACCCGCGCGAACACAGGGTGAAAGTGCAAACTCCACAGAGAAATGCCAACTGACCCTGCCAAGGCTTGAACCAGCAACCTCCTTGCTGTAAGGCGACAGCACTACCCACTGCGCCACCGCGTCACCCATTGAAGAAACATCCCAATTATAACAGTATTTATTGCAACAACATACAACTCAAAATGCACTGTTCCAAGTGAATATACAGTCGTGGCCAAAAGTTTTACATAAGAATTACATAAATATTGGAAATTGGAAAAGTTGCTGCTTAAGTTTTTATAATAGCAATTTGCATATACTCCAGAATGTTATGAAGAGTGATCAGATGAATTGCATAGTCTTTCTTTGCCATGAAAATTTACTTAATCTGGAAAAAAACACCTTCCACTGCATTTCATTGCTGTCATTAAAGGACCTGCTGAGATCATTTCAGTAATCGTCTTGTTAACTCAGGTGAGAATGTTGACGAGAACAAGGCTGGAGATGATTATGTCAGGCTGATTGGGTTAGAATGGCAGACTTGACATGTTAAAAGGAGGGTGATGCTTGAAATCATTGTTCTTCCATTGTTAACCATGGTGACCTGCAAAGAAACGAGTGCAGCCATCATTGCGTTGCATAAAAATGGCTTCACAGGCAAGGATATTGTGGCTACTAAGATTGCACCTAAATCAACAATTTATAAGATCATCAAGAACTTCAAGGAAAGAGGTTCAATTCTGGTTAAGAAGGCTTCAGGGCATCCAAGAAAGTCCAGCAAGTGCCAGGATCATCTCCTAAAGAGGATTCAGCTGCGGGTTCGGAGTGCCACCAGTGCAGAACTTGCTCAGGAATGGCAGCAGGCAGGTGTGAGCGCATCTGCACGCACAGTGAAGCGAAGACTTTTGAAAGATGGCCTGGTGTCAAGAAGGGCAGCAAAGAAGCCACTTCTCTCCAAAAAAAACATCAGGGACAGATTGATCTTCTGCAAAAAGTATGGCGAATGGACTGCTGAGGACTGGGGCAAAGTCATATTCTCCGATGAAGCCCCTTTCCGATTGTTTGGGGCATCTGGAAAAAGGCTTGTCCAGAGAAGAAAAGGTGAGCGCTACCCTCTGTCCTGTGTCATGCCAACCGTAAAGCATCCTGAGACCATTCATGTGTGGGGTTGCTTCTCATCCAAGGGAGTAGGCTCACTCACAATTTTGCCCAAAAACACAGCCATGAATAAAGAATGGTACCAAAACACCCTCCAACAGCAACTTCTTCCAACAATCCAACAAAAGTTTGGCGTAGAACAATGCATTTTCCAGCACGATGGAGCACCGTGCCATAAGGCAAAAGTGATATCTAAGTGGCTCGGGGACCAAAACGTTGAAATTTTGGGTCCTTGGCCTGGAACCTCCCCAGATCTTAATCCCATTGAGAACTTGTGGTCAATCCTCAAGAGGCGGGTGGACAAACAAAAACCCACTAATTCTGAGAAACTCCAAGAAGTGATTATGAAAGAATGGGTTGCTATCAGTCAGGATTTGGCCCAGAAGTTGATTGAGAGCATGCCCAGTCGAATTACAGAGGTCCTGAAAAAGAAGGGCTAACACTGCAAATACTGACTCTTTGCGTAAATGTCATGTAATTGTCGATAAAAGCCTTTGAAACGTATGAAGTGCTTGTAATTATATTTCAGTACATCACAGAAACAACTGAAACAAATATCTAAAAGCAGTTTAGCAGCAAACTTTGTAATAACGAATATTTGTGTAACTCTCAAAACTTTTGGCCACAACTGTACATGATGGAGTTTGAAAACATTTTATAGGTTGTAAAAACCTGAAATTTTAGCAGCAGCATTAGGAGTTCATAATTACTGAAATCTAAAACTATTTAAATCAAAAACAAGCAAACAGGGCAAGTTACATGTTAACACAAGACCCTTTCTTTGATATCACCTTCACATCCTCTGGAGGATCCTACACCTTAAGGTTCGCAGGACTCCAGCAGCACCAGCAGCTTCAAATATCTATTTTCTGCTTTATAATGGCATTTTAGCAGCTGGCCTCTTAATCCAATGAATTAGATTTGCTTGCAGAAACCTTAATCATTCTGCCTTTATCTGCACAAACCCGTCTGTGCTTGAGAAGCATCTCACTGCAGCCTGCGGTGGACATCCAACCCCGCCCACATCCAAATGTCACATGGAAGTCCAATACGTAGATGACGCACATGCGTGAGCATTTGTTTCTAGAAATGAGAATTATTTGTATAACTTAGAATATAACCCATTACATTGTGTGTTATTAACGTCTACACCTACCCCAAACTAAAACGCAAACTTCACAGTTATTAATGTATATTTCTAAAGGTTATTGCACATTGAATCTGAATTTTTCATCCAGAATTTTTCGCACATTAAAAAATAAATTTGACCTCACGTTGTGGCAATAGTATTGACACACTGCCTCCGAGACTTTTGTCCATCATAATTGTTTTTGGGTTTTTTTATCTTTAAATTTTTTCCATTTTTTTGCGTTCAATATGGCATTTTGAGAGGTGTTCAGACAATTCAGGGCCAAAGGCAAAATCCAAAATGGCGTCGGAGAAACTAACTTTGAAAAAAACTTGGGTGTGTGTGTTTTTTTGTGTCTCCATACCTTGGACAAACTGCCAGTCTCTGTTCAGGTTCAATTGGTTTGAGAAACTCGTGGTCTTCTTTTTAATATGCAGTTCCAGTATCGCTAGCAAAGTATCAAACTGAGCATCCTGAAATAAACTTTAAATCAGTCTGGATAATCCCGCAGCTCTTTGATAAGGAGTTGAAACTTTCCTTCCTCTTTCCACAATCTAAGGTGTGATGGAACAAAATATTTTCTCTTTATTTTTCTTTTATTAAGCAGAGAGAAGACAACAAAATCATCTTCACTAATCAAAGACTCCATTTTTTTATTGTTTTGCCAATTATTTCTCAATAGATTAATTAATACACATTGGACTCTGTGTGCAATGTTTGTGTGCATGATGAATTTTTCAGATTTGAAGATTAAAAAAAAAACACATATGAAATTTTGGACTTCAGTGTGCAAAGACCTTAACGTCTAATATAATGTCTACGGCCTGCTTGCTGTGTTCTGAATCAGCCACACATCTCTTCACAGTATGATGATCAGACTCTAATTTTTCCATTCCCCTTGTCCAATGCATTGCACTATTTGATGCTTTTTGGCAGCAGAGACATCCTTTTTCTATCCCATATTGCTTGAAACCTGTGGCCAGCTTAATAGTGTGGAATGTCCTTTTCCAGTTTCGCATGTTGCTGAATTGTAAAGTTCAAGATTGGTGAACTCTGATCTGCAAAATTACATCATGTGATTGACCAATAGATGATCAAAACGTGACCTCTCTGCCAGAAATTTTAAATATGGAGCAATCACAGGCTTTATTCATGTCTAATCATATTATCCTGCCCCTTTTCGAAGTGCAGTACTGCAGAATTTCGCATGCTCAAACTCAAACTAAATACCATCCATGACTTTAACTGAAAAACAAAAAATGTAATGTTCATGACACTTAAATGCAATTTGTTTAATAATTTGTAACACAGTGCAGTAGTAGAATAACATTTCATCATTTAAAACTACCAGCAGTGCCATCTAAACCCGTTTCCTCACGTGCTCTGTCTAACCACACAGAAAACAATAACAATATCAGTGTCTTTGATCTAAACAAAACGCAAAATGAGTTGCACATGGCCCCTCAATGATGCTATTGTTCCAAGTGAAATCAAGAACCACCATGAACGTCTGTGCAACTAAAACTATAAAGTGAGCTATCTCCAATTTCTAGCACCGCATAAGAGGCTCGAGCCCCCAGGTGACGTTTGGGGTGTCTGACAGGATGAGATCCATACGTATGCAACACAATGCCGTACTGTACTAGACACCAGCAGTCCAAGCTTTTTTTAAATGACTCAGCAAAGCATGTGGTAGCTCTTCCTCAAAGTCAGTAAAGGGTCAAAGAAACCCCAACTGTGAAGCCGGGACTCATTAGCCTCCGTCCTTCAGCACCTCAGCAGTCTTTTGGAGGAGCCCAGCGCCCTCGTGTTTGCCATGTTTTGGTGGGAGGTCAGTCTATAGAGAACCATAGAGTGGCTGCCATCCTCTTTCCTCCTTTCTCACCCGGATGCTTGTTTGGTTCAATCCTTGCTCAAATAAACAGTGGGCCAAATTAACACATAAGAAACTGCCTTTTCACATGAATGGATTGTCACCAAAGCCAGTCCACGTGCTGTCCCTGCTGGGCAGAAAATCTCTTTTGAACCTAGCAGGGACATGGTTGAAAGAAGCAAAACGGACATAAACAAATAATGAAGAAATCTGGAATTTCAGGAGCTGTGGATTTTGGTGAGTGTAAGACTATGCAATGTGTTGAAGACAAAAAAAGTTTTCAAGTATTAAAACAAATATGTAATGCAGCTTTTTTTCTGACCAAAATGTAATTAATCATTTTTAACACATCTATTCTAAAATGTAATTAAATGTAACAATAGTTTATTTGTCAAAAATAATATATTCATTCATTTTCCTTCAGCTTAATCCCTGATTTATCAGGGGTCTCCACAGCGGAATGAACTGCCAATTACTCTGTTTTTTTACACAACGGATGCCCTTCCGGCACTGGGGGAAAAATCATTTATATTAATCGCTTGATTATTATTGTTATTTTAATAGTTTTTTGCACATCATATGTATATCGTATGTCATTATATTTATGTGTGTTGATATGGATATCAAAGTTAGTTTGGTTTCTATGTGAGTGATATTTTGTTTTGTTTTGTTTTGTTTTTTATAAAGCAAATAAATAAAGCAATAGAATCATCAAAACTGCTGTTGTTGATCATTGACTTTTCAAAGATTGTAATAAACAAAATATGAATAAATAAATTTTCTTAGCCCTATGTGGGAAAAGCATACCATTTTATTGCTGTTTCATAATAAAAACTACGCTAGCATTATGTAAACAAAATGGTTAAATCCTCAAATGTAACAATTTTGAGAGCTTTTATCAGGGATGATGCTGGAAAATAAATCTACCTCAACAAAAGTGTAAAACAAATGTTAAAATATGACAATGATTTATTTATTTGTTTATTTTATGAAGCTGGAGTACTATGAAAGTATACCGATCACCTTGGCAGTTCAAAGAAAAGCTACATTGGCACATTGGAACAAGCCAACTTTCACTGCTGCGGATGTGAACAGATTTAGAATTGTGTGGCGCACTCTAGTGTTAAATATTTGTGTTGCGCTGCCAGGTCACAAAATCATAAGCGCAACTCAAATCAGTGACCATTAAAAGGTGTATTAACGGTATTGCATTTACAATTCGCAAAATATCCACTGATTATAACTTAATTTAGGTTTATAATAATAAAACCCAAAATAAGAATAATATTTAAAAATAAATCTGTACACCTGTAAATGTACAAATTAATTTATTAATTATTCCTAGACCACAAACTAATTTATTTTCATAAATAGGCTTATTTCGTTTTTTACATTTTTAAACATCTCTGTAACTCAGAGTTACCCAGCTGAAGACTGTTTGGCTAATTGCTTGATAAACTCATACCCACCCCCATTTCGGAAGTTTGAAGGGGCAGCACTTTTTTTTCTTAGATGTTCGCTCCTCCTCGCCCCCAAACCAACCCCCTTAAAACAAGTCCAAAACCCTGCCCGGTTAAAATGTTAGACTTACAGGAAGCATAAACGTAAAGCGTCTGGAAGAAATTAGACGCCGAAAAGGACAAGTCCACTACTTCAACCTGTACGCTTGGGGACAAAAAAACTTGAATGGGTTATATTTTGATTCACCAACATTGACTACTGTTGGATAACTTTTTTTAAAGAAAGCATTTGAAAACATTTTTCTTAAATTATCTGACAACTTCAGAATGAACTGCCAAGATGCTCATGCAGACCTCATCACCACAGCAGACTGATGCAAACTTTAAATAATGTTTTGGACGAAGCGAGGTGTTATGTGGAAAACGTGGATACTGTACGTTTTTGCAATTCAAAGCAAGGAGTTTTTAGATGCTCCATGCCGGTCTCCTCTGTACTTTCCCCCAAAACTTGTATGGGAAGGTTTGTAGAGTGTCTGGAGAGTGCAGACCCTCGTCGGACAGCATCCCTGTTAAACTAACGGGACATCTCCACAGAGCTGCTCCAAGGTATGATCACTCTATAACTCATTATTCTGCTGCTTTAAGTATTATATTTGCATCAATTAAATAATATGATTGTTGCATTATAGTCAATTATATAGTGCATTATAGCTATTTAAACAACCATATTTGAATTTATGATGGATGAATGAATGGATTTCAGCCATAAGAGTTTGCTATACCTGCACGTGCTTTTTTCCAACAGGTTTTTTATTTGATTTTCTCCCCATATATATATGAGGTAACTCAGCAGTACAACTAGTACCGATAATTAGCAGATATTTTAATCTAGAATATAATTCGTGTGCATTGTTTACCATTATTATTATACATTGCTGATAGACATGTGCAGCTAATCAGATGTTAATTCTCAAATATTTAATATTTTCTTAATTATAGTCAGCCTAACAATATATTTTATTCATTATGACAGTCTATAAGGGCTATATGCTTACTGCACACCATTTAGACAGCCTGAGAAATAGCAGAGCAGAACAGATATTGCGCGCAATCCAACAGCAGCAGTAAAACTGATGGTGATGCAATGCACCGATGACGCGTAATGACGCTTTTCGGTAGGCTCCCTCGGGACGCTTACGACAAACGAAACAAAGGAATAATAAATAAACCGTCAGAAACTTTTTTATGTGTCAATTGTAACACACTCTATTCATTTGATCAGAAACAAGCTAGAGTGAAATCTTAAAAATATATATATATATAAAAACAGTGAACATCTCACTGATTCATCAACTATTCATATATTGAGTAAAAAATAACTAAAACGTAGTTGCCGTTGTAGATATTAACAGTTTAGTGATTAAATAAGTGATTAAACAATAATTATTTTATTTGAGACAGAGTAGGTTAATGTGACTTTTTTCAGTTTTTTCATTGTTACAATTGCCTCAAACAATGTTACAATGCAAGGGCAGAAAGAGAAATGAGTTTCACATTTTGCAATCAATTAACATTTCTAGAATTTGTATTTATTTATGTTTTTATTTGGGTGACATAGCCTGTTATTACTATTATATACATATAACTATTTATTTTCATAAATCATCATAAACTGGCCATAACATGAAGTAGCCAAGGGTCCACTGTCACCAAAGTAACCTCCTCAAGTAAACCTTCTGCTTCCTCAGCATCTTTTCAACTTGACCTGATTAACTTATAATCTACGTTTGTGGTTGTTTGAAAGTATACTGAAACATGAACAAACTTGTGTTTTACTTTTTATTTGTTTTAACTTACTTTGAGGTGGTTTGACCTTTAATTATAGCGGTCAACCCCAGCACCACCACCCCCCCCACCCCCCGAATTGGCCAGTATAATTTGCACCCTGCTTAAGAAGTACATGAATTTGTGGATATAATTCTAGTTTCTAAGATGTTTCCCCAACTGTTTACAATTCAGCTTTGTGCAAAATATG
>CAIGQV010001633.1:4168405-4190550 GCA_903798115.1 Danio jaintianensis
GGACACCGGCCCTCCAGGACTGAGTTTGGTGACCCCTGGTTTATAGCTTTATTACGTGATTGTTAGCAAAAATGTTTGTAATATAAAAGTGTAATTTGCTGGTTCGGTTGAATGTTTTGAATTGTCCCACACAATCTATGCAAATTCAGCATGTGCCAATGTCAAATTACAATGGAAATTCTCAAGAAAAAATAACACAGGAACATTTGCACATGCGCGCACACACACACACACATGTAGGTATTGGTGGTTTACAGGGACTATTCCTAGGCGTAATGAATTTTATACAGTAAAAACCACGTATTATATGACCAGACCCACCCCTACCCCTAAATCCAACCCTCACAGAGACCCCGATAAGTATGATTTTTAAGCATTTTGAATTACAAGGACACAAGGCATGTTCTCATAAACCACCATAATAGAGTACAACTATGTCATACCCCTGTCCTTATACAAAAAACTGTCCTTGTAAACCACAAACCACCAAAACCAGTACACACACACACACAAAGGCACAGATACTTTGTGACTGTTGTTATTTCATACAACCTTATGTAATCCATCAGCATTTGCATTGCTTTTCCAGTGATACCAAACCTGAATTTCCAAGTATCACCATGCTTTAATATCCTGGAAAAGCCTTGATTTTATTTACCAGCATAATTTTGTAATGTTTACCAAATGTTTTAGAATATTATGGTTTGAATTATATACAAAGAATGAGGCAACATTTGATGCTGAGTAGTTATTTTGTATTAAAATTAACTATGGATTGTCATTAATGAGGGCTTTTTTAAGGCGATATTGTCATAAAGCACTTTTGTGTTTGTGCCAAATAATAAAAAAAGTACATTATAATGCCTATCCACTGTGCTGTTTCCTTTTGTAAGCATCATGTCCTTGAAAAATAAACATATGACCTGATGAATCTGCCTTTTTTTTCTCTCTAACTCTGGCATCTGTTAGTATAGTAAGTAGGGGAATTCCTCAGACCTCAGAGAGCTCTTGCGCACATGGACCTTGCTTGGCCTTGATTCGGCTATTTCATCAGCCGCTGATGAGGGATGAATAGCACAATTATTTTCACGCTGTATCAGGAAGGACGATTGCCATGGCAATGATTTTTGTTTATGTCATATACAGTGTAAGCAGGATGGACTAGCCACGCATTTGAAGTCTAGACTGAGCACTTAAAGATATCTGTAGCATTGCAGTAAAATCCCTCAGTGCAAGCTGTCACTTAAGTCTATAAATCAAAGATGATTTCATGGGTCAGAGTAGAAAAGAAACTCATGGCTCTGTAGAAAGAGTTCATTATTCTGTTCATAGCCGTAGCCTTGGCAGGCGATATCCATCTTAAACACTGCTGACAACTCTGAATTGTGCCCGTGGAAGTCTTGGGAGAACCTGGGCTTGATGACGGCTGATATCAGAAGCCGTCTTCCCTGGCTGTCCAGCAAATTCCACATTGCAGTTTTGGCAGCTCTACAGCGACTGGGCTGCACTCTTATACTCAGCCACAGGTGGAGAGGATTCCATCTGTAAGCTTCAGTCATGTGTGGAATAGGACACATTTTGTCAAGAAGTTTTACTGGGCATAGAAGTTACTGTATGTATGAAGGATATATGTGACTGTGACCATTTTGTAATAGCTGGCTTTTACACTTAAAAAATCTGTTATCATTTACTAGACCTTGTTTCATTCAAAATACAATAATAGTAATGGGTTAGTGATATTTTGCCAAGGTAAGATATGTTCCTGGATCAACATCTTTGTTGTTCCTGGAACAACATCACAATCAGCTGACCAGATTTAATGGATAAGTTTGCAAGGTATGTAAAGTTTAGGCTTTCATTCAGAAATAGTATCTACTTCAATGTAATTCAAGTATTAATTCCGAACAGGAATGATGTTCCAGGATCCAACTGTAGATGTTAATCCAGGATCAAATCCTACTTGGCAAAATCATGGTCAGAGTTGTGTAATGTTATGGTCAGACTCAGAGATGTGTAAATTTCTCAATTGTGTCTACTTCAATCTATGAATTGAAATTTGAACCAAATTTTTCACATCCTAAATTAAGGGTGTCCAATTCTGAACCTGGAGGACCAATGTTCGGCAGACTTTAGCTCTAGCCAGGTCAAACACAGTTGCCTGTGAGTTATTTGGAATTGTCTATATTGCCCAGAGTAAATGCGCACCTTGATCTGACATTGATGTCATAGACAAACAAAATAATTATTTACAACCACTGAAGTCACATGAGATGTTAAGAATTTTATTTGTCCTTTTCTGGATTTTGATTGTCTTGGAGTTAAAAATGTGTATTGAGAATAAGGAATCTGGATTGGAATTAATCTAAAATACCTTGATTTGCATTCTAAAGACAAACATTGGTCTCAGGTTATTGGAATGACATGAGGGTGAGTAATTAATGAAATCATTTCATTTTTGGATTAACTAACCCTTTAAGGGCCAATTTCAATCAGACGTAAGGATGCAATTTGCCCTGCTCATTCCTATGTGCAGAACCCTTGAAGTGGGAGCAGGATACTTTTGTGTCGTAATGAAACCATCTGGAACACATTTGATGAAGGGAGCAGTGAAAGCCAATGTAAATTTCTCATTCACCAACCTGGAAAGTTACCAAACCAGAAACAACACAAATATCTCATTATTGATGATAATTTGCAAGGCAAACAAATATACATTTTATATATGTGTGTGTGTGTGTGTGCGTGTGTGTGTGTGTGTGTGTGTGTGTGCGTATGCGTGCGTGTGCGTGTGTGTGTGTGCGTGCGTGTGTGTGTGTGTGTGTGTGTGTGTGTGTGATTAGGTGTGTGTGTGTGTGTGTGTGAGAGAGAGAGAGATCCCATTCTGGTCTTAACCACCTAAAACCTCCCCATTGTATCAAGCTTTAAATGAACCCCGCAGACTTCTAAGACCATTAACCAAAAGCTTAAGCTGTGTTCACATAATAATATTCTTGTTGAGTAGTCTCATAATATTGCCGTTCTGACACACGTTATGTTCCACTCACGTTTTCAGACTCTAAATTCTGTTTTACATGTAGCAACAGCACCATCAACATCTATACATAGCTAAATGAATCTATGATGGTCAGGTGGTACAGTGGTTAAGCGGTCCAAGTCATAGCTTTCTGAAAATTCCATCCCAGGCTCATTATAAATACGTACCCCGGTATACATTTCTGGAGAGAGTGAAATACGTCCCAGTATGTACGTTTCTTGCAGTTTTTGTTTTTGCAAGGCCGTTGTGTCCGCATTTTTGCGCCTGCTCTTCTCATATAAATCCACCAGAGGCCGCTGTCGACTGACTGACTGACTGACCGACTGACCGACCAATCTCCATACCCACCCCCTTCCCTGAACCCAACCGGTAGGGTTTTCAAAAGCAATCCAGAAAAAAAGACTCCCTCACGACTGCCTGATTTTTACCACGTTTTCAGAACTTTCCAAGTTCTCACCCTGTTATTTACTTGTTTTTTTGTTTTTGTTTTTTTTGCCTTTTGTTTTTGTGTTACCTGCTTTGTGAAATCGTTCTTCAGCAGACCCGACCCCCGTCGTCACTGATGACTCCGCTCTGTGTCTCAAGTCCTCCAACGTACGCAGCGAGCCACTGAGAAAACTGGTGACAGTGGAAAAGCCGTCCACACAGAGATAAGCGGCCAGCCGGTAGTGCAAAAAGAAACAGAAGCCATCAGCGGCATCATACCACCTCGTAGCATTTGTTTTAAAGACGAAATGCAACCATACATACCTCTGGCTACATAATTCGCTTTCTCCAGTAATGTATAGGGGGCTACGTATTCACAATGAGCCTGTATTGCAAAATTCTCAGTTTTCATGTTTTATTTATGTGTTGTATAAGACACATGATGTTTTTTATTAGTTGGAATACTGTAATTACGGTAATTGTGGGATGACATGAATGTAGCATTTTTCTCAAAGTGACCATCACTTGTACTCTTTATTAACCAACATATATGAACACACTACATGTTAAACCTTGACGAGCACATTGATGACTCTCCTGTCAGCTAACAATAAGAAACTGAAGTTACAATTCACACAGTCTTCCCAAAATTTGACAACAAATGATTGTAAAAACATTGTCTACTCTGATGAGTGTTGATTTTGTTGCGACATTCAGATGGCAGGGCCAAAATTTGCCTTAAAAACATGGCTGTTGGCAATGGCAATTCCTTAATGACCATAGTTTACCCATATTTTAATGGCTACTTCCAGCAGGGCAGGCACCTTAGGGCAGGGCAGCTTAAATCATCTCAGACAATCCATGTCACAGTCTTTAATTATTTTTTCTGTCAATAAGGTGAATAAACCATTGCATCTCAAAGCTAGTGAATAAGACTGCCATGACACCCTTCAAAAATGTATTTTATTTTCCACATGAACATTACACTTCTTAGTTTCTTTAATTGTCTGTTTCAATCATAATTTTCTATCCTTTTTTTTTACTTAATTTAACATCAGTTAGTATCTCTGAATGGTTCATCAGAAAAACAGCTTGGACATCCTGAATATGTTTCTGTACAGGACTGTTTTCTGAAGTGGAAATGGGTTTAGCTCATGTCATGTTCTCAAGCACTCCCAGGACTGGGGGAAGATGTCTGTACAGAGGTAACAATACTCCTGATGTGACTGCCAGGTGGAGGTGGACACACTGAATGGTGCGAATCACACAAAGGACTTGTAAACTCTGTGTCTGAGCCACGCTGTCTGTTTTTTACACTGTGCAGAAAAAGGGGCATTTCAAAATCTGACGAATTATTTGAGCTACATCTATGAACAGAGGGTAATAAAAGTATTGAACATGTCACCATTTTTCTTAGAAAACATATTTCTAAAGGTGCTGTTGGCTTGAATTTTTCACCAGATGTCAGTTACAACCAAAGTAATCCATTCATACAACAAACAAAACTAATTAGTTCAGAAATTAGGTTATGTGCAATGAAATGAAAGGCCACAACTATTGAAACTATTGAACACATGAAGAAAGAGGGGTGTAAAAATGCATGGAACAGACAGACAGCAGCTGAAATCTCTCAGTAGTTAGAAAGCAAGCCTGCCCTTCGTCAGAGTAAATAAATTTTAGCTGCTTCAGTCCAACATCTACAGTCATGGCCAAAAGTTTTGAGAATGACACAAATACTCGTTTTCACAAAGTTTGCTGCTAAACTGCTTTTAGATCTTTGTTTCAGTTGTTTCTGTGATGTACTGAAATATAATTACAAGCACTTCATACGTTTCGAAGGCTTTTATCGACAATTACATGACATTTATGCAAAGAGTCAGTATTTGCAGTGTTGGCCCTTCTTTTTCATGATCTCTGCAATTCGACTGGCTATGCTCTCAATCAACTTCTGGGCCAAATCCTGACTGATAGCAACCCATTCTTTCATAATCACTTCTTGGAGTTTCTCAGAATTAGTGGGTTTTTGTTTGTCCACCCGCCTCTTGAGGATTGACCACAAGTTCTCAATGGGATTAAGATCTGGGGAGGTTCCAGGCCATGGACCCAAAATTTCAACGTTTTGGTCCCCGAGCCACTTAGATATCACTTTTGCCTTATGGCACGGTGCTCCATCGTGCTGGAAAATGCATTGTTCTTCACCAAACTGTTGTTGGATTGTCGGAAGAAGTTGCTGTTGGAGGGTGTTTTGGTACCATTCTTTATTCATGGCTGTGTTTTTGGGCAAAATTGTGAGTGAGCCCAATCCCTTGGATGAGAATCAACCCCACACATGAATGGTCTCAGGATGCTTTACTGTTGGCATGACACAGGACTGATGATAGCGCTCACCTTTTCTTCTCCGGACAAGCCTTTTTCCGGATGCCCCAAACAATTGGAAAGGGGCTTCATCGGAGAATATGACTTTGCCCCAGTCCTCAGCAGTCCATTCACCATACTTTTTGCAGTAGATCAATCTTTCCCTGATGTTTTTTTGGAGAGAAGTGGCTTCTTTGCTGCCCTTCTTGACACCAGGCCATCTTCCAAAAGTCTTCACTTCACTGTGCGTGCAGATGCTCTCACACCTGCCTGCTGCCATTCCTGAGCAAGCTCTGCACTGGTGGCACTCCGATCCCGCAGCTGAATCCTCTTTAGGAGACAATCCTGGCACTTGCTGGACTTTCTTGGATGCCCTGAAGCCTTCTTAACAAGAATTGAACCTCTTTCCTTGAAGTTCTTGATGATTCTATAAATTGTTGATTTAGGTGCAATCTTAGTAGCCACAATATCCTTGCCTGTGAAGCCATTTTTATGCAACACAATGATGGCTGCACGCGTTTCTTTGCAGGTCACCATGGTTAACAATGGAAGAACAATGATTTCAAGCATCACCCTCCTTTTAACATGTCAAGTCTGCCATTCTAACCCAATCAGCCTGACATAATCATCTCCACCCTTGTGCTCGTCAATATTCTCACCTGAGTTAACAAGTCGATTACTGAAATGATCTCAGCAGGTCCTTTAATGACAGTAAGGAAGTGCAGTGGAAAGTTTTTTCAGGATTAAGTTAATTTTCATGGCAAAGAAGGACTATGCAATTCATCTGATCACTCTTCATAACATTCTGGAGTATACGCAAATTGCTATTATAAAAACTTAAGCAGCAACTTTTCCAATTTCCAATATTTATGTCATTCTCAAGACTTTTGGCCACGACTGTACATTACCAGGATGATGAAGATGAAACCATTTGATCACAAAGACAGTCGAGGAAACTGGTTTCAAAAAAAGAAAATAAAGCTACTAGAATTGACCAGCCAATCGCCTTACTTGAATCCAATAGAAAATAATAATAATTATAAGATTTAAATAATAAGAGCTAAAGATCAGAATTGATAGACCCAACAATTAAGACTCTGTTGAAGTATGTGGAAAACACCTGAGCAATGCATGCGACTCCATTCTCCATACAAGAGGCATCTTTAAGCTCTCATTAACAAAAAAATTTTTTGTACAAGGTATTAAATACATTTCAGTATAATTCAGTAATTTATCCCTGTGTCATTCCATTGTTCTTACACATAACTTAATTTATAAAAAAATGTTTTGGTTTATTTGTATGTTTGGATTAGTTTACACAAACTTAGATTAGATTTGAGTTGAAAGTGCTTAGACGTTATACAAAAATCAATGTACTGTACAAACCTAACTGAACACAATTCCTTTTTCAAACTCCCAGGTCTTGGTGGTACTTTTAAAGCAGTGACGAACCACTAGTTATATGAACACGGACTGACTTCTTCGGCCCACTTTTTGTCTCAATTAATTTATGCTGATTAATAATACAACTCAGACGTGCAAGATATCAAAACAAATTCATGTGCTTGAACACTGTTTGAGTTGTCTGTTCACCCTTTGAAAGTTTTGCTCACACATCATCAAAATGCAGACATGGAAGCTATTTGATGTATTTTCCCCCAACACAGGATTTAAGATAATCAACCCTGAGACGATCAAGCAAATGTTTTTGATAAGGTCAAAAACACTTCTCTGTACTTTATCCAGGGGTCAGAACACAAGCTTTCCCAATTAGAAGGGTAATTGGTAAAATTGGTGAAATTAAGTAATTGTGGTTAAATTTAGATGGATGGAATGTGTGGGGGACTTGACCACCAGTCACTCAACCAGAGATGCGTACATAACTCTGTATCATTCATTTTCAGATGAACCAAAACTCATTACTTGGATTCCTTTAAACCCCAGGCTGCCAATTTAACATGGTTATAAATCATCCTAAGCTAAAAGTTTGGACAGAAAAAATTGTCTTCTTGAAACAGGCATGATGCATAAAGGATAGCCTAATGGGACTACAGTCTTCCAGTGTTACCTTTATTGAAGAATTTATCGCTTCGCCTGGATCTGTTGTGTATTTCAGCAATTTGTGTTTTGAACCGAAATGAATCAAATTTGTATTGTAAAGATGATTCATGAGTTTTCAGGGAAGAGTATTGTATAAATGTCCTGTACTCTCAGGCTTCCTTATTTTATTTTGTACAGTCCTATTATCTGCATCATGTTTATTTATTTGTTGTTTCAGTTATAAATAATTTATATAACTGTGTGAGTAATTAAAATCTTGAATCCTGACAGGCCCAGTGTGGAGCTCTGTTCTGCGAGCATTGATCCGACTCACATGTCAGGAAGTATTAGACGAAAAGGTTATTTAAAAAAAGCTACATGGGGGATTTCACAGGTCAGGGGTTTATGAGGTCAAATAACCTTTGCAAACTTTTGAAAACCTAGGGTCTCAGAAATGTCCCATACTGTGAGAATTTATGTGTATATCTATAAAAAGTGTATTTACTTATTTATAAAAAAAAAAAAAAAAGTGATGTCATATGGAAAAAACTGGTTCTGCAAAGAACCTTTCATTGACGTTTTCAAAAGAACCATCATTTTCTTATTGTCAAAAAAATCTGTAATAATCTAAAGAATGGTTATTCACTAGAAAGAAACTTTTAAAATATTAGACAGGTTCCAGTGTGGGTGTTAAAGCTCCTTTGTGAAACAACTGATTCAAGTTAAGAACTCACTTTATTGTTTTGTACATATAGAGTATTTAGGGCCGGATTAAGAACATAGTGGGCCCTGGGGCTATAGCAAACCCAAGGGCCCCATTTATTTTATTGCATCACAAAAGTAGCTTTATTTGCTAATATTATTATTATTATTATTATTATTATTATTAATTTGCTTATTAATATTATGATCTAATTTTCATCTGTGTGATTTATATTTGATTATTATTAGTGTTTTCTATTTTACTAAAGTAGGCGTACAAGCATATAAAATTAATCACATAACATAGAATTTTTAGCAGGCTGCCAAAATTTGTAAAAAAAATAAACACATTTGCAATTCCTTATAAATGAGTGCTTTATGATAAATATTTTAAATAGGGCTATCTTTAAAAACTTTAAGTATCTCAAGACAATACATGGTTTAAGTCCAACTGGACCAGTTACAAATCAAACTTTTAAAATAATGAATTTCCCTTTTATAGTAATAATTGACAGTAATAATCCGGAGCAATGAAATATTGCCACTGTCTTTCATCAGACAATATATCTGAGGCAAAAAAACACAAACAAAAAACATGCTAACCTTCTGTAATTGATTAATAAAAGACCAAATGGGAAATAAGAAGCATGGTTTTTAAAGATATTTTAGGGATAATTGCATATCAGAGCTAAAGAAGGGAGGTGCCGTAAAAAACACTCACTACTCACAATCACATTCACACAGCAGACAGAAAAGTACCCAACACAGAAAATTCAACTGCAAACTCTCTTTTCCGGATCCTAGAGCCAGACACATGTATTACTTGGACCAAGGTTTATTTGAGAGGGAATTTCTCTAAAAAAGGATGATTATTAAGACAGCAAAACAGTAAAAAGTAATGATAAAGTATGATTTGCACAGCGTGAGTCTCTTGCCAGAGTAGCTTATGAAGAGCAAACGATGTCTTTGAATCTAATGTTTCATTTTGCGTTTATTAACCTCTAACAGCAGGGTCTGACAGCCTCATCCATCATACTCAGATTCCCTGTGTGAATAAGAAGAGATGAGCTCTGCTTGCTCTCTGAAAATGACTCTAGAGAAGAGATACTGGCGTTTCATACATAAAAAGCACAGATGCAGTGAGTGAGCACTTCCTTGAATCTCAGTCTCGTATGAGCAATAAAAATATTCCACTGAGAGCAAACCAGGTCAAAGTGAACTTGTGAATCATGCGTTTATTTGCGCCGATTTGAAATCTATTTTAATTTATTTAGAGTAAAAATGTATATATTGTAAAAACAGAATCTGTTTACATCTGGTGTTAAAACACATTTCTGTCAAGTGGATGACGCTCAATGTAGACAACTCTTTGATAATGATGTAGCCAAAAACTGATTTTAAAGTTTCACAATTACACAACTTTTTCAAGTTGGTGTTTACAAATCAGGGAAAATGGCAAAAAAAACACCATACCACGTATGCCAGGCTAGTATTTGGCACCGTCAGTCTTTTAGTAAACAATGTGCTATGATGTTTATGTAGAATTTGCTGTGTGTGTATGATGTGTCTCCGCTGTTGGTTGTAATGTGAAGTAAATCCACACTTTGCTGATGAAGCGCTAGCAAACACTTGAGCAACAACAACACTACCACATACTCCATCATTGTTTTGTGTTTGTTCAAACTTTCCTTTAATCAACACTTCCATCCACACATGCTATGCACGCAATGGCATCGTTTTCAGAGACTCATTTTTTGGTGTTTAGACAGACACGACAACGGCGCCATTTTCAAAAACTTCCACTTTGTAACCTGTCTTCAGATTTATGCTTTTTTAGTCCCAAAGATGTTGTTGTAGCAAAATGCATAAAAACAAACAGGCGAAATGCATATAAAGTTTCCCTATTTTGGCTGAAAGCATTGTTGTTTAAATGGCCCTGAAAGTATTCTGAGCCTGTCTGCTTTCGACCACTTTCCAAAATAGTTTAAAACGCATTGGCGAGATTGGATTTAAAGTTTGGTTGAGGGTAAAGAAAATTGTAAAGGACAAAAAATAAATTTCATGAAAAGCAATACACAGGAGCATGGAATTTAAGTCACCTAAACAAGTGTTAATTCGTTTTTTTCAGTGATGATAATGGCTGATCCCGTGCGTGAAAATTAATGATTTTGTTTTTATATAAAGATACTCAATCTAATGTAAAATTACATTCTGAATGCTGCACATTGGGGCGTCACGGTGGCGCAGTGGATAGCATGATCGCCTCACAGCAAGAAGGTTGCTGGTTCGAGCCTCGGCTGGGTCAGTTGGCATTTCTGTGTGGAGTTTGTATGTTCTCCCTGTGTTCGCGTGGGTTTCCTCTGGGTGTTCCGGTTTCCCCTACAAGTCCAAAGACATGTGCTATAGGTGAATTGGGTAATCTAAATTGTCCGTAGTGTATGTGTGTGATTGAGTGTGTATGGATGTTTCCCAGTGATGGGTTGCAGATGGAAGGGCATCTGCTGTGTAAACCATATGCTGGAAAAGTTGGCGGTTCATTCCGCTGTGGTGACCCCAGATTAATAAAGGCACTAAGCCGAAAAGAAAATGAATGAATGAATGCTGCACATTGTTTCATTATGGCCAGGTATGGAGACTGTCAAAATATCTTTTGGCTATATAGCACACTATATAGTTTTGTAACTTGATAGTTATTTTTATATATTATATATTACTTTATATTTGTTAAACAAGTTTTAATGTACGCAAGACAAATGCTCATTAGAATGGGACTGTGCTCATTAGAAAGCCATTATCAAAGACATTATCACTTTGATTTACACTGTTCAAAAAATCTGTTAATTTTACGCAAAAATACTGGCAGCTGTGGTTGCCAGAATTTTTCTGTAAAAAATACAGAAGTTTTATAGAACTGTTTAGATTTTACGGAAAATAACCGTATTTCATTAACTGATATAACATTCAGTTTACAAAAATGTCGCTTTGTTCACAAAAATGTAAAGTCATTAAATGCATTAACGTGTTCATGTGTGATTGCAATTAGCAAACAGATTTACTGCATCAGTAACTACACAGTTACATTTAAACAAAGGAAGATGCAGCATAACATCAGATGTTTTATAGTTCATCTTAGACTTGAACACAGATGCTACTATCCTGCACAATGGTGACACAAAAAAAGGTTTTACAGTATTTAGCTTTTTTTTCTTTTTCTTGATTTTACAGAAAAATACCGGCAGCTGTGGTTGCCAGTAATCTACTGTTTTTAACATTTTACATTCATAAATTGAATTTACAGAACATTTATGTTAAAAATACATTCCACAGTGTGTATTTTTCATCAAACACACTTAACCAACCCCTTAAATCCCAGAGCAAAATCCTCACTAGTGTCCTCACTACAGAGTGTTGAACACTAAGACAGAGATTAAGTTAATGAGATAATTAAGTGTCTAATTAAAGGAAGATTGAGAATTATTGATGAACAACTGTTAACAAGCAGAATCACTGAAGGAAAGAAAAACAAGACCAAATAACAAAAATTACAACCAAAACCAAAGACAAAATCAACTGAAAATAAAACTCTAAATAAAAATAAAACAAATTGCACAATAAAAAATTTATTTCTCAAGATCTCAGCAGAGGATCATTAAACAACTCCACAAACATCAGGAGCTTCACTTATTGCTGACCTTTGACTTTATTTCTGTCACATGAACAAAAGCTCTTAATGAAATTTTTGTTGTTTATTTAATATCACCATAATGGAGGTCAGAGTCTGCTTTAGTTGGGCTCTTCAACTTCTTATTTTAACACTAGTTTTTATTTTGGTTGCTATATTTAATTGGGTTAATCACACTATTTGTGTAGCATGAAAAGCTAAAAGAAAATATAACAATAAGTCTGATGAAACTGACTATGATATTAGAGCCCCCATCACCTGCTTGTGTACTCATTACTTATAAAATACTAGAAGTTATATCTGTAAAAATTAAGTACATAGAGGTTCCTATGGCCTTCCTTGCCATAACTGATGAGTTTCAAAAACACAAGAGAAACATTAAGGTAAAGAAAGAGCCCAACTAAAACAGCCTCTGATCTCAACGATGGTTTTCAATAAAAAATATAAACCTCTGTTAATTATCAAACATTCTTTGCAGATATAACAGAAATAAAGTCAAATTGTAATCAGTGAAGCTGGTAATGCTGTTTGTAGAGTTGTTTAATCCTCTGTTTTAATTCAGTTGGTTTGGTGTGAGGCTGTTGCTGTATAGTTTTATTTCTTGTTCTTTCCTTCAGTGATTGTGCTTGTTAGCAGCAGGTGTTCATCAGTGTCTGAATTCACTCATTTGAGGTCATTTACTCTGTCTAGTGGACTAAACTAATCAACTGATTTAGGGACTAATGAATGAGGGTGTATGGTGAGATTTCAGACTCACTGCTTACTTTCTCAAAAACAAAGGTTAGATCTGTTACAGTTATTTTCCGTATTGTGTACAGAAATGAGCTGTTAATCATTTAACAGGTTTTTACTGTAGATTGTACAGACTTTTACTGTTAAAATCACGGACATTTTTACAGTGTACCTAATTCATACGGTATATTGTTTTTTTTTACTGCTTTAAGATTTCCCTTAAAGGAAAACAACATGAGCCTCACTTGTGCAATCACATGTTACAATCACACATAAAACAAATATGGAACACATGTGAAACATGCATGATAGTGTGATTTTTGAAAATTTTCATGTAAAAAACAAAGTGATCACTTTTTTAAACATGGAAATGTTCCAAAACTACACATTTCAAATGTGATTTTGATATGTGAATCTCATGAAACATTGTCATGGTTTTTATGTAAGGGACGTCAAAATAAAAATCATATGGGCAAACAGGGCCTTGATGTCCAATTAACAATTTTATTTCAGAAAAAATGCCAGATTTGTTGTGAAAAGTATGTAAACGTCACTGTCTGTATTTTATTCAACCACTTTTATCTGAAGTCTTTCAATACAGCTCAAACCAGATGCCACAAATACAGTCCAAGTTTCAGAGCCAACAACAGAGCAAGAGAAGGAGAAAGAAACCCCCCCAAAAAGTCAGTGTTTGTGAAGAAATCATGCCAGCTTTAATTCTCATAAATGAAGAAAACAAATGGTCTCTTTACAGCACAGATTGCTGTTGGGTCTCCCCTGAGCCTGATGATTAAAACGAGCTGGCTTTTTCAAACATCAGATGACGAATATATGTGAATGAGACTGCAGCATCTGCAAGCCAACTCACGTCAAAGGTTGTGAATAAATAAAAGAGGAAAAACGTTAGATTCCCAGCTCACTATTTTTTGCACTAAAAATAAAGTCAGATCATATTAATTTTTGTGTCTTTAGCAATTTTAACACTTGAGTCATATGGGAAATATTCTCATCTTGGATTTCGAGGAAAATCTGTGAAAGCTCAGCTTATGAATATGCCTGGCTAAGAGTGCTGATAAAATGGTCCAAAAGCCAAAAGTATGTAGCATTCACGTTTTTAGCAAAATAAATATATAAATACAGGTTATATGTTTTTAATGCATTCAACTGATTCGTACTTTCGCATAGCCAAAACTGCAGGCTCACAGCAAAATATCCAGACTCTTTGTAGCTTCCATCAATAGTATCTGGATGCAGACTTGGATATGCAAGCTGAGACTGCATATCTCAGACATGCAATGTCAGACACAATGCACTCAATGAAGCTAATGATGTCACTGTGAGGGGTAGGGTTAGGGGTGGGGTTAGGTCTCGCTTCCATTGGCAATGGACTATACAGAGGCCGTCTGACTGACATGTGAAACAACCATTCACAGTTCAGATTTTTTATCATCATGTTTAGAGATATCAAAACATCAATGTTCCTATACTGTAACAGACTGGTGTGCAAAATTCTTGTATGTATTATTTTGAGTTTACACCGTCACAGACAAAACACAGTGAATTTCAGCTTCCATATGAGGAGGTGTGCTTTGTTTCCAGGCAGACCGATGAATGAAAATCCAGCAGAATTCATTCAGTCAGGTGATGACTGAACCTCCTTTATGGGATAGTTCACCCAAAAATGAAAATGAGGTCACTATTTACTCACTTGTTCCAATCGAGTTCGATATATCTTCTTTGTCTGATCTGGCAGACACACAAGAAACCTAACTAAACACGATTTATTGCATGTGTATGATTATTTTACACGTGTATTTCAGAGTACATCACACTGTGTGTGTTTGTGTGTACGTACGTGTGTGTGCGTGCGTGCGCGTGCTCCTGGAGCATCAGAACTAATATTAATGACTCTTTCACATATCATATTAGGGATCATTTCCAGAGTTGGAAATTGACATGTAAAACTATTTCTGGAGAATGTTTGCCACATACATTTTATTTAGATATCAGACAACTATTTAATATATTGTATCAATCCATTCTGTGGCACCTTTAAGACACTATGTGGTTGTTTCTTTTTATTTACACACTTGTGACACTGAACTGTTATATAAGCACAATACCACACTTTTTCCTTTGTTGCTGTTCAGAGTATCGTATCACGTACACGTGATAACTGTATCAGGAACACAACCCAGTCAACATCCAAGTTAACTCCAGAACAAATGGTTAAAACAAACTTTTCTTCCAGACACAATTAAATCCTTCCTGAAACTCGTATATAAAAAAAAAAAACAGATCATCATCAAAACGATGATAGCAGACTTTTAACCAGACAGAACCAGAAGTCAACACACAACTACAGTACAGTCTTTTGCAGCCTCAAACTTGAACCTCCAGAGTCCACTCCAAGCCTTTTGAGGACAAAGAACTGACCACCAGCGAACACGGGAACCGAGCTCAACAGAGGGAGTTCTTCACATCACACAAGGAACGCAAGTAACGCCTCCAGATTATTAATAATAATAATAATTTCTTACATTTATATATATATAGCGCTTTTCTGGGCACTCAAAGCACTTTACACAATCTCCTCATCCACCACCAGTGTGCAGCATCCACCTGGATGACGCGACAGCAGCCATATTGCGCCAGACCGCACACCACACACCAGCCGATTGGTGGAGAGGAGACAGAGTGATGAAGCCAATTATGATATGGGGATGGTTAGGAGGCCATGATGGACAGAGGTCAGTGGGCAAATTTGGCCAGGATGCCGGGGTTAAACCCCTACTCTTTTTCGAAGGACATCCTGGGATTTTTAATGACCACAGAGAGTCAGGACCTCGGTTTAACGTCTCATCCGAAAGACGGCGCTCACTGAGCAGTATAGAGTCCCCTTCACTATACTGGGGCGTTAGGACCCACACAGACCGCAGGTTGAGCGCCCCCTGCTGGTTTCACTAACACCACTTCCGGCAGCAACCTAGCTTTCCCATGTGGTCTCCCATCCAGGTACTGACCGGGCACAGCCCTGCTTAGCTTCAGTGGGCGACCGTGTGAGAGTTGCAGAGAGCTAGCTGCCGGCTATTACTGAACTGGTGTAAATTACATGTAACCCTAAAGAAACCATAGAAGGATTAAATTGATTACTTTTGGTTCCCTTGGTTATTCATTCATTTTCTTTAAGCTTAGTCCCTTTTTTCATCAGGGGTCGCCACAGCGGAATGAACCACCAACTTATCCAGCATATGTTTTAAAGAGTGGATGTCCTTCCAGCTGCAACCCAGTACTGGGAAACATCCATACAAATTAATTCACACACATACACTATGGCCAATTTAGTTTATTCAATTCACCTATACCGCATGTGTTTGGACTGTGGGGGAAACTGAAGCACCTAGAGGAAACCCGTGCGAACACGGGGAGAACATGCAAACTCAACACAGAAATGCCAACTGACCCAGCCGGGACTCGAACCAGCGACCTTCTTGCTGTGAGGCGACGGTGCTAACCACTGCTGCACTGTGTCGACATTTCACTTGGTTAGGTCTTACAAAATCCAAGGTTTTTACATCATTATACTGTTTCAAACTCTTCTTTTCCTTTCTTTACTCCTCTCTACAACCTGTATGAATGTGTTTGTGTTAGGTGTTATTTTTTGTTAGAATAGTCAACAAAGTTTTGTTTTGTATAAAGAAAAATGCCAGTACATATTTATGAGTCTACTGCCTTAAACTTCGACCTTTTTACCCTGCTTAAACATTAAAGGGTTTTTACTATATTTTGGATAGCAATATCCGTAGTTGAAGTTAACTGTCCGTTTGAACGATCACTGGATGATTAGTTTGTTCAGATCTAGAGTCAACTCTTTTAAAGTTCCCTTTAAATGAATCTTCAATTCACTTTGAGCTAATTTAAAACGTTGACACCCTACATATGCATATACAATTTTGTGAATGATGGATGTTGCAATTTATTTGACTGAGGATTAAACAGGCTGTAAATTTGTTTCATATGTTTAGTAGTTTGACTTTGATGTTAACTGACACTTTTTGTGTGCTCAAGATGCAGCATAAACCAGGGAACATCCAGCAACTGGAACAGTACATGACTAACCCCGCTGCGTCCACTAGATGTGATCGCTGTACTGTTCAGTCCTATGGGATGGGGTGTGGGTTTGGGTCTGGCTGTCAAATCCATGCGGCATTGTGCTTCGTATTACAGAAATTATCTAGTCGTTTGTGAAACATCTGTTCACGTACTTACACACGCCACAGTCTCCTTCACACGTTTGAGAGGAGCTTTTGAAACTCAAAACACATGATATAATAGGCACTCCCAAAGCTTTCTAGCATCACAGTGAGGTTTTGTGTCATGAGCCAAAGGGATTTAAGGAAGAAGGCACAGCTCCAAGATGTAGCAATGAGCATGGATAACTTACATCTTGATTAACTGCAATGAAAAAAAGAAGTATAGAACCCTCTGCAAGTGGAGTATACTAAAAGTTCCTTAGACAATATTGAAAATGTTATCAGTACAAGTTTAAATGTGTTGCCACAATGTCCAACAGCAAAATGAACAAATTAAATATAGAAGAATATTAACATACATTTTTTATGACAATTAGTTCAAGTCATGTAACTTCATTCATTTTCCATCAGCTTAGTCCTTTATTTATCAGGGGTTGCCACAGCAGAATGAACCGTCAACTATTCCAGCATATGTTTTACGCAACGGATGCCCTTACAGCCGCAACCCAATACTGGGAAACACCCATACACTCTCGCATTCACACACACACACACTCATACGCTACGGCCAATTTTTTGGACTGTGGGGGAAACCGGAGCACCCAGAAAAAACTCCAAAGAGGAACGCCAACTGGTCCAGCCGGGACTCGAACTAGTAACCTTCTTAAGGCCGATTTATGCTTCTGCATTGGGTGATCGGCGTGACCCACGGCACATGCCTTAGTCGTGGATTTATACATCTGTGTGCTGTTTGTGTTGCTCTGCAATAACACTTCCGAAACGCCAGCTGGCAGTGTTTATGTTCCTCTGTGTCGAGTTTCTTCGTGGATGTTTTGTTTTTTCTGAATGCTATTTTAATGTACAAGTAGCTAAAATCCCTCATTCAAAGGCGGGAACCAGCGGACGTGCAACAACTTTAATCATAAGGTAAACACAAATCAAAAGTTCCCATCTGGAGCTCCTTCACGGGACTCGGCACTTACAAACAGTTACATTTTTTGAGAGGTACACGTTAGCCACAGTGAGGGCTATGTGACCGCGTGAAGGCTGCGCCGGACCATTCATGTGCGCTTGACGCAGAAGTATAAATCAGCGTTTACTGTGAGGCAACAGTGCTAACCACTGAGCCACCGTGCCACCTGTCATGTAACATGATTTGCTAAGAGTGTGCTGTGTTTGCATTTAAATCCAGATACTTTTTTAATGCCTTTGGAACCTTTTTGGGAGGTAAACATAATAAACATAATAATCATTTGAGTAAAAGTAAAACAAAAATTAAGAAATCAAGGAAACAGAAAGTTCACTTGAGCTGAGTAATTAATAGTTTTTTTTCTTTTCGTTTTTTTTAGGGAGAGGGAGGTGTGCTTTTCATTCATTCATTCATTCATTCATTCATTCATTCGGCTTTTGTCCCTTTATTAATCAGGGGTCGCCATAGTGGAATGAACCGCCAACTTATCCAGCATATGTTTTACGCAGTGGATGCCCTTCCAGCTGCAACCCATCACTGGGAAGAATCCATACACACTTATTCACACACATACACTATGGACAATTTAGCTTACCCAATTCACCTATAGCATATGTCTTTGGACTTGTGGGGGAAACCGGAGCACCTGGAGGAAACCCACGCGAACACGGGGAGAACATGCAAACTTCACACAGAAATGCCAACTGACCAAGCCGAGGCTCGAACCAGTGACCTTCTTGCTGTGAGGCGATCGTGCTACCCACTGCACCACCGTGACGCGCAGGTGTGCTTTTACTTATCTAAATATATGGAGCTTTCCTCATTTAAAATGTTTACAAGTTTTATTGTCATTTAAGAGTGTAAGGATCGTGGATGTCACAATGTCACATGGGTCAAATGTCACAGTCAGACCAGGTTCTCCACCCACTCAAACACCACGAGCACCCTCACCAGAATACTAATCAGCCACACACCTGACATTCATCACCGTTATCATCACTGCACTACTTAAGACCCATTCCCAGTTCACTCAGCATCCAACCTCGTCGCTAGCACTAGAAAGGACTGAACTCCCACTACACGGTTAGTGTTGATTCTCTAGCTCTAGTTACTTTCCTTCCTTGTCTCCTCTTATCTCCAGTGTCTTCCGTGTCTCTTCATAGTGTGCTGTTTCCAGGTTCCTCGTCTGGTCATAGTCCTGTTTGTCATTTTTGGTTTATGTTCCAAGACCCATCTCTGCAAGGACAATAACACCGGTTCATTTTCCACATCTATGTTCATCCATGAGATAATAATACACTAGTGTAGTATGTGATCTTGAAAGATGATGCTGTGCTGCTTCAGACATTACAGGTTCACTAAATATAAATTAGTTGTAGTCAAGCTACTCTGATACTTGCTGGAAAAAGTAGCTAGCCACTGGAAAAGCTACACTAAATCATAAGTAGCTAAGCTACTGAAAATTGTAGCTAAACTAGTATCTGAACTACTTGTAGCTAGCTAACTGTCAACACTACTAAAGAAACCAATGATAACCTGACACAAGAACAAACATCACTTGGCAGAAAACAAGACAGAAATGGGAAGACAAGGCTAAACTACAAAATAAAAGACATGACAACAAGACACTCAAAAACACAAGTTACAGTTAAGTGGTAAACATTCTCTAATTTATGTCATTTCAGAGGAAGAACAAGATGTTACACTCATTCTGCATTATGAACCAACCCAATTTTCTATGAAATAATGGGCAGTAAATATTTCACAATAACGTCAATTCTAATTTAATTTTCACTTTCAGACTTAATATTTTCTTTGAAGAAAATATTAAGAAAAGTGTCAGTGGGAGTTTTTTTTTCTAAGTTCAAATGTTCATCAAATTTTTCCTTTGAAGTGATTTCATAATCATCTCAATAATCATCAGTATTTCATAATCATCTCAACATGAGGCAGTTTTTCAGACGTGCTATTAGCACGGGTGGAGAAGGTCAGAGTCAGATGAAGGAACAGAGATCCAATTATTTCTGCTGTTTATACATACACATGCATATATGTTCACATGTTTGCTGAAGTATAAGCAGCACTGTACAGACTCACAGCAACAGCCTCTGAAAACTCTCTCTGATTAATGTTCTGAGTAACCCAATAGCATCATCTTTTGCTGCACATTTACCTGATGTTAGTTCCAAATGCATTCAAATCATTTAATTTACCAATTTAGTTTCTCAAGCCAACACACAGTTGTGCTATTTACCCATAACATTTTTCTTCTGAAAAAGAAGAAATCTTTTGATAAAATCTTTGACTGTAACCAAACTCAGCTGTAAAAATTAAATTTCCTAGCTGGAAAAAAAAATCCTAATATAATATACCCCCAAACACACTATAGAAACCATTAAAGTGATAATAGATGACAGTTTGAAATGTTTTAATGGTATTTGTTATTCAAACCATTTGAATGCCTGTGATGGTTTTTAAAATTTGAATGTCAGCTTTATCATTTTCGATATTTGGCCGCACTGTCCCATTAACTTTTAATATTGATGTTATCAACATGGTAAAAAATGCCACAACTTGGTAAAACATAGCAATGGGTGAGAACTTTTTAATAGCACAATAAAACAACATGCTAGTGTGTTCTTCAAAATGATGAAACATAATTAAAAACGTGAGAACTTACTCGCAACGTGCTAAATGCTATAGCTTCATGCTAAATGTTGTTAGCAGCTTGAAAAAAATAGCTAAAAACATGCTGAAATGGACATCAAGCTTTTAAATTGTGCTGGTCAGGATTTATCGAAGCCAGCATCAAAGTTTCCCTTTCAAAAATTGACCATGGTGTATAGTAAAAGTGTACAGTAGTAACCATGTTTTTGACATATTGATTATTAATTGCATAACCGCAGTTTTAGTACAAATATGGTTCACCTATATTTAATGTACAGTAGCAAAACCATGGTTAATCTGTGGTTACCGTTGTTAAAGTAAACAATAACCCTTTTTTTTAACTCCTTTTTTTTTTCTAAAACATTGGTTACATTTCCTTAAAGGGTAGTTTGGTCAAAAACATTTACTCAGTATTTAAGTTGAGCTGTGTTATTTTTGCTGTGCTTTATGACTGTTACTCACCATATTTTACAATATGAGCCTGATGGATTCAACAAATCATAGATCAGTAAGTCATTAACATTTAAATTGTCAAAATGATGGGCTTTTTTGTGACATATTGAACCACTTCAAACAGTCACAGTCTCATTTCCTGTTCAGCTTCGTCTAGTTGAGCATGAGGTAACTGTGTGCAGCCCGTCCTGTATAGCAGGGGTCACACACTGCCTCTCTGTTTGTGGGACTGGAGCTGCTGGAGAACGCAAACATAAACTGCTACCTTTCCACCCTCGTCTGGCCATCATAAGCTGGCATACAGAAGATCCATTGTTGGCAGAGGCTGGAGAGAAGTTGTATCCTGGACGTTTCCTCTCACAGAGGTCATAGCTTGTAATGTTAACACCAAAACAAACAAACAAACAAACAAACAGGAGGTTCTTTTGTGCAGCTAAATTAAGTGATCTTGTTTATCTGCGTTTTAGTTTCTAGTTTCTAATAACTGTATAAATGTGGTATACACATAATTTTTTTTCTTACATTTTGATATGATTTTGGACATTTAGAACTATCAAAGTTCAAACAATCAGATTTTTTAAAAGATTTTGTGATCTTTACTGGTTAGTTGGTTAGTTCATCGATGTCCAGCCATCCGTTCGTTGGTTGCTTCATTCCTTCATTCATTGATTTTTTATTTATTTATTTTTTTTATGTTAACCAGTTAAGTTAAATATTATAATTCAATTCAATTCATCTTTATTTCTATAGCGCTTTTACAATGTAGATTGTGTCAAAGCAGCTACACATAGAAGATTATAGTGAATTGGAATGGTGTCCGTTCAGTTTTTA
>CAIGQV010001633.1:4195550-4246101 GCA_903798115.1 Danio jaintianensis
ATATAAGAATCCTGAAGGAGTTGCTTCATTTAAACTAATATAGTCATAATGAATTTTAAAGATGAAATAAAATAAAATAAAATAAATATAAAGCATCATGATCACAAAGGAAAAGTATTCTAATGATTGTGTGGATTGTGTTTGTTATATGAACAAATATACATCAGAGCAATAATAGTCAAAGAAAAGATGCCTCATTTTGTGTCTGCATCAGACACATAGAATATTAATTGCAAGTAAAGTGCCACATGTTTGAAAAAAAAAGCTCCAATGTTAGGGTAACAAATATACATATGTAAAAATGAAACTGAATATTTATATTGACGTGTAGTTTGCATATCATAACCTTTTAATTATATTTTAAATGATTAAAAATATCTTGCTGACAAATGAATTTAACATAGTGCTCTGAACATTACTAATAAATGTGTATAAGTGTGGCGCGGTGATTAATAATAAAGGGACTAAGCCGAAAAAAAAATGAATGAATGTTGTGTATAAAGATTTAAAAATGACAATGAATTACTATTTTGTGGCTGGACTGTGATCCTTAAATCCTTAATATCTTTTTATAAGGCATGAAATGATTCATTAAATAATCCTGACAAGCTTTTGTCATGTAAACTGTTGTTACACTAAGGGTGTACTCACACTATCGACGGTTTCCTTGAACAAAGCCCAAGCACACTTATTGTACATCATCGATGATGCAACTGTTCAGTTTAACAGAAAGAGAAGCGCTCTCGCTCAGTACATTGGAGACTTCTTAAGTTATTTTGTTTTTCATTATTCTGAGCCGTTTAGGGTGCAGTGACACACGGCTGAATCTTTTGCTGAACAGATCTACCACTATCTTACAGTTTTCATAAAAAGTAATCATGCTGCACGTATTAGGAGGTTTGCTGAAGTTGGCAGCTGAAGTGCAACATCTATGACAGTTTGCATTCATTGAAAGTAAGAATGAGTAATAAATCCAAAGTGACATTGCAACTTCAGTTTTGTGCTCACGCTTGTTTTGTACTCACAGTACAAGCGTATCGCGCCCAACCGATTTGCGCCCTGGCCCTCCTCTACCAACCGGACTGTGCCCACGCCACTGTTCGAATAGTCTAGTGTAAGTATACCCTGAATTAATCTGTCATTAAGTCAGTCAATTAATTAATCATTCAATCAATTAACCAATCAATCAAAAAACCAAATTGATCAATCAGTCTGTAAAAGAATCAATCAATCAATCATCATTCAATCAATAAATCAGTCAATCAAACAGTCAAACTGTCATTAAGTCTGTTAGTCTATTAATAAATCATTCAATCAATTAACCAGCCAACCAATCAACCAACCAATCAATTGATCTATTATTATTTACTATTTAATTACTATTTGATCAATCAGTCTATAAAAGAATAAATCAATCAATCATTTAATTAATCTGTCATTCAGTCAGCCAGTGAATTAATCAATCATTCAATCAATCTATTAACCAACCAACCAACCAACCAATTAGTCAGCCAATCATGCAATCAATCAATCAATCAGCCTGCCAACAATCAATTAATCAATCAACTAATCAATCAATCAGTCAGTAAATCAGTCAATCAATTAATCAACCAACCAACAAACCAATCAATCAAACAGTCATTCTGCCATGAAGTCAGTCAGTCAATTAATCAATCATTCAATCAATAAACCAATTAACAAATCTATCAATAAAAAGCTGTAACAATAATTATATGTAATACAGGTGTACCTGTACTACACCTTTATTGTCTTTGACCCACAAGCCATTGTGCACTACACATGGACTGTTCTTGTAATTGTAATTTACTGTAAATGTGATAAAACCCATCTGTCTAGAGACTATTTATCAGATACGCAGGACCACGAAGAAGGAAATGATAGTGATATCACCAACAGAGGAGCCAGGAGCAGCAGAGTAATATCTCAACACGTGTGATAAATTATTTTATAGAGTTCATAAAAAGCGTTCGAGCACAATTATTTGATCAGAATTTTTAATTAATGGTCTTGCATCATGAGAAACTCATGATGCAACTGTGCGCAGAGTATTGATCTGCCCAGGGGAAGCCAGGTGCCTGTTCTGCATTAGACATGAGATGGGGCAGAGTCAACAACAAAGAGTATGAGAGCGCACAATGCACACATAATGAAAAACGCCCTTCTCTTCCATTCAAACAGGGACACTTGTGCACATGTGGTGGAGTTTAACAAGGGCCATAAGACACAAATTTGAGGGAGACCGAAAGAAATGAGCGAAAGGCCAGTGAATGACAGAGAGAAACTCTGGGCGCCAAGAAGTGTGATGCAATAACAACAATATTATCACTGCACCACTGGTTGTGGTTTTTATTTCTCCTGCGGGTGGACCCCTTACAACTGCAAAGACCACCACAGACTTGATGTACTTTTATACAGTTAGCACTGTTTGTTTTGATATGTTGTGTTATGCAATCTTGATGAGCATAAGGTTTTGTTTTACTTTCTGTTGACCATGAGTTATTGCAGCACTGATTAAAACATGATTCTGTGTTTAAGTAAATAGTACATAAAAAACAAGCGTAATTTCTAAATTAAAATAAAATAATACAGTAATTTAAAAAAAAAGATTCCATTTTAAATTAATTTAATGCAGTACCTTGTTATCTCTGCTGTGTATGTTATCATATAAATTGTAACAAGACATGTGTTTTTTACCTAAAGGAATATCTTACCCCAAACACTTCAATTACCCCATAATTCATTCACCCTCAAGCTATTCTTTATGTGTATATGACTCCAAACAGTCGGAGTAATATAGTGGCCCTTTTTGTTTTTTATTTTTTTATTTTCTGAAGCATCCAAAAGCACAGAAATCTATTGTAAAACTAACCCATATGCATGTCTTATGAAGCGGATTAATGTTTTTTTTTGTAACAAAAATATGTACATTTTTTAAATTGTAAACTAAAAACACTGACTTGAGGTATGACGCATGGGGTAAATACATGAACAAGACCCCCACATGGAGTCTTGCTGGCTGTTTTTCAATGTATTCTTAAATGATCTTGCGTCCTTATGTTCTTGTGTCATCATCAACGTCTAAAGTTTAATTCCAACACTCATGGTCCATGATATCGATTATGTATCAAATGCAGACTTGAACGTGCACACCTAACCCTGCCCCTAACCCTACCCCTCACAGTGACATCACTAGTTCTATTCAGTGCATGTGTCTGAGTGTGCATGTCTGCAGCCAGACACTAATGGACTTGAGTGCTTAAGTCCTAGAAGTCATAGCAGGTAAATACAGGATAAGGGAAGTGCAGCATTTTATATTAACTATTATTTACAGTTAATAAATATAGGATAACTTGTTGATCTCATGAATATCCCTTAAGAAATTGTAAGAAATTTGAATAAAGGCATAAACATATGCTGAAATTCTATTTAAAATCTGTTTTGTATGGATGTCATATGTAACTAAGTAACTAAATAAATAAAGTGCATGAAGGTTGTAATGTTTAAATTAGTTTCCATTAATACTTTAAACTAAACGGTTTTGTAACCATCAGGAAGATTGCAGCATCTCAGTTTTTATAGGATGCGTTTGTTCTTCTAAGGTAACTTGGCAAGACTTGCATTCTTGGTTTTGAGAAACAGCCAAGGATTTTCCTTTAAGTCTACACTTATCTCCATCACCACCTGTAAGCTCTTTCAGTAGCTGTGGTAATCAATGTTAATGTGGAGAGAACAAAGACGTTGGTATTTAGGAAGTTTTATTCATCCACAGGCATCTTCCCATTGTTTTCTCCTCTTCTTATCCATGGGAAAGTGAACAATTAAATTTCCTCTCTTATTGCTCTTTGTTTGCAAAAGTACCACTGAAAGTTGTGTGGTATAGTATCAGTATTTTAATTTCTAAGTTGTGTTGCTTAAAAAAATAGCATCAGGTAGTGCCAATAGCTGACAGAGTATATATAATTTACCTTATATAAATTCAATCAACCCTTGATATCCCAACTTCCTTTAACTTATGTTACTGGAACTCCTTGTTAATGTACAAAAAAAAGTTATAATCTTGTATGAGTGACCGAGATTACCTGGGGTTTCTTTTACATGCAAGGCTAAATCATGATGCTGAAGCAAATCACTCGCAGGTGAGCTGTGTGAGTCAAACATACATCATGAACACTGCTTTATTCCTAAAGCACCATATTCTGTGAATGGAGTAATAATCAAATAAGTGGCTATATAAATCATGTCCAAAGCTTTTGTGTCTCAAGAAATACATGAAACACTAGACAGTGCGATATCAGACATCTCTGATTGTACTAGGAAAGTTACTGTGGAATTATGGAGATCCACAGGGATCTGCCTTTCATTTGTCACAATGTAAAGTGTTTCATTGTAGCACAATGAAAAGTGATGGAATTACAGATGATTGTAATCAAAACACTGGTCTTGAGTACAATATATAATGAAATAAAGTCTTCTGAAATCTGTCCGCAGAGAGGATATATTTACTCTTGGCCTCGTGCACATATATTTATTTGACATGTCCATAGATAAATAATCTTATTAAGAAACTCTTTATAAAGTCAACATAGTTTTTCATTTGCAGTCTGTTGATTAAAATGGTCTGTAAGGATTTCAAATTACAGCAGATAAGGAAAGTTGTGCTGTTTTGTATATTTTGATTAAAGATAAATGTATTTTTTTCGTCAGTGTTGATTTTGTTTGTATTATGTTTTATTCTGAGTTCTTCCTCTATACACTGTACAAACAGAAAATGAGCTGCAGTCATTTTAAGTAGCTGCTTTAAATTTAAGTAGTAATTTTAGCTATCAGTATTTTTAATCATACATAATAATCAAGTTAAATCTAGTATAACTTGAAGGTTAAACAGGAAACAAAAAAGTAACTTACATTACCATGACTATATGATTTTATGCAGCGACCATGCATAACCAACATTAACATCCAAAAAGGTTGCTTTAGTGGACTGCATTGAATTGTATTGATTTGCATTGAATCCCGTGGGACCAGTGCTAACCTTGTGGCCTAAACCACATATTTTACAGTCACTGTTAGATCCGGATGCAAAAGTTATTGTGTCTTATGGAGTGTATCTTGACGAAAGATGAAACTTTGAAGATGAAAGATGCTTTGCAATGTCCTGACAAAAATAACACTGAGTGAATCTCAATCAGCTCCCTTTGTTCAGTAGTCAGCCATTTTAAGTGCTGTCTAAATCACAATATTCTTCCAGTGCACATGTTTGCACAATGCACCATTAAAATCAGGCTGCATCGATGCTCACTATGCTTCCCTACCAGAACTTCGGAATCGCTTAACATGAATCACGTGAAGCAAATTATCAAACATAACAACAAATGAGAGATGTTTTTCTAAAAAGAAACTTTTATTTGTTTATATTTAATCTGAACGAACATAGCTTGCAATCTAGCAAACATTTACAATTGCTTAATGGTTGAAATGTTACTGGTATATAAAACAATCTAATTATTTAGCTACAATGTACTTTTAAAAACTTTGTAAAATTACTATATCAAAAATATATGTTCTGCTGCTGTTTATACATTTCAGGTTTGATGTTGTACAATGAGGATGTCATGTCACACTCGGTGTGTCCCAATGTGTAGTGAAACAACCTCATCACTGTCCTTAGCAGTAGCCATATTTTTGTACACGACTTGCTAATCCACGAGCTAGGGAGCTGACTGAGACGCACCGTTAATCTTTTTTTTCTGTCTCTCCACTGCAGTTTCTGTTATGTCTGTGATGTTGACTAATAGGAGCACAGAAACTCTTCCACATAGCTTTGAAACATAGCAAAATGAGAGACAATGAGCTGGTGGAATTATACATTGACTGAAATGACTGTGGAGCTTTGGAAAACAATTATAACTTCCTTATAATGTTTCCTCAAGTTTTGCTTTAGAATCTTATTTAGAGAAATCAGTAGCTACTTCAGCATTCTTGATGACATGATGAATGATCAAATGCATGCATGCCGATCAAAATCACATAATACAGTGACTATCAAAAAAGACAAAAGTAGTGTGTCTTAAACACCCCAGGGAGTTTTTCCTCTGACATTGTTGCCTTTGGCTTGGTCACCGTGGAGGTAATAGTGGCGTATAAAGATTTTCTTTTCCTTTTATATTCTTTATTTTACTATTTCCACTAGAGCTACTTTGGAACAATGTTTTGTATTTATAAAAGCACTATACAAACACACTGATCTGAAAATGTGCACCTCTCAAGGGACAATATACTAATATAAACATATTATAGATGATAACCTAATTTTAGCCTTTCACACTGGAACAATGCTACCGATCATTTTCTTTGTTTTTGTTTTTTCTTACACATATCACTTACAGCCAAATACCCACCAGAATACAATCAGAAAACCCAAGATTAAGAAGATAAAATAAAAGGCATTAAAATCCAGCACTTGTCCATGTTGAATCACTTTAGAATGATTAATGTAATGAAACATGAGAGAAAAGCAAGTCAAAGAGTGAGCAAGACGAGGGTGTGAGAGGGAGAAAGAGAAACATTAGAGAGTGGTTTAGTCCAAACAGCTCTACTTGGCCACCTTATTTCAGGCTCAATATCACATCAGCTCTGGGAGCCAGACTGTGAAACTCCTCTGACACACTTTTCCTTGTGCTCCACCAGAACTGGCCAGTTACTGGGTCACCGTATACATCCAATCCAAGCCAAGATATGACGTTGGTAAAGTTGCCTGGACTCGATATGGGTGGTTCAAATGCAGTCGCACACAGGAAGTTATTAATCTAACGTTGACATCCAGAGGTAAACACATGCAGGGCTTTTGTATACAGCCCTTATAAACCCATTTGCCACTATATATAATGGGGTATGTAGAATCTTAAGAATAAAGCTGGTGAAAAGAGGGGTACTACAGAAAAATATAAACAGATGTGTATTTTACACAATGTGTGTCAAATGAAATGTTTGAATAATTACTTTCGGTTAGTCCATTAAACTGGCTTAAATCGATGGTCTGAAAATGCAGTTCTAAGAAAATCAGAAACAACTCATGGTGTTGCAACACATCTTTTCAACAGTTTGTTACAGTTACAGGAGACAGATGATTATAATACGGGGTGTTAGGTATATGGCTGAAAATATTATCATATGATTGCCATCCTCTCAGTGACAGGAGAAGATGTCTCTGTACAAAATAGTCTTACAGACTAGCAGACTGTTTAGGGAAATTACTAATTATATGGTTCCACACAATTCTTTCATGGTGTCCCAACACAAATCAATTAAGTTAATGTAACAAATTTAAGTGAATTAAACAGAAAGAATTAAATTTCCCTAAAAAAAAAATCTCCAGAATTGTGTTGTTTTCGTTCATTTTAAATAAGTAGCTTGAACAAGCAGCAAAACTGTTTTTTTAAGTGTTTGTAATCAGGTAACAGATGTTAAATGACAGATTTGGTATAGTCTGAATTATTACATTTTTCATAAGACAATTTGTGTTTTAAAAACTATAAATGCTATTGTTCCACGTGTCATTACCTGGTCAGAACCAGGTAAAAATGGTTACCCGGTAACCTTTAATTGTGCCGTGTTCCATGTGCGTGTGTTTGTCATGTGACCTCTTTATTCTGTTTTCCGCTGTGTGTTAATGATCATGAGTTCTACCTGTTGTATCACCCCTGTTTGTAATCTGTTTAATCGTGTCTTGTGTATTTATATCCCTGGTTTCAGTTTGCTTATTGTCCGGTATTGTATTGTCTACATCCCCTGTGTGCCATGTTCCTGTGTAGTAAGTGCAATTTTTGTAAATAAATACATGTGTTTTTAATAATCTCCAAGTCTGTGGAGTGACACCGTTTGTGACATTAATAGCCTTAGTAGCAGTTAAAGCACATAATCAGCACCTGAGGTAATCATAGTCATAGTAGTTTATGCTGTTGTTCAGTGAGGACATCGCATAAATAGAAACCGTTTCCAAAACAGACATTTTGTGTGTCGCTGTAGCTGATGGTTAGGGAAAAAAAACTGTCACAGCATTGTGTGTATTTAGGACACAGTGTGACGTGCACCTCTCAATAAATTTAACTATAGCCTACATCACATCGACACGGAGTGCAAAATCTGTGATTGGGCTGCTTGGTACCAGTGACGAGTGTGGGCGGGCCATAAAAGAGGAGCGAGGCCGGTGTGTTTAACATGTGTCGAGTCCCAGGGAGGAGCTCCGGAAGGATACTTTTGTTTTGTGTTTATTGTATGATTAAAGTTGATGAACGCCTCTTTTTTTTTTTCCTTGAATGAGTGTGAGTTTGAGCTACTTCTACAGTAGCAATACATGCTTATCAAGTGTAAACTCAAAACACCAGCAAAGAAACTCAACAAAGTGGAACCTACAAACCCCACTACCTACTAACATTTCGAAAGTGTTACTGCCAGAGCAGCACAGACAGAATGAATAAGTATAAATACACACAACAGTGTCAGCTACATGCAGGTGTGTGCCATGAGGTACAGTGATCCCTCAAAGCACAAGTATAAATCAGGCTTTACATTACACTGTTCCATAAATATCATCGCATGGCAGCCAGTTGCCTCTTTCTCACTATTGAATATAAGCCCATCCAATACTAATCCGTGTGTGGGCTTGTTTGTGCTCGATCAACTTATCATTTTTCTTCGCTTCCTCTGACAAACTCCTCTTGGGTTTTTTTGGTGGGTTTGTCATGGCATTCATGTTGGTGGTGGTTCTATATATGTCCATGGTTCTGCTGGCATTGCTGTGTATATACTGGGTCACTCACGCAATATTGCAACCGTGATTTCAGGCAAAACGAGGCAGATCTGGTAGCTGCAGCAGCAGAATTCATTTAGTTAAAACGTAAGAGATATTATTGTAAGCTTGGAAACTTGCATAGTACTGCTTTATTAAATATGCTTCATAAAATGAATATTTTTTTCTTAAGGGCAATCAAGGTTGTGCAGCTTTAGATTACAGGTTCGATTAAACTACCTTGTTTGCATCATTTAGATGTTTATACTGCACAATATGTTGAAAGGAAAAATTTACAAGAGACTTTTCGGTTAAAGCATCCACAGCAGCAGGTGTGACCTCCAGCCCTTGCAGAGGTGGTGAAGTAATGGTAAAGCAGGTGTGTGTATGTGTGCGTCTGCTTGTTTTCCTTGCAGCTGAAAATCTCCACAGAGTGCTGTCTTGCAGATGTGCAGGGCTTATTTCTAGCGCTGTGCCAACTACTCACACTGTGATCTCACTCCTCACACTCGTATAATCCTGCTATACACTGCACAGAGCCCTGAGTCAACCTCTCCAGTCATACCCAGTCAAAGCTCTGCAGTCAGTGAGGACCAGGATCTGTTTGCTTTGGGGATAGCTAAGGCTTATGCAAATCATTGGATCAGGGATTACATCTACATCTAGTTACACCTATAGTTTTCTCTTCATTTTGGCTTTCTATCCACTGAGAGGGTGTTTTTGTCCTGCAAGCTTTTTAAAGGCACTCTCCCAAGTGGATACATGTGAAAACATCGTCTTTATGTTATAATGTGAACTGTGAAAATTGAAGCATTTGAAAATTATTGTTGTGTGTCTGCTATCAATTTTAATATTTTTGTCAAAAAAGTGGAAACACTTTAGACATTCTTTAGACATAGCCCACTTTAGACATTTTACAACCTGGTCATATGGTTTCCAATACTGAGATCATCACGTGTCCCATGTTTTATGCACAACATTTAACCCATCTAACACACACGCGCACACAGACACACACACACGCACACACACACGCATATTTGTTTTATTGATTTGTGGATACATTCCATAAGGTTCCATTGTTTTTACCCCAACCATATACTTAAAGTTTGTGTGACATAAAAACAATGTTACAATGTTTGTTTTGTTAGCGCACATTGTTATTCTTAAAGTCAATAATTAATCCATGCATGTTAATCCACTGAAAATATTTGTTTATTTTGTTAAACTTATCCATTAGATAAGTCTGAGCATTTGCCTCCGCGTTTGGAGTGGCGGCTTTTCTGTTGACATCAACCTGAGGGCATCAATAGCAACTGCATATTAATACCCTCTCTTACCGTTAGTTTGCTATGAAGGAATGATGCATAAAAGAAAGCCTCACCCCAACTCAATATTCCATTTTATTTATAGACGTACATCAACATACTGAAATAAAAGTCTCAGCAACTTCCGAACCGGGAACCCAAACCTCACAGGAAACTTTAATTTCTGAATGGTTTATAAGCCCCAAAAATGGGGACATACAGTGCTCAGCATATATAAGTACAGCCCCCACAAATCTATCTTTAAATTCATATTTTTAATAGGAAGCTATACAATTTTATATTTGTGCATATACATTAGATTAGTCAGTACTGCAGCCAAATCTGGAGCTTATCTAACAAAAAAACTTACGATAACGGTCCAAAAACTAGTACACCCAAATATAGAAAATAGAAAAATATTAAATACAAATTTTAAAAAGAGGAAAAATCAAGAGAAGCAAAATAATTATTTGCAATATTTTGCTTTAATTTAATTGTATTATCTTTCAATTTCTAAATATGTTTGGTGACTAAAATATTATTTTAATAAATATATATGTTTAATAAATCTGTTTTGTTTAAATACACAAAAATACATTGCCTATATTCACTGAGAAATGGATACAAATATTCATTTTCAAAATGGGGTGTACTCAATTATGCTGAGCACTGTAGGTAATGTTCTCCTGAATCACCTTTTCCTTGAAAAACCCTTGTCTCCTTAAGTCTGAAGTATCCTATAATTTTTACACGTTTTACAGCTACTTAGGGAACACTAGTGTAACTGGAATCAACTGAGCATCATTTAACAACAAGAAGGTGCTTATAGTCAAGGGTGTTCAGTACCACCACATGTCCTGGCCACTAGAAGAGGACCAAATGGCAATGTATTCAAGGAACCAGACCCTGACTACACTAAATGCCTCAATTATTTCTTTACGTCTGCTTTCTCTCACCTCGTCTGTCCTTACCTTCTGGTGCTTTGGCCACTATGATGCCATCATGGTGTGGGGCTGAAGGTTTAGGGTTTGATTAGAGAGCTGTTTTAAGGGTCTGAAGGGTGATAGGGGTGTATGTGATGAGTGGGGCCAAGAGCCATGGAAGCAGCTCGAGGCATGGTGTCACGAATGTTAATGAGCAACAACTGCACCACACACTGCTCTCAAGTCCCACAGAAGAGTTAGGAAGGATGGAAGGAGGCCTAGGATATTTTATGTTGCTGTTTTGTGTGTTTTATGTATGGGAGTCGATATGATAATCTCATATTCTGATAATGATATCACGATATTACCATTTCTGTATATTTAATCAATTAATAGTTTACATTGACCACAATCAAAGAACTACTTCTTTTACGTTTTAAAGAATGCAGTAGTCAACATTTGAAGTGGATCAAAACCTTCCATCAAAGTCATCCTAAAATTATTCAACACCAACACCAACAACCAGGACAAATTTTTAAAAACTTACTTTTCTGTTCCACTTCAAATGTTGACTACTTTAAACTCAGAAATGTGTTTATTCATATCTGATTATATTCTCACTTTATTTAAAACTTCAGGGCAAATGTTTGATAAAAATTTAGAAATGTATATTAATAAAATATATAGCTAAATAAAATGCCAAAATTGTATTTTCAAGACTGCAACTTTCTGACAATGCTGTTATTCATGTTTGTGTCTGCATCAATGGCATATTATATTCCGCTCATACAAATTCTGAAAAACAATTACCATACATACATATCTTTAACAAATTAAAACAATGCCTCATTTGAAAAGTGAATACAGAAACTATGTGAATGTATTTAGCTCCTTATTAAACTTGGTGACCTGCTGACAGTTGATTACGGAGGGAAAATTCAGCTGAAATAAAGAAATCTAAAAGAAAAGGCACCCACAATGCTGTAAAGTGGAAAGATGCCATTCAAGTGAATGGTACCATGCCAATATCCTTTGCCAGGGTCAGCTCTCATGCAGACTCTCCAGTACATACACACACATAAACACTCACACAAATTATTAACAATAATTGCCCATGCTTGTTCTTGGTATTTCAATTGGATTCTTTGTATGGGAATGTATCCCAGACTGTTTGCTGAGACTCATATTTCACACTCTTTCACCTTAAAAAAAGCAAAGTTCAAAATGTGTGTCGCTCCCTCTAGTGGACAAATTAGAAAGCGTTGGTGTAGAGTTGACTTCTTTAATCACCACAGACCCCAGTAACATGTACAGTTATACTTGCTCAAAACATGTTTAAATAGCTTCATACTGACTCATCAGCTTTGCGCTGATACATAATGAAATCAATCCAGACATGCACAGCTGTGCTGTGAAAGAGATGTTTAAACTGTGTGCTGTTCAACTGGAATTGTTACTGATACTGTTTTGCCATGTCAGATAACACAGCATGAACAAATGAGATTATTTTGACTTTAGATTTTCAGGTTTCTAATGACAACAGATGAATGGAGAATGAGAGCTCATGTGGTCTAAAAGGATTTATCATTTCTTTTTTGTTGTTGTCTGGAACAGCTTATTAAACTAGTGCCAGAATACAGACTGCCAGTATCCATTAGCTGAGTGAAATTACACTGTTTACACAAACACATGCATTTCTGGGTCTGTTTTAAACAGGGAGATTAACAGAGTGGTAATAAATCTGTGACCACACAAAGACTGACAATGACAGTGGGAGTGGGTCAAAATACACTTTAGTCAGCATGCACAACATTTTATTCTACAATTATCCTGATTTTCAAAACCACTGATACAACACCTTAGGTTGAAATGTATAAAACCTGTTCATGTATAAATGCTCTTGTTTTTAAATATGTCCAATATTTACAGTACATACTTTTTTCCAGATCGGGAAAAGTTATACTCAAGTTACTCTAGGAGAAGGTAACAAGTAAAAACAAATGTTTTGTCTGTATGTGTGTAATGAGTAATTCAATTATTTATTCAACCATTTCACCTCAAATGGTTATGAACATTCTTTCTTTCTTTTATTATTGTTTCAGTAAACCTATTTTTACATGGTGGGTCTGATTTTTTTTCTTTTTCCTTTTTTCTTCTTTTGGTTAGTTGTTTTTGTTTTAACCTTCAGTATGTTACAACCTACCCTGGTAGTGGGGTAGATTATAACAAAAAGACACTCTTTGTATTTGACATCTACTTATATAGGGTGTGATATTCTTACAGATGTTTCAGTAACTGACTTTTGCAATGAAAGTTTGAACAGTCTAGCTTGAAAGCTCAGATGATGAACTATACCTGGTCTCCCATTGGATTAAATGGAACATGAATATTACTGGAAATTCTTTTTAAAAATTACCTAAAATAAATTTTGGGGATTTTTGTGCTGTTTGTCAATCTAAAATAAAGTATCCAACTTTTTTCTCCTCCTTTTACACTGCATGAGCAAAGCTGCGACCGTTGAGTGCATGAAGTGTTCAACATCCCACACTTACTTTTATCAGTTGAATAAGTACCATCATCTGAATATTTCAAGTGGACTCATTCTTGTAGAATTTTCAATGTGAATACTTATACTAAACGAAAAACACCTATAGTCTTGGTTTTCCCATCAACATCATTCCCCTCTCTCTTGTCCCACTGAAATCATCTGATTCACTGTAATTTAACAAAGGTGATCACGTTATTACCCAAATTTGATTTTGAGTTCATGTTTAACATTACAACCAAACACCCTGGATAAGAGAACAACAGAAGTAACACTATATACAAACACACACAAGTCACACAAAAATCTTGGTATAGGGGTTACACAACCAATTCGCTCCAAACAGTGAATGCATTCGGGATCCTTTGATGAGGCAGTGGATTAAAGGTAATAATTTAATTTTGCTTTAAAAGACCTCAGTGTATATTTTGGTGTGATGCTCAGGGATGCATAGAGATTCGTCTTTCGGATGAGACGTCCGTCTTTCGGATGAGACGTTAAACCGAGGTCCTGACTCTCTGTGGTCATTAAAAATCCCAGGATGTCCTTCGAAAAAGAGTAGGGGTTTAACCCCGGCATCCTGGCCAAATTTGCCCACTGGCCTCTGTCCATCAGGGCCTCCTAACCATCCCCATATCATAATTGGCTTCATCACTCTGTCTCCTCTCCACCAATCAGCTGGTGTGTGATGTGCGGTCTGGCGCAATATGGCTGCCGTCGCGTCATCCAGGTGGATGCTGCACAGTGGTGGTGGATGAGGAGATTCCCCCAATGTGTAAAGCGCTTTGAGTGTATAGAAAAGCGCTATATAAATGTAAGGAATTATTATTATTTATTATTCTATTGTGCCATTTATTCAGCTGATTTGTTCAAAAACAATGTTTCATTCAGGAATGAAACATCCCTGCTGCCCAATGCTTATAGTTGATAGTTAACTCTACTGTGGTGTAATTTTCATTGTGTGTGAAATGCCTGTTACAAAATACATGGTCATATTTATTAAACAAGGTTTATTAAAATCACCATTTGTCAAGTACAGGGCCATCAGAACAAACAAAGTATCCATTACATTCTCAGAATCTTTTAATTTCAGCACTGGTTCTGGCGCTCTTGGCTTCAAACAGTGGAGCAGCCAGATGTGAATTTATATTGCTGGATTTGTTGTCAATTAAACTTTGTTCCAATAATGACACACAATGATTGTAAACCTCTGGTTTTATTCTGCTTGCCAACTGAGAAGTTTGATGATTTGATGACCATTATCTCTAAACACCTGCCACACATCGACAACTCCTGAAACATACACACACACACACAATACTTGGTCAAAACATAAGTATGTGAAACAGATTTTACTCATTTGAAACTATTCACATATACAGCTTTGACAGTCATTGCCCTTCCAGGACATGTATCAGAGCGGTTTGGTGAATATTACTGCTCTCCACACTGGGAGAATTAAACCAGGAGCCATATGCTTCCACATGGGCTTTACAACAACATCTTGAACATGGTAACAGGAGGAGAGCACCAGAGACAACCAGAACAACTGACAGACCTCAGATCACAGCTCTAGTTAGTCTGTTCTGCTCTGGTAATGGAATACTCTGGAAAAGGTGGAAAGTGCAACAACAGAATATGATGCCACTGAATTGTTTTTGGTACAGCTGGAACTGTGTTGTTTCCAAAAATGTTAGGTTTTTGCTATACAAAATTAGAAATAATAAATACATGAAAACATACTTTCACTCAGTTTTAAAATAGTAAATATGTCCAATATACATCACATATCTCATGTACTATTTATACATTTTGTGTTTGCAAGATAGTTAGATGTTTTTGACTTTGGATTGTAATATAATAATGGATAACTGTAATATATCTATAGGCATCATGGTGGACCAGTGGGTAGCACGATCGCTTCACAGCAAGAAAGTCGCTGGTTCGAGCCTCGGCTGGGTCAGTTGGCATTTCTGTGTGGAGTTTGCATGCTCTCCCTGTGTTCACGTGGGTTTCCTCCAGGTGCTCCGGTTTCCCCCACAAGTCTAAAGACATGTGGTATAGGTAAATTGGGTAAGCTAAATTGTCCGTAGTGTATGTGTGTGAATGAATGTGTATGGATGTTTCCCAGTGATGGGTTGCAGCTGGAAGGGCATCCGCTGCGTAAAACATATGCTGGATAAGTTAGCGGTTCATTCCGCTGTGGCGACCCCAGATTAATAAAGGGACTAAGCCGAAAAGAAAATGAATGAATGAATGAATGAATGTAATATATCCTCCTGAGTCCTCACCCTATAGAATAAACTTTTGTTTTCTGTAGTGGACATTATATTTTGGTGAATTTCTCTGAAACCATATAAGTCACAGTTTTAAGCCTACATTCAGGGCCTCTCAGAAATATCAGATGTTTTGAAGTTTCACTATCAACACTTTCTCTGCTTCTTCTTAAAAAATGGCTGACATAAATTTAATGACCAAGTGTAACATTCTTATGGAAATATGATACGATTTTGTAATTATCATTAAAATCTTATCATTTTTTAATATGTTTGTAATAAATCTAAATCTGACGAAAAAACATTATGGGGACTAAGAGCATGTTTATTACACACAGGAGACACAACAGGTAAATAGGGAAATAAATGATATAAAAATTTTCCTATAAGATAGTGAAATCCTGCCAATTATTACTCACATTATTGGACTTCTTTTTAAATTTAATGTTGCCACAAGAACAAAGTATCATAATATGCTAATTAGATACAGTAAATAGATTTAAAAAAATACATTACAAATAGCAAAAATACAGAAAAAAATACATTAAATCATCATTAAATTATTAAATCATTAAATTAAATCATCATTAAATTAAAAAGGCAGTAGGTAAAAAAGATTTTCCAGAGGGAAGTACATCAAATTGACCATAAAAAGGCTAAGTTCAATCTCTTAGGATACGTTTCCATCTTGCAGTGTACACGTCACCTAAATTGCTCTGTGATTTAGTGTTCTTCATAAAACTCAGTCTACTATCTTTGAATGTGCCAAAGTACTTAAAGTGATCAACAACCTCAAATCATTATCTATTATAGCAAGTGAACGTGGTTGACAGCTAACTATTATAACAGGAACATGGTTGAAAAAACACTGGTTTAATGAACCCATAAAAAAATCAATCAATCAATCAATCAATCAATCAATCAATCAATTAAATAAATACTACAGACCTCAAACATTTTAATTTGCAAATAATACTAAACTTATATTCCACATATAACTATAGGTTTTTATTTCTTTAATTTTATTTATTTTTGAATACTCAACCACTATGTGGTCCTAACAAGCAAGTGACCACTTTGCACAAAACATGGCCAAAACTATTGTGTTGTTTCTCAAAACATTAACAAAGAAAGACAATTAAGTCCACTATTGAAAACAAATAAACTAATTAATTAATAAACTCCTTACACATACATAAACAGACACTGTAATATATCTGGCCTCTTTGGATCCCACCCGATCGTTACTTGAGGTTTCAATCACCGGAAATACTGATCCATTTACAGACTCCATTCCCCATAATCCCCTGCACTGATTGCACGCCCACCCGCTTCCCATTATATGAACTTATTTCAGCAACTCTCAAACTCACACTCATTGCGAAGTCAGAGATTTTCTTACTAGAGTATATAGAAGAAAATCTGTGTATAACTATTGTAGAAATCATAACAAATAACCTGGAACTCACAACGCATTAATGTCACTGTTTTATGACTTTTTTTGACTTGTTCTCCAGTCTAGCATATTGCACAAGTGAGGTGATTTTTAATTAATTTAATGCTGATTTGCAATGTGTATTAATAATAAAGATTTAATGATTTGTAAGGTAATTGAATATGATACATGAATATAAGTTAATATTTGTTTTTCTTATACTAAAATACTAAATAATCCATACAAAGAACAGTTTTTTTTATTTAACCCCCCCCCCCAACAAAAAACCATGCACCACCCTACATCTTTTTCTCATTTCAAGACCATTTCAATTGGATGTACGTCACGATATCGGGAAAAAGGACCATCTTAAATTCCATTTCATGCCGACTTTAAGTGATAAGCTACGTATTTTCTCACAAAATAATGGTTGTTCAGCGTAGTGATGCCTCTTCTCCATTTAAATCCATTAAAAAATGGCTTCTTGTCTCCTTCACATGTACTAGCAGACCTGAAGCGTTAGCATTAGTCACTATATGTCTTTTCGGCTAAAGCTTTGGTGAAGTCTTGTTTTGATGCCTGACATTACTGAGTGTTTTCTCTGATTACTACTTTGGATGTCTGTGTTTGACTCATTGCTTTGACCCTCTGCTTTGTTATGTGGATGTCTTTCTATGTTGTTTGCTGTCTGCCCGCTGACCCGTTGCCTGTCTATCTGACCCTGCCTGTTATATTGACTTTGTGTTGTATAATAAAGCCGCAAATGGATCCTCACTATGCTGCTGACCCTTCATTACAGACACATCGCAATGAAAAGCAGCACGGTAAAACTTTTAATTAACCTAAAACATGTCAGGGACAGAAAAATGTTACATTTTAAAAAAGCTTTCACTGTTTAAGGGTCAGATAGTGGACATGTTACTCCACAGACCTTGTTATAGAGCAGCCCAGATAATATTATTCCGAAAGGCTTCTGGCAATTTAATTGTTTTTCAGCTAAAACTAACTAAATAATTTAATCGAAATGGGGGGGAAAAGCATGCAGAGCTAGTTGAAATTTGCATTAAAATTCTTCTGTCTTGCCATCACTCAAGAAGAATATGGCATCATGCTTGGTCATTTAAATAATTCTTTCACACATTGGGAAAAAAGCAATCTGAAAATCTTGCCCTATGACAGCTGGAATGCTATTGTGTTGTAGCAATACTGGCAGGCGAACCATGCATAATGTAAATTTCTTTTCTGTTTTAGACTAGAAATAATGTAAAATAACAGAAAATTGCTGGCAGCTCATTACACAATTTTTGTACTATATCATTTGCATGACCAACCTAGACAATATATTGTTTCATTTAACTTCATTTTGTTAAACTAAAACATTTATATTTTCAACATAAGTTATCAGGAGATCAACATACCATAATACAGTTTGAAAAAGTAAATAACACCCATAGTTCACATGCTACAAACAATATCACACTGTAAGAAATATCTGTTAATTAACAGTTTCTGTATTTTGTGATTCACAAGTGTTTTCCATTTATTTACAGTTGTGAATTGCATTATGAGACCTCAATCTCTGCTCTGTTGACTTTTGATGTTGAAATTTCAACTCAACAGTTTAACAAAGGGACCTTTATTGACATTTTAGTAGTTTAAAATAATAATATAACGTATAAAGAATGTTACATAGAAAAAAAAAAGTCTGTAAAATAACAGAAAATGTATTGATATGTACACCAACCCAGACAACATATGACTTTAAACTATTAAAAATAATAATAAAAGTCACTTTTTCAAACTTTTCAAGGTTAAAAGTTGCTGGAAGAAAGATCAAGGTCCCATAATGCAATTCAAAAGCATAAATAAATGTGGGGAAGTAACTTTAGAAGTTCATACAACAGATCTCAGCACAATAAAACACATTTAAGCTCTAATACATCAGGATCAGGATCAGGATCAGGAGTAAATATAAAATATAATGATTATATTTTAGGGGTTGACTATCTTGACACTGCTTTTATTTTAATGTTTCATTTCATAATCCTGTGAGTGAACTAGTTTTGTCATTAGTTAGGGTTGAACTAATCCTCTATTCATGAATAAAACTAATTTCCCCAGAGAGTTTCTTAAACTGTATAAGCTGGCTATTTCTCTAATTACCTTATGTAAGGTGTTCTTCTAATTGTGTTGCTCCACATTTCCATGTTTTGACGATTGTTATGATCAAGGAGAAGAATCTTGAAGCACAGTAAGTCCTGTTTTCAAGATATGTTGGGTGGAGGAAAAGCCATAAAAAAATACAATACCTAATTGGCTTTAGTAGAAAAATACAGGCCTCTTAGATGTGTTATTTTAATGAGCTGATTCTTGGCACCTATTGTGCTGCATATCACTACAGCAGATAAGACCGAACCAAATATCTCCAAATATAGATTTGCTGTTTTCATTTACTGCATAGCGTGGCTTCTTTAAATCTATTAATAAATTTAAGCTACATTTGAAAACAATATGCTTTTGGCATCAGTGTTCACATTCACATTTAACAAGTGTTAAAAGCAAATTATGTGTTAGTTTAAAACAGCAGGAACATTTGATGCCAGAAATAAGGTTTGTGTTTCAGACCACATGGCACAGTTGCAAGCACTCTTTTTTGTTATGCATAAATCTTTTTCATAGTTTTGAGCTTTTTGATAAACCAAATTTTTAGATCTTTTCCTACATATCTTATCCATCACTGCCAAGGACTATCAAACCATTCTGGAGGACCATGTGCACCCAATGGTTCAAACGTTTTATCCTGAAGGCGGTGCCATGTATAAGGATGATAATAATGTACCAATACACAAAGCAAGACTGGTGACAGAGTGGTTTGATGAACATGAAAACTCCACACAAAAAGGCCTCCTGGCTCAGCCTGGACTCAAACCTGGAACCTTCTTGCTGTAAGGCAACTATGCTAACCACCAAACCAACATAAGAGACTTGTACATTGTACATACTAACTGGATCCACTACACAAGGTGTTTCCCATCGGGACATCAAATATTAATCAAGAAATGATCACGAAGCTGTAACATAATTCAAATTTAGTTTGGACAGCAGTGTCAGTGGTATCTAGCTAAATGTACCTAAATGTTTATTGTCAAATCAACACTGTATCAAGATTTTGTTGATGATTGGTATATGTAAAACAGTTCTTTGATGGCAATTTTGATGTCAACTTGGTCAACTTTAGTAGCCCAATGGGCTGTGCTTGGACCCCAATGATTGCAGTTTGCGGCTATATTAAAATCTAGATACTTTTCCATCAATCTGGTGTTGTTTTAATGCTATATGCCCTACTGTTTTTCACCACAAATGAATCATTTAAACAAAGTTGTGGTCATGCTTATCCATATAAGGGTGGCAAATAGCAACCATCATAAGCACTTAAAAGATACAAATGTATCAAAGGATGGACCAATGGTCTTAAACTCAATTCCTGGTGGGCCACAGCTCTGCAGAGTTTAGCTCCAACCGCCTCCAACTCACACCTGCTTAATAGTCTCTAGTAGTCCTGAACACCTTGATTAGATGGATCAGCTTCGTTTAATTAGGGTTGAAGCAAAAATAAAATCTGGGGGGAAAAAAGCGAAAATTTGTCAAACAATGGTTAATGTAGCTAGATAATTTGACTACATTTTGGCTGCATGGGAAAAATCAAAAATATGTGTTTATGTATGTATGTATGTGAATTTATTTATGAATTTATTCAAATCATTGGTAGGTTTTGTTGATTTGCATTTTATGATTCACCAAAGATCACAATTTCAACAAAAAATTTACTTTAATGTTCTTTTAAAGAAAAAAAAGACTTCAGGGTGAATACATCTTTAAATGTTTAGTTTTGGGTGAACCGTATAAGAATCAAAGTGGGATGGAACATTAACAAAACAAAATTGTAATTATTAACTGAGTCCTGTTTAAAATCTCAAACTAAAATTTAAAAGAAATATTGCTATTAAAAATGCCATGAGCACTGTAAAAAAATCTGGGTTCCACAAAATTCCTTCATGTTGTTCCAACACAAATAGATTAAGTTAAAACTTTTTTTTTTTTTTACAAATTTAATAAACCATTTAAGTTGTCCCACAACTATCTCAAGAATGGTGTTGTTTCAGCTCATTTTAACGAAGTAGTTTGAACAAGCAGCAGAAATATATTTTTTGAGTGTGTTGAAAGTTTCTCTTCTTAGCAGTTTGACATCATTTTTGGATTAAACAGGACACAAAGAGAACTTACCTTGTCTAAGTAATAAAAGTGTATGGCTGCATCTGTCCTTCACCCTTGAGTCTTTCTCTTCTCTCTGCACACCCGAGAGCACTAACGTTTCAACATGGTCTTTTATTTCAACTCTAATGAGCTGCATGTGCCTTCCTGCTGTTTCACAATCATCAGGGACTGACAAAAAGCACTTTCACAATTCAGAAAAAGGAGGAAAAGACATTCCCCTGGGTACAGCAGCCCTTGTAAATTTCAGGCACAGATTCCGGCAAGTTTTTTTAGGGGTACCCTGTACATTTCATGCACGTCTTAATCCTTAAATTTGTCCTAATCAAACCCAGAGGGACATGAAAATAAGTTTAGGACACTTTTAATTAACAGGAACAATGGCATTGTTCTCAGAGTCTTAATGAAATCATTCCTGATCGTGTTTTTCCACTGTATTGTATTGGATAAAAGTGTTTGCTTCACAGTCAACTAATCAGAGAGGAAATGCATCATGAAATGGTTTTTTTAATCACTATCAGTTTGGCAAAATTCCGTACAGAAATGGTTATTTTGCTAATTTCATCTTCAGCCTTTTATTTTCCTTGCTTTGATCATCAGGCAAGCACAGGAACCGATTGCTTAATTGAAATATGTATTGTCAGATGTTATTTTATTTTAATTTTTTCTATCTTAGTTATACCTGTCTAAAGAAGAAATCTTATTTTGTTTCTACGTTTTACAATAGCAAGACGTAATTTACTTGAAGCCTCAAATCTCTTTATAAAGTGCTTTACGGAAGATGTGTAAAAAAAAATGTTATAGCAGATACAATAAAAAGTAATAAAATTGGCAAAGTACAAAAAAGTATCAATAAAATAAGTGCAAACATTATTTTTGTTCTAAGTTTTACGACTGTGTTTATTTGATCAAAAATGCAATAAAACAGAAATGTGAAATATTTGAGTTTAAAATAACACGTTTCCGTGCTTATATGTTAGGTCAGCTATTGTTTTGATAATTAACATTATTCAAAATATCTGCTCTTGTGTTCAAGCAGAATAAATTAATTCACACAGGTTTTGGAACAGTTTGGAGGCGAGTGTATTGAAGATGAAAATCCTTTCAAAAATGCACAAACCAAAATTAAACACCAGATGGCGCTAAAATCTTTTAAGCCACTAAATTGTAGCTAGTAGAGTGTCTAGAGGAACACCACAGTTGCGTTTTTTTCCTCGTGAGAAAAACATACAAGTTTTTATCATCTTGCTTGAAAATAATCATCATTATTATCCCCCCAGTTATGTACATTTAAAGACAACAATCAAATAACGTGTTGCAAAAATGTGGGTGCAAAACAGATTCTTTCCCAAACCGGTACAGTGATTGAATCACAACAGCGGAAATCCATGTTCAGTACTTAAATACAAGGCGCTAATTATAGGTGGTTACTGCGGTCTTAAAAGTACATGTTCTTTAGAAATATAGCTGTATTTTATTATATTTGGCGTTTCCCAACCACATAACAGTATAACAGTAAGTGGCTGCGTGTTTCCACGAGGTAAACAAACGCCCGTGAACAGAATCCACGTTCAGCTGAGGTAAGTTTACCACGGCAGCATTTTCAGGAACATTTCTGTTCAATAAAACCGCCTTAAAAGTCATGATAGTAAACAAGTACTTCAAAAATCCCAAGTGACAGCTGAATGAACGACCTGAAAGAAAGGTCGTCTGTCATTATGCAAACACATTTTATGCATAAAAGAAATATATATGTATTTTTTTTAATGTATAATGCCATTAATTCTGTGTTTGATAGATAAATCACACGTACAGAGACTTTCCCGGAACATTTCCTGACAGCGAGAGCGAGTTGAGTATGGCCACACAGGACATCTCAGACATTTGCTCCACCCAAAAAGGATATGCATGTGGAGCCTGTAGAGGGGCTGAAACTATTCAACCTGAATCACAACTTTTTCCCTGTTCGGGGGTAAAGTCCTGTGCGAGTGTATGAAATCACATGGCATTTTAAGAATGCTTCAAAGATGGCGGTTTGCGGTAACAGAGTGCAGAAAAGTGCATGTTTGGAGGTGCTCGTGCGGGAGCGATGGCACGCGGTGCTGGCGAGTTTAGGGGACGAGTCTCTGACGCTCAGCTGCGAGGATCCCGCGGCGGACACCGGCGTCAGCCTGAACGGCATCACCACCAACGGCTCCTATGACCAGCCGGACCCCACCAACAGTCCCAAAACCGGAGCGAGGACTCCTTTTTCGGATTCACAAGTGCCCGAAGCGATTGCGAACCGCAAGAGATGCGTCAAAGTGATCAAGCAGGAGGTCGGTGGATTAGGGATCAGCATCAAAGGCGGGAAGGAGAATAAGATGCCTATTCTCATTAGTAAGATATTCAAGGGTCTGGCCGCGGATCAGACTCAAGCGCTGTACGTGGGCGACGCAATACTGTCCGTGAACGGGACCAATCTGCGGGACGCCACGCACGACGAGGCGGTGCAGGTGCTGAAGAAAGCGGGCAGAGAAGTTATGCTGGAAGGTAAGGACGAGGGAAACGCCAGAAAACCTGTCAGGGAGGCTGAGTTTTGATGAGGCTGTATGGGTTATTATCAGGTGTGTGGAGGAACCTGTTGAAATCACACGGGCAAGGTGGATAATGCCTTACTCATCATAATGCTATATTTTTCTTATTGGTGAGAAGTTGTATTTTGTTTGAGATTTGAAAGAACACATACTATGAGAATTACTAATCCCACTTTATATCTGAAGAATGGAATTAAAAATTCCTGATTAAAAACAAACAAACAAAAAACTCCTCAAAAGTCTTCAATGCCAATCAAAATTTAGGACACCCATTATTTCTGTCAAAGCAAGATAATATTTGTTTGAAATGTAAATAGAAAAAAAAAAATACATAAATCGAAATAAAAAGTTTTTATTCACATAAACACTAACTTTCAGATGCAAAAGTGATACATGTTACAAGCTGCAGTGGTTTGTCAGTAGAGGTTACATGTCCATATTTACAGAAGTCAGTCACAGTTGTTTTAGATATGGAAAATGGAGAATGCATTTCTTTTAAATATAATGCTGCTAAACATGTTTATAAAGGGTTAAGCAATTCCAAAGTTTTGTTCCCTTACTACAACTATGCAAGAATGTTCATTTCTTCTGGGTCACCAAATATGTTGGTTTAACTACTTTTTAACCCTCAGCAAATTGCTTGGCTAAATCAACAAAACCCCACTCTTTAAACCAAATAAAAACCGCAAACTGAGCTGGTTTAAGTTTTTTTTTTTTTTAAATTTTTTAAAGCAGGTTGATAATTAATCCACAAACACGTCCTTTGCTTACACCTGTAGAAGGACATTGTCAGAGTGATGGACTTTTTTTGCTCTGCCCTCCGGTGTTGTACATTAAGGATGAAAGCACCCTTGAGAGTGACAAAGCTCTGAAATTCCCTCTGACTGCATCATAAAAGCACACCACAGATTTCAGAGGGACATCCATAACTTTCATTCCGCTCAGTCATGTTGAAGATTTCCATAATGCAACTGAGGATTTAAAAATATGCTTAGATGGAGAAGACTTGCAATGGCAGTTAGACTTGGAATACTCACACAATCGAGACACATATTCTGTTAATACAGACAATGTGGAAATGATCTATTAAAGGGATAGTGGGAAAATGGGAATTCTGTCAATATTTACTCATCCCTTACTTGTTTTAAACCTTTATTAGTTTATTTTTTCTGTTGAACACAAAGGAAGATATTTAGAAAAATATTGAAAACCAGTAAATATTGACTTCCATAGTATTTGTTTTTCCTTCTATGGATGTCAGTGGTTACGGGTTTTCAGCTTTCTTCAAAATACCTTTTTTTGTGTGTTCAACAGAGGAACCATTTGAGGGTAAGTAAATTGTGAGTAAATTTGAATTTTTGGGTGAACTAACCCTTTAAATAAGTTCCAGTCATTTTGATAGAAAATGTTGAGCATTGTGCTCTACAGAATATTACAATATTTATTATCAAGTTTGCAATTAACCAACAGTATGTGTACCAAAATAATGATTTTAAACAGAGTATACAAAAAAAATACTAAAATACAAAAACTGTAACATCTTTGAATAGGCAAAGCACTCTCCTATGAAGCGTTGTGGATAACACATTGAAAACAACAGAGAAATATAAAACTAAGTTGTTGTTAGTAACTATAGATCAAATTTAACATAAACATATTTTAATATGTGAATGTTTTGAGTGTGGGCGTTACGGTGGCGCAGTGGGTAGCACAATCGCCTCACAGCAAGAAGATCGCTGGTTTAAGCCCCGGCTGGGTCAGTTGGCATATCTGTGTGGAGTTTGCATGTTCTCCCCGTGTTCACGTGGGTTTCAATTCGGGTGCTCCGGTTTCTCCCACAGTCCAAAGACATGCGCTATAGGTGAATTGAATAAGCTAAATTGGCCATAGTGTATGTGTGTGAAAGAGTGTGTATAGGTGTTTCCCAGTGTTGGGTTGCGGCTGGAAGGGCATCCGCTGCGTAAAACATATGCTGGATAAGTTGGTGGTTCATTCCGCTGTTGCAACCCCTGATTAATAAAGGGACTAAGAAAATGAATGAATGAATGTTTTGAGTGTAGAGAGACTTGATTATGCTGTTTACAGGGCTTCATATGAGTTGCAGTCAAAGATCTCATTTGGCACACATTGCTCACTGCCACTTTCCGATTGGTGTATATTTTTCTGTACAGCTTCATGGGGAAAAGTTTTCCTGCACAAATAGTTTTTAAACTCCCATATTTGTAAATAAGCTGAAAAAAAAAACTAAACAAAACAGATGGCATCAACCTCAGAGCTCACAACAGCTGTCTTTAAAGGTGTATCAAGTGTTAAATCAGTTTCTTTGAGTATAAATGTTTTTACGTCCAGAAACTGTTTCGCTCTGTGTATTCATTTCTGTTCCGCATTTCTGTATTTGTGCCTTGTAAAATCCCAGTCACACGAATATATTGTTGTGGCCTGGAGGTGTTTATGCAAATGCTGTTACACTATCAATTGTAGAGCTTGACATACTTATTCTTCATTCTGGAAGAGACTTTAACCTCATACCAGTGCTTTACCTTTTTTATGATATTCAAGGCTTTTCTATGGTAACCTTCTGTAAATAATATAAACATGGCATAATAACTCAATACAGTGTTCATCGTTGTTTTGATCTGCGCTGTTAAAACACCATTAAAGTTTGACAGTCATGACAGAGAGTAACTCTACCAAATTACTTTGGAAACTAAACATTTAATTTAGTTGCTTTCAAACTGATTCATGCGACTGATACCGAGATTACATATCTATATTTGGCCTCTTCGGGTGATTTTTGAAGCTTTCCACCTGACGTCTTTGTGACTAAGTGAACACAGATGTGCTGTACTTTTGTCATATCCTCTGCATAAGGATTGAACTGCCTTCGGGAGTCAAAGCATCATGTGGTTCAGTCACTGATGGCTTGATGGTAGATAAAAGAATATTATAAATTCTTTTGTCATTTACTTTCCCTCATATTTTTTTTTTCCAAGTATTGAATGAATGCCTTTCTTTCTTGGAACACAAAAGGGCAATTTCAGAATGTTGCCGCTTTTTAAACCTGCCTTATCAGGAAATGTTACTATTTTATTAATGTCAAATTTCTTATGAATTTTCAGGATTTGATTTGTATGAAGATTCACACATAACCCTCATTGGGACGTGAGCAGATTGTGTGAAGATTTGCAAATGACTTTTCATACAAATTTGCCTCCAATTCATCAAGAATGCAGTTGGCTTTTTTCCCAAGTGCTCTTGCTTATGCATTGAACTGCCTTCAGGGATCGCATCAGCTCACTATTTAGTCACTGTTTTGGTTTGATGGGTTTTCATGTTTGTCTGGTAGGAAATAGAGAAATGTGCAAACGTTGTCATTTACTGTGCATTTTATTTTCCAGTATTGTGTGACTTTCTTTTCTCCATGGAACACGAACTGAGATGTTTGGTAGAATGGGAATGCTGTTTTTTTTTAAAGCTGATTCAATGAGAAACCGCTGTTTTATGCATGGGTGATTTCATATGAATTCATACCATTCAGTTTAGATAATAACTTAGTTTTAGAAAAAAATGTAAAGAGACTCCTATTAAAAATAACCCTCATCTGGGACATCAGTAGATTAATCAAAATAGTGTTTTTTTCCCCATTAAGCATGATAGCACATAATGTTGTGTAACTTGGGGTTGATGGTAGTGTTATAAAACATTGTTGGCTCTCCGGGGGTCCAGACTGCGAATAATGGCTCATTTCCACTGAGCGGTGTGGTTCAGTGGTTCAGAGTACAGTACAGTACGATCAGACTTGCGTTTCCATTGCCAATAGTACCTTTTACTTGGTAGGCGTGGTGTAAGCCAGGAAGTAGTGATCAACGTCATTCTCATGTAAATAAGAAAGTCACACGTTTCATATGTCAACTTCATCATTTTACATGTAGATGCATGTGAATGCAGTGAAAGTAAGTGGTGAGCCTTGCGCTTTCCTCATATTTTGTAATGTGACATATGAATGCTCCATAAAAAACAATGGAGATACAGCAGATGTTGCTCTTGTTTCTTGGAATGTGGCTTTTTGTCACAAGAAGATGACAAGCTTTGATTTAGGCTGCTGAACATGGTTCATTGCCTCAGTGATTTATTCTTCCTTGTCTAAGAGAATAATTTAAGGGCGTTGCATATATTCCCTTAAACAGGTCTCTCAAAACCATTTAGTATGGACATGCTATAGATAGTAGCAGATTTACTTAAAGTGATAGCTAAAACGGACAAAGAAATTGGTAAGAAAAATTACTGATGCAATTTAGATGCAAATAGCATATTTTTAACATTATAATATTAAGTATAAAGAAACATTAAGGGGCAAATGTTTGATGCTTAACAAGTCAAAATACACACCTACTGTACATACATCCATTTTTTTTTTTTTTTTTTAAATTAAATGTAAGCTATGTTTATTGCATTGTAAGTTATTTGAACATTAAAAAATACATCATTATTTAATGTTTTGAATTCCCTAATGTTTCCAGCCAAGTTTTAATGGACTTGTGATATCGTTGAACTAAATAGGCCTAAATACATGGTTTTGTGTGATTTCACCAAGTAGCACATGTTTCTAAATCAACATCTATGTTGATTTTGGATCAACATTCCAATCAGCCAATCAGAAATAAGGGATACGTTTACAGTTTATGTTCAGTTCAGGCTTACAGTTAGGGTTATGTGCTTCTACATGATTGTTATCCAACTATTATTGCCCTTTTATTTGGGAAATAATTTACAGTTAGGGTTGGGTTTAGGGGTAGGGATTACGTATGGATTACATTTTCAAACAAAAATGACATTCCAGGATCAACATAGATGTTAATCCAGGATCGCATCGTACTTGGCAATATCACACCCACCAAATACATGCAAGGCCTTTAAATGGTTTCATCATCTCCACCTATTGATGCCAGCACATCTTTATCTAATAGAAAGTGTGGCGGAATGACATTGTTTAACTGCATATTCCTGACAAGTAAGCAGGTATGATATAAGGTTGTAGCCACGGAAAGCCTCACAGAAGCTTCACATCGCCATTGCTCTATGAAAAAGAGATTTGTGAAAGCAATACCTTTACTGCGCTGTAACTGATTTTTATAACAGATATTAGAGCTGCACGATTCTGGCTAAAATGAGAATCATGATTTTTTGCATAAAATGAAGATCACGATTTTCTCATGATTCTGTAGATGTGAAATAAAGTTTAATATGAGTAGACTATTATTATTGTTGTTATTTCTCAAATATATAGGAAAACAACAATAATAATATTAGGCCTATGTGTAGGTCTACTGTTGGTTAAAATGTTAAATGTTAAAATTCATAATTCTAAAGTTGAATTATTATGTTTGAGACATATGCTTGTCATTTGTCAATGACAACATTATTAGACAATTTTTTTCACTGGTAAAATGAAACATTTGTCATTATCAGATTCCCTCTTGCATTATATTCAACATTATATTGGCTAGAGTAGTTATACTGACACTGTTAAACATTTCTTTTCATACACAACACTTTGTGTTCGCTATGAAAGAAAAAAAAAACATATCAAATGCTTGTGGTAATCATAACTCTAAAATGCGATATGATCGTTTAAATGATGTGTGCGCTTTCGGTTTGACTTTCACTGCCGAGTGCTCTGCTGTCATGGCTGCCGTCACTCTGAGAAAAAAACACACACATGCAAATCAGCTCTGTGCAACAAACTGAACGTTATTTACAACTTTATTACCTGGTATTCACAGCCTTTGCAGGTTCTGTTCACTAAAGTAGACATTGGCGTGCACACGTGCGTATTCTGGGTAGTAAACAAACAGTGCATCAGCTCACGTGTGATTTTGTGGCCGCGACTTCATTATTACATTAAGACTGAATTATACCTTATAAATACAGTATTTGACACTTTTAACGCCATTTGGAGGTTGCTGTCCATGTTGCTGTGAAGACTTGTGCGTCTGCCTTTACGCTTCTGTCCTGACCTTGAAAATATTTGACTGAATCGTAGAAAAGCTGAATTAAGATCGCGTGTAGGGTCGAATCGAGATCGCGATCATTTTTCGATTAATCGTGCAGCCCTAACAGATTATCCTTGGAACATCACTGCATGCTTCTTTCACTATCTTTTCTCTTGCTCATTCTCTCATCTCCATGATTTCCAGAATTGTCCAGGGTCAATGTCTTTGGCATTTACACAACACCATTTTCAACTGAACACTGAAAATGTTTTATACATTTTATGCGTTTTGGCAGTTCATTCATTTACTTGACAGTGGCATTTTGTGGGCCTGAAAGCAGTGCTATTAATAAAAATGGTACTCTTTAACCTCTCTGTCTAAACTACAAAAATGTAATTTTATGAGACGGGATGTGCATGCACAAGTACTTTGCATTCTAAACAACCGTTGTGCACTACAGGACCATATGTGTATAAATGTGTAGTGTTTCTTTATAATGTGACATTGCGACTACTGATCTGGCATGAATAATACAACATTGTTGGACATTTTTTGTACCTGTTTGCAACATGGTTCAATTTTAACATTTCAAACTTTTTTCTATGAGAAGCAGAAAAGTAATCTCAAGCGTAAATTGGATTCCTGTTGAGCACTCATGTTATCTTTATTACATTAAAAAACTGATGAAACATTTCACTAGTTAGAGTCATCATTGCAAGTCTTCAAACAGAAATTCTGATTTAAAACATAATCGTCCAATTTGTTTGAACATAAAGGGTCTGCTAAAAGTCAGTTAGAGAAATACACAAGAGTTTCAGTGAACAAAGCAATTGTTGTCTATCAGACTCATGGTTTTGCTCAAGCAAGTGAGATTTGCATGTCAAATCACAGCCCATGATTTTTTTTCCCTCCTGTCCTTGGGATTTGACTTATTTGAATAATTCTCTTCGACATTTCTTGCCAGAAATATTTGCACATCATTTATTCCTACAGATTTACTACAGAGCCAACGTGTATTTTTGCGCTGTCACCACTCTATCAATCAACACTTTTGTCTTTTAACAGATTCCCCGATGCCTGTCCATAGTCTTTGTCTGGATATCCTTGTGAAACACATTTGTCCTGGGGGACAAGTCAATGTCTTTGGCAAAATTACAGAGCTAGTCACATTGAAGTCAAGGTCTCTGGATGATTTTACAGAAATATAAGCTCAGTGTTTGGGGATTTGACATTTTGATAGCTACCTGTCTGTGTGCACCAAAAAAAAAAAAAAAAAAGACTCTATAGTTGTCTCAAGTAAAAGCATTTTTATTTGCCTTTTTTACAACACCATGCATCAAAACGTCACATCTGAAATGAGCTATTTGTCAATTGAACTCCAAAAAAAACAATCCTTTCTTTCTCTTCGAACAAAGAATCCCATTCTTAAAAAAACAGATAGTAATGATCCAAACCAGATAAACACAGAACAAAAAAAGCTGCTTGTGTGTAGACCCAATGTTTTGCATTGATAAATGAAATGTTTGTTCAGATGCTGAGCATTCTACAACAAACTATTATGCTGAATAATTGCATAGAAACTAATAGTATTGTAAACAAGGGATGTTTTTTTCAGAACAAAAAAAATGGATTTGAGCTTCTGTTTTCATAGATATGCTTTAAACTAGGATTGCTGTTCCCTAAAAACACCCAATTATAGCCATAAGTGAAGAAGCCTAGACAAAGAAATGAGGATAATGAAACGCTCTGTAAGTCGAAACACATTTTCAATATTACTAGTGCAAAGCATGACAGCATGACTTCGTCAACAGTTTAAGTTATTTTACCTAAGATAGATGCTTAAGCCAAAGGCACGAATAAATAATTCCAGGAATGTGCCACCTTATGCTTTCTGTTCTTTCTCATTTGCTCACATATTCAGTATGGTAAATAAATGATAAAGTGAGAGTGAATGAGACAAAGAGATTGGAGGCAAGTGTGATAACCATTCTCTCACAAGTCACATGACCTCATTCTCAAAGCATGTAGTAGATACACTGAGCAAAAACAACACATTAGAACTACATGCAAGCTCAGCTCTTCTGTTGTTTACTTCAGTATTTGTCAAGCGGTTAGTTAATGGTTCAGGGAAGTGCAAATTCTAAATGCTCAATGCAGTTTAAATCCTTAATTCGGTGTTTGGAACGCAGCTCAGGTTTTTGACATTCCCTTTAACAAAAGTCAGGAGACAAAAGAATGCATATTCTCAAACAAAGTCAACCCTACGTGGTAAACAGTGGAGATATTTGAACAGCAGCCAGGGGACTAGAATAACTGGTTTTGTGTAACATTGATCTGGGTTTTAAACACACAAAATCACCCAGAGAATACGTCCATGTCATTTCATTATTACTATGGGTATGTGGGTAACAGCTGTTCTGTACAACCAACTTCAAATAGTTATGTCATTATGATGTTACTGCATGGTCCGTATTAGTATGCTATTTTAAAAATATGTTTTTCATAGTTTTTATAGGTTAATTTGATGTCTCTGTGGTATACTTTAGTCTGATTGGTCAGTTTTATATCTCTTGATAACAACTACAAAATAATAAAAAATAAATGTGTTGTTATTCATTCATTCATTCATTTTCTTTTCGGCTTAGTCCCTTTATTAATATGGGGTCGCCACAGCGGAATGAACTGCCAACTTATCCAGCATATGTTTTACGCAGCGGATGCCCTTCCAGCTGCAACCCATCACTGGGAAACATCCATACGCACTCATTCACACACATACACTACGGACAATTTAGCCTACCCAATTCACCTATAGCGCATGTCTTTGGATTTGTGGGGGAAACCGGAGCACCCGGAGGAAACCCACGCGAACACGGGGAGAACATGCAAACTCCACACAGAAACCCCAACTGACCCAGCCGAGGCTCGAACCAGCGACCTTCTTGCTGTGAGGCGAACGTGCTACCCACTGTGCCAACGTGCAGCCTAAATGTGTTGTTAAACTTACTTAAATTATGCAAATCAATTGCCTTAAAAATAATTTTTAGGTACACTGGGGGTTGTACGTCAGTGCCGGGTTGCAACAAGAAAACATATGGCAGAATAATTGGTGGTTCATTCCTCTGTGCTGACCCCTGATGAAACAGGAAATAAGCAGAAGGAAAGGGAGTGAGTGAATTTTTAGGGAAAATATACTAGGTGTGTATTTCAAACAACTTAGTTATTGAGTAACTAATGGAACATTTCCTGGAATTTTTCTTTTGGATTTACTGCAACAATGATCTGATTTACTGAAAAACATGCAAACCCTTTAATTGCCTTAAATTGTAAGTGTTATTTCAGTAAATTAATTTAATACAAAACCAAGAACTACATTGGTACTCGTACAAATCAGTTGAACCTAACAAGGGGTTTCTAAGTAGGAAGTGCATTTATATTGTTATTTAGAATCAGCAGACATTTAGAATGTCCTAAAAAAAATCTACATTTAAATTGTCCTAAAATTAATGTGATTCCTTTGCACTGTTGTCTGTGAATTCAGTGAGAAAAGTGTCTAAAAGTTTTCAGCATGATAAATGATATAAAAATGCTTGCTTGAACACCAACACTAATAATAACTACATATTAAAAAAATATTTCTCAAGGATGATGTGAATCAGAGGAATAAATGACATATAAACACATTCACAAACACTTTTTTTTCTTAAGTATGAATATTATTTCATTTCATACTGATGGTACATTATCATCCTCACACCAAACAAACTAATTATTACTTATTAATTATTGGTGTAATGGAATAAATACCATATTTTTGGAATGTCAGTGGTTCTTATTGGAGTAATGCATGTTGTTTTTGCTGATGCACTTTAACATTTGTCAGTGCATATCATAATAAGGTAAATTAATGTTCACTTTGATGTGTGAATGTTCAAGAAAGTGGATAAGTCACGCATTGATTTCCAATAGATTGAAGGTAGTTCATCCAATAATTAAATTCCTGGTATGGTTTTCCTAGTTCAATTCCTTGACTTGTTCCAAACCATTTAGAGTTTTTTTGTCCTGTTGAACACAAAAGAAGATTTTTTGAAGAATGATGGAATCTGGTAACCACTGGCATCCCTAGTAAGAAAAACAGATACTATGGAAGTCAATGATCACAGGTTTCCAACATTCTTAAAATATCTTCTTTTTTGTACAACAACAACAACAAAATCTCAAAATGGTTTGGAACGAGTCAAGTGTGAGGAAATGATGACAATTTTCTCTTTTGTGTGAACTAACCCTTTAATATGATAAATTGAGTGTGATGAATGCGATCCACCATAAACATACTTCACTGTTTCTCATAACTAATTACCATATTTTTACATTTGAAACTAAATGACAAAATTACATTGAACAAACAGGGTTATGGTTGTTTTGTTTGCTTTAGAAATGCTATGGAGATTTGCGTAAAACTTCTGTCGATTGATACCATAGTAACACGATTAAGTCAGTTTAAAGCGAAGATATGATATAACAAACTGTTTTACCCCAAAGTTCCCTATTGCCTTTATAGAAGGCAAAAAACCCTTTCATAAGTTTGTGTTTGTAGCCAGGCTCTTAGCTTGTCCTTGAGGATAAAGGGCCGCAGGAGCTCTTAGCCCTGTGAATAGAGTTCCACCTGCTGTGTGGTGGACTCTAAAGCTCTCAGTAGTGATGTTTTATGCAGGAGCGACTGAAGAATCCTTGACCCTGAAGTACACAGCTAGATGTGAGACTTTGGCAGTGGCATTCTGAATCACTTCTCTGTTTCCTCATTCGCATGGGGTATGTGGCTTATCTTGTTTTGTTTTGTTCTTAATCTTATCGGTGTGAAGGTGTAAAGACGAGGATTATTGTTCAGGCATTTAGTGACCCAGGTGTATTACAAGTTGTGTTTCCTCCATTAACATGTACACTGAAGGTCATGATAGTAACACATTCTTTGAGAAAAATATCTAATTGCCTTCTCATTACAATTTTTTTCCCCTGTGAGTTATATTTTTGTCTTTTTAAAGTGTGTTTTTTTTTTGGAGAGAGACAGTATGCCAGGTGCTGACATCATTTTTATTTTCTTGCAAATCAACATGAGTGAAAGCATAAATAGCCTTTGGATAGATTATTAAATGCAACAATTTAAAGTACGGACGCACAGGTGTGGAAATTTTGGTCGATGCTGTTAACAATAACTCCTTATATTTTGAAGGTGATAACCAACAGGATAGGACCAACAGGGGGATAGAAACAAACTGTGATCTTCATTTTTCTTAGCCTTATTGTAAAAAAACAAAACATACAATGGACTATACTGATTTTATTTTAGAGCCTGGAGAAATCAGGGAAACCGCTAGGAGATATCTTTTCTGAAAATCATTTACAAATTGCAATTTTGAAGTCATTTTTCTCACAATGAAACTCCCACAATGACATGCCATCTTATGTAGAAGATAAAAAACAAAACAAAATCAAAACCCTCATGGCCAGCACCACACATCTGAAGTGGATCCACGAGTGGAAATAATGCATAATTTATTGGCCACTGATATATTGTGCATCACTAATTTAATGGAAAAAAAGTAGGGCCTTAAAACATTTTCAACAAATGGTAGACGAAACATTATTTATACTAGGGTCATTGAATGCTTGTTTCTGAGTGGCTGATAAATGTTTCTAGGAAACATACAGCTAAAGTACTTCTATAAGCAGGTCTTGACCACATTAAAGGTGACATATAATAAAAATCTGGACATACCTAGGCATAGCTGTATAATAAGAGTTCAGTACAAGGAAATGACCATAACGTGAGCCTCAAACACCATTGTTTCCTCGTTCTCATGTAAATCCAGCTAGTGTAAAAACAATCCTATCAGAACTAAACAAAGATGTTGCATGCAGGATCATTAATTAGCCTGCCCTCAACATTTGCATGCACTTTAGGTCATGTTCTATGTCAGCTAGAACTGCAGGAGCAGCCGAGTCATCAGCGTTTGGCTGCCAAAACACATACTGTTACTTTATTTTTAAGTTTATCTAAGCTTATATTAAGCTTACTATGCATGTGGGACTCTTATTTTAAAAATGCGAGACACAGGGAGACCAGTAAACCAAAGACTTTAGACTAAAGCCAGACGCACCACGTCTTTACAGATTGTTTTCTATGCGTTACTAAAGAACACACCGAAAACTCCTGTTTACAACTTATAATTACAGATTATCATTTTTTTCAGCTCCACCGCGAAGAGGCATACGGTTAATTGCATGTTTTGTTAATTTATCGTGTTTATTGTGAAATTTGCCACATATGTTTGTAATGTGGCAACAAACACATGTAGACTGCTAAGTATATACTGCATGTTTATGTCATATCACTCAACTCTTACTGTAATTTTTCTAGAGTGAAGAACAGCAATACACTTTATTAAATGTCATCTGTTTATGCAGAGGTTGATCTAATTCTTGGCTGTGTTTTCATATATGTTAAAGCTTAAAAATAGAACTCTACATCTCCATCTGTCCCTTTCTTCGAGACTTAACTTAGCCTGTATTTCATCCACAATACAACTAAGGAGAAATTAGGTATTTCTGATGGATAAAAGATAGCTAGCAAAAATAAACCTCTATACCACTTCAGTTGAACATATTTAACAAGGCATCTACTCAATTTGTTTATATTTTTTGACAATTAAGTATTATGTTTATTTCAAAGTACATCACGATGTGTGCGCGTATGTGTGTGTGTGTGTGTGTGTTTGTGAGTAAGATAGCAGTCACTGAACTGCAGGAGAGTTATTAATATTCACGACTATTCCAAATATGTTCAATATGGACCTTCTGATTCTAGGGATATATTTTGGGGTTAAAAAAATTTACATATCCATTTCTGGAGATTTTTTTGAACTTAACTAAGCCACTTACCTACTGTGTATATAGGGCTCCTATTTTGCCCCTTTTATAAAATCTAAAAAGGATGCTTCTATCTAATTCTAATAATAGTTGTACAAATTCAGGAAATACACACACACTTATCACATCATCAATATCTATGTTTCCATCCACCTATTTTTATGTGCATTTTGGACATACACATAAAAAATCACTTGACGGAAACACCAAGATGTGCATAAATTTTGAAAATGTGCAAAAAAAATGTATGCACATAACTGAGTAAACTTTTTATTTGATAAGAAAAGATGCGCATAAACTACGGTGAAAACACTTTTACCGAACAAATTCCAGTATGCGCATTAAAAAAAGGTCATGTGATTTTGCTATAAGAGATCATGTTATGATAAAAATGTGTGTGAATGGACAAATACACCCACAGCACACTGTAAAACATCCGAAATGTTGTTTGGTCATTCTAAAACGCCTTAACCATTTCAGTATTAGTGTTATTATATTAATAATTACCTCCAGATTTGTCAAGAGCATCTGCGCTCTGCGTCTCATGCCTTCAAACGCCACCGCGTTCATTGCGTGTCGGCATAGTCTTCTGAGATGAATAAATAAAGTTAAATAAAGAAAAGATTCACGCAGCTTCTCCTACCGCAGCAAATTCTGTTTTTTCTGTAGATTTTTGGTGCCAGTTATTCAGGAAGTGACGATTTAGTTCTCTTTGACTCGTTGGATGGAAACGCTGCTTGATTCGCACATCTTTTATGCAATATTTCAGTTTTGCTCATAAATTTAATTCACATTTTTGGATGGAAACATTGCTAATGAAACATCTCTAATCTCTTCAATAGTTTTAAAATGTAAACAGATGAGGGTGATTGAGAAATTAGTCTGAAGCACATTAATGTTTCAGAGGCAAAAACCTGACGTATGTTTTGAAACCTTTGAACAACATGGTAACCCTAAACACGTATGCCAAGCCACTGAATTACCTAACATTTTCAGTTGGTGTTTCTACAAAAAATACATGAGCTTGTCTCTCTAATGCTTTAAAAACATAATGGGACACTGAAGCGTAATGGCACACTGAACTGTGTTTTTATGCCTACTACCAGACAGCATTTCCAAAGTGTTCCTGTCATAAATCGTTCTGAAGATCATTTATTTCTTGGCCCTGTGCTCAGGAATGTTTACTTACCACACCGCAGCATATTATGTGTGCAAGAGTGTTTGTGCACAAGCATTTATGCAATATGCAACTGATATGCTACCCCAAGGCATTCAGAATGATTTTTTTAGCTAAACTGGTGTCATGCCAAATACCCAGTCTGCCCATTGCAGTATATTTCCTTTATGACTAATTCTGAAATGCCTCGAGTGTTGTGAAATAACACAGTGCTCACATGGTCAGTGGCTTCCTGTAAAGATTAAGCTGTCATATGGAATGGCAATAATTGGCACTCAGCGTGACGTTCACCTGAGAAGCTTGGCAGTTGTGATTCCCTTATTGCTTCTTATCAGCAAGTCTAAGTGCAGATGCTCAGGCCTCCAGTTCATCGCCCTGTCATAAAACCGGCAGTAATCGTCTAGCAGAGCAATAGGATACTATGCAAATGTGCGGTGAATTGATTTCCTCGCTCAGGACAGCTGTGGGAGTGAAGTGGTTTGCGTAGGGGTTTCCTGCTTTCATTTTTGACTGGTTAGGGCCCAGTGCACACGTGTGATGGAAAATTAACTCACAGAGCTCTGTCATGTTGATCTCTTTGAATATGTGCATCTAATGATACTGTTTTTTGAAGAGAATGTGGGAACTGTTTACAGATACTCTCAATATTTTCACGACCCTTAAATGATCTCTTTGTTTTTGTCTGTTTCAGTGAAGTATATGCGTGAAGCGACGCCTTATGTGAAAAAAGGCTCACCGGTGTCTGAGATTGGCTGGGAGACGCCCCCTCCTGAGTCCCCTCGTCTCGGCAGTCCTCACTTCGAGCTCCCCAGCCCTCCGTCACTGTCCTTACAGGGCGACCGCAGATGCATCCCCCTCAAAATGTGCTACATCACACGCAGTATGACTGTGCCTGACCCAGAAAACAGGTACTGCTGCTTTTTATATTCAAAATCTTGACCACAGGAAGTTTAAGTTGTACTTTGACTCCAATACATTTGTGTTTAAAAAAATGAAATTGGAAGAAAAGCTGACAATATTTAGTTTCTCTTCCATGTATATTGCGATGTAAAAACAAAAATGCAGGATTTTTCACCAGATTGTTTGAATACAGGTCTGGTTACAGAATATAATCTCTGAGGGTGCTTTTGGCCTGTTTCTCAACTGGTGGGTTACAGAAGCATCTTTAGTTGGTCGTGGAGCACATTTGTGATGCAAGACTTAAATTGTTTGTGAAAGACGTGTGCGAAAGCTGTTGTCGCTTCTGACAGATGCGGTCCATGTGTGTGAGAAACACACGGTGGGGCTTCTCAGTTCTTATTTGTGCATCCTCGTTTCCTTTTCTTGCTTCCTTTTTTGTATATCAGCTCCTTCCCCTCAGGATGCGAGGACAGATGAATTGAATCAAAGGGACTCTTCTTGATATATCCTTGCTTTCTTCAGCATCACTTCAAAGCGTTATCTTTTAAATGGACAATACGTACGTTTTTTTTTTGTTTTGTTTTTAAATTTCAAAAACCACTAGAACAGTGTTGTATATTTTGCTGACTTCTGTACTTACATTAACCACACTTTCAAAAACATTTAAATGTTCAAATTCTGAGAAATAGTTTAACTAGTAACGCTATGCTAAGTATGTCATATATCCTCAATTTCCAGTTTGGCTTTATAGAAAAGATGGAAACACTAACATTCGCTTTAATATGTTGTGTGTTTTACACAGAGCAGCATTATAACAGAACTTTAAAATGTATTTAGTATAATAAAACAGTACTGCTTCTTCCCCACATGATCACAACAGAAAGAACCAGAACCGGTCGATTGTGGCATAATAAAAGCTCTGCTGTTTTCATGATGCGTCTCGCTCATCTGTCATTAGCGATTGCTTAAGCATTCTCGTTTTGCTTTGATAGCTTTCGAATCCTGTAGAGGATGTAATGAAGATGACAACTCCCATGATTCCACACTGTCATTGCATCATCAAAACAAAACTCACACTGAAGTGGTTCTAAACCTTTATGAACTGCTTTCTTCTGTTGACCACAAAAATATATATATATACATATATTTATTTTAATGAATGTTGGAGAAAAGCAACCAGGAAATAGGAACTAAAAGTAGGATGGAATTCAATGGCTGTTTTTTTCCCAACTTTCTCTAAAACAGATTCTCAAACAGATGTGGATGCTAAGTAAATGACTAGAGAGTTTTCTTTTTTGGGTGAACAATCCCTTTATTTTTGTCAAACTGAACTAGGGCTGCATGATATTATTAAAAACTGACATTGCAATATTTTATTTTACTGCAATATATATTGCGATATGCAGTTGAAGTCAGAATTATTAAACCCCCTGAATTATTAGCCCAATAATTCATTTCTAATAACTGATTTATTTTATCTTTGCCATGAAGACAGTAGATATTTTTCAAGACACTTCTATACAGCTTAAAGTGACATTTAAAGGCTTTACTAGGTTAATTAGGTTAACTAGGCAGGATAGGGTAATTAGGCAAGTTATTGTATAACGATGGTTTGTTCTGTAGACTATGGAAAAAATATATAGCTTAAAGGGGCTAATAATTTTGACCTTAAAATGTTTTTTAAAAATTTAAAAACTGCTTATATTCTAGCCGAAATAAAACAAATAAGGCTTTCTCCAGAAGAAAAAATATTATCAGACATACTGTGAAAATTTCACTCATTTTCATAGAGTGAATAATTATATAATGTACAATAATCTTTAATATACAAACTTTATTTATTGTAATTAATTAATTAATTAATTAATTTATTTATTTATTAACTATTACTTGTGCCCAAGTGGCTTAAATGTTCTTGAAATGCTTACACAGTCACAGGCCTTAAAAATAATAATAAACTTTAACTCTAAGGTTAAAATTTGAAAAGACTCCACCATGTTGTTAGCTGTGATGTCTGGTCAACTATAATCCCAACTCTACATTGCAGATTCCTCTGATGTGACTATTGTGGACTCGCACATTGCTATATATCGATGCTGAAACTTATATTGCACAGCCCTAAACTGAACTTGACATTTGTTCACAAGCATACATTAGACTATACACTATGCTTCAGTAGTGTGAATACAGTTATATATAGAGTGAGTTATGCAATTAACTGATACAGTTATATTTTATAATTAACAGATATTTTTTAAACTTGATTAAGATGGTGAAGAAAGAGATGAGAAAAATTCCGTCTCAGCATGAGCAGTAAGGATTCTCATTATTCAGAGGGTGAATGTGACAGCCCTGGTAATGCACTCCACACAACAAATGCTTTATGCTGGTCACTCACTTCGTCATGTTTGATGTCTAAAGAGTGCTAGTGTCCTCTGCTTGTCAGTGGATGAACCTTCATATCTTTAGAAGTGATGGAGGATGACATCAAAGTCCATGTCAACAATGACTTCAAAGTTTTACTGTGTTACTAGAGTGCTTGAGCTGGGCCCTTTCCCAAAAAAATATGCCATAATATCACTCCGAATCAAATGCAGGACATAAAGCGAAACAGTAATCCAAAAGAATACGTCCCAGGTTTAATATTATTTAAACAGGAACAAAAAAGGATCCCCACACACTGTGTCCAAAAAAATGCTTTGTAATAAAACACACTACCAGTTAAACGTTTGGAAATTTGTTAATGCTGTAAAAGAAGGTAATTTTGTTCACCAAGTCTGCCTTCATTTGATCATATACAGTACATGGTAAAAAATGTAATTGTGAAATATTATTACAATTTTAAGTAATAGTTTTCTTATTGAATTGTGTTTTAAATGTAATGTAACATTCTTTTCAGCACTGATAATTGTAAGAATCATTATTAGTGATTATTTGTACCAATAATAATTGACCATAATAGGAACAGCAAATCATCATATTATAATGATTTCTGAAGGATCATGTGACACTGAAGACTGGAGTAATGATGATGAAAATTCAGCTTGAATCACCAGAATAAATTACATTTCAAACTACATTTAATAAGAAAACTTTTAATTGTTATTTAAAATTGTAATAATATTTCACAATTTAGCAGTTTTTACTGTATTTTTTGAACAAATTAATGCAGCCTTGGTAAGCAGAATTACCTTATTTTAAAGCATTAACAAATCTGTTTTCAAACTACTGACTGGTGAGCAGAATTGGCTTCTTGTTTTAAATTAAAATTTAAAATTAAATTCTGGTTTCCAGAAAGACCCTGTAGTTGGTGTAAAAGATGGCAATATGTCTAAAATATAATATGGAACACTATATAATCAGAATTATAGCTAATTTTAATCTGCCATAAGTTCATATTGACATCCCAGCAGATACGTGACATGTATGCATATTTAAATATGAAGAAAATGATCAGATTTTTTGTATATGTGTAAATTGTAGTTACCTTGCATAACGAGTACAATGTGTACTCAATTAATATCAGCATAGTCATCGTTATAAACCTGCACCATCCAGATGAACAAGTCTTGATATATAAACAAACTTAATACTTGACCAAACACATTGAGGATTCAAGTGTTTTAAATGAAATATCTATCTCAGATATGTTTTATTCCGTGTTGCTGAAGGCATTTCCTCTCAAGTAGTAAAAGTTCCCACCAACCACATGTCTGTTTTTTGTGCGCATTTTTTGCATATATACTACTTTTGTTGTCACAGATACGAACGCTGTGGTTTGTGAGAGTAACCATAACATTACACAGGAAGTGTGTTAAAAGATGATGTACCAGAGCTGAGCTGCTTGACAGTCATGGCAGACGGAACAAGTCACATCCCTTTTAAAACACCGTACGGCTTTGTGTCAGCGTGCTGCGGAAATGTCTAACAAACTGCATTCTAATTACTTTTCTTTTTGATGTATCTCAGTACAAAAAGACCTGGCTGACTGAAATCTGATGGGAACTCTGTGTGCGGAAATATTTCACGTTTATCAGAAACGTCAGGTCAAGCAGAATCCTATTAAGAGGATAGAAATTAGAATGCCAAATGTTGCTCTATCGTAGAGCTGTGAAAATTGTTTGAGAATTGAGTTTTTATTAGCAGATGGCGCTATATGCTTTACAAACAGCCATATTCTGTTTGCATCCAATACCGCTTGAAATTAAAATAATTATTAGTAAAGTTAGGAAAGGTGTTCGACAATTATCTCATCTTATAAAAGCCAACTACATGACTTGGCTGAACCCACAAGTGCTTTTCCTCGTGAGCATTTGAGTGTACGATTAAAAAATTATCTAATCTAGAGCAATTTTTCGCCACAGCTCTGCTAATATTGTACCCAAAGGCCCTGACAAACCAAACTGACAATTGGGCTTGGTCGAGTATCTGTTTTTTTTTTTGTTTGTTCGTTTTTTGGTGTGGTCAATGTGTGACATTTACATATTGTTTGTGGTGTGTGGGCTTTTAGCCAGTTGACACGTTGAACCAGCATCAGTTAGTGTCACATGTGAAAATTGTTTTATTCTTTCTTTATTTCAGCTTTTCAACTTGTACTGGACATAAATGTGCAATAGGCGATTGTCTTCAGAAATATTTTTTGTCATGCTGGTTGAAAGTCTCTTACATCATTATAGCAATCATTAAGTTCATTCTAAGTATTTTTATATACTGTATGTATTCATGTATTTTGTGAAAGTCAAATTCAAAATAGTTTTCAAAGATGAGGATATTGGATAATCCAAGAGCCAAACCAGCGTTGTCTAAGACCAGTGGTGTCTTTTTCTATTAAAAAAGTACATTTAACATCAGCTGAGAACAATTAGATAAGAATATTAAGGAATGAGCAGTTTAATCAGGCTTTTATTTTGACATTTAGATATGACAGAAGGCCATGTGGCTGAGAAAAGATATTGGATGGTGGTTCAGGGTTTTAGTAAAAACAATCAAACAACTCACTCAAATATTATCATGGGCCAAAAACAATGTAAACTATTTCAGAGTGTAAGTTGCATTTCCTTGTAATCTTCAAATACGACTACAAATTACAACATTATTAATTAAGACATTGGCTTAACATACTTAATGCTAATGTAGATTAAAAAAAACAACAGTTTATTTGAACTATTATTTGAAGTATCAGTATTTTGCTGCTAACTGTTTTCTGCTGTTGTGAAAATAACAGTTTTTTTGTTGTTGTTGTTGCTCTTTTTTTATTCCTCAGACACAAGCGGTGTAACAAATCGGCTCAATTGAAATCTAAATGAATCACCAAATTGGTCACAATACCCAGCCTAATCTTGTGTTTACACTAGTGTGTTTTTTGTTTTAAAACACATATGTTTTGTTATGGTAACACTTGGTATCCACAGTTCTCCAGCATCTTCGACCGGTAAAACTAAGTGTTTTGAAAATACTAAAGACCCTGTTTTTTTTCAGAAACACAAACATTTGACAATGGAGGTGTGGCTATCCACAATTGCTCTCTGATTGGTCTTCTATTACGTTTCATTTTCCAATAATATGTAATACCTATTACATATCATTTCCAATTGTCAAGGCCCTTTAATGTGACCATTACACAACCGGTAGGCAGCAAGTACAAATACCACCAAAATATGAGCGGGAATGGTCACATATAGTGTGTTTTAGGCTGTAAAGTGCAGACAGAGATTGTTTTTCTGAAATGCAGGAAAAAGTTAGGAGCGTTTTCATTCTAAAATGCTGTTTTAAAACGAAAACTGACTAGTGTAAATGGCACCTAACCATTGAGTGTGTCAAGCATAACTTTTTTTGCCTAGAAAGAGATACACTAGAGTTACTTCATGTCACCAGAGCTACAAACTTTTATACAGCAATTCTTCAATCTGATTGGTCAAGAAGTGTTCCAAAAGGTCTGATATTTTATGATGGTGTCACGTGATCTCACTTCTCATTACAGAATCATAACTGTGTTAATATTCAGTACAGCAGCTATCCTGTTCAGAAGATAGCGCTTAAATGTGGCGTAGGTTTGTAGCCTGAGAGACGTGTGGCGTGATAAACTGACAGATAGACAGTCAGACGAAAGGCTGTTCCTCTCCTGCCATGTGCTGCCAATCAAAAGATCTCGGCAGACCGGCTGCCATGTAGGTCTTCAGCTCTTACCCTCCAGCTCTGTTTTCAATTTACACCATTGTGTCCCATGTCTTCTAGTCCATCCATCACTGTGGTGCTCATGCGGAGCTCTATCAACACGGCTTACCTCAAGCGCCAAACTGGGAGAGGATTCCTGTCAAATTCCTAAAGCAAATCCATCTGGAATCGAAGTAGAATGTGTCTTCCTTCTACTGTTGTCACATCGTTGGTGTTCTGATGCTCCAGAGTGGAACTTTAAATGGAGTTGTTTTGGTGGAAGCGAGAGTGGCTGGTGGTTTGGGGTATGGAGATGTTCCTCTATGACAGATGTGTCAGTGACCTTCCCATCTGTCCTGTGTCATTGACACTCTTGTTTGGTTTGACACATTGTGTTTGGAGACCGACTAAATTTAGTTCATATTCTTTTTGTCCTCTTTGACTCATTTATTGGAAGGGTGATGGTAAATGGGTTAGTTTAATTAAAAGTAAATACATTCTTGTTGTGGCTATGGTCTAGTGTTTACCATACATGATGAATATTCTCATTCATTTGCACAAAAATTATGTAAATTTATATATATATATAAAAAAATTCTACTCTGTAGAAGGATAATGTTTTTGGTTATTTGCACAGAAAATGAACACCCCACCAATCAATTTAATAAATAAGGCTCAAATGGGTCTTGAAATTCTTTTATAAAAAAAAAAAGAAACATCTTATATAGAGTAACCTTTAGACAGTAGAATTATTTATTTATTTATTTACTTATTTATTTGGTTGATTGCATATTTGCATGTATTTATCAATCTGTAAAAATGTGCCATTCATATGTGTCAATATTATATACAATTTTAATATTACAATATAATTGTATTAGTTATAATGTACTTGTTTTTTGTATTTAATTAGCGGTTGTGTCAATTTGTGAATTTTGTCAGCTTGTGAATCATAGGTGTGTATTTAAAAAAATATCAAATTGCATTATGCGGCCCTGATATCTGCATTGACTGTTTTAGACTCCTTTTGATGCTGAAACTTGATTTTAATTTTGTATTTCAACAAAGTGGCTTTTTTTAGTTAATAGTTGTTTTAAGTAACAAAACGATTCAAAGTTTCAAAAATTAAGTTTGTTACGGTACAATGTGTTCAATCTGGGTGGATCTGAATCATGCAACAAAACGTACACAGAACAATGCATTTTATGTTTCACAAAAATCTTTTGAGTGTGGAGTGTTATTCCAATTAGACTGGGCTAAGGTCATTGGTTGAGGTCTACAGGTGCAGAATGCGGCTCTCGTTTCAGTCTTTTGTCCAGTTGGTGTGTTTACATGCAGCTTTTTGGTCCAGACTCAATCCAACGTGAGGCAACAACGCAGTTGGGTTTTATTGGTGCTAGTTGTTTGGCGTCGGCTTGGTGTGTTACGGGCCTAAGAATTGCAAAGAGTCAACAACGAAATGTACCCAGAACAACATATTTGACAACATATTTGAGGCTAAGGAACATATTTCCAATGAGCCTGGACTGGTGTTTTTACATCTTCATCTCCCAGCTCAAGATTTACATTTATTCCTTCTAGCAGACACTTTTATCCAAAGGGACATATGAATGAGGAATACACCAAAGCAGAAGATGCTACAGTCAAGTGGCTTTTATACTGTATGTACATATAATAGAGACTAAAATGCGGTATTAAATACATGTTCAGTTTTTTCCAGATCAGGTGTTTATGCCACCATCTATAGAACTTGCTGTCTATATGTTTTCTTCTGTCCAGACCTGCACACTTTCTGCAGTTGCTTGAACCTGGAACTAGTCTTGCCCTTATCACTGACACCTTAGTGTAAACACGCCAAAGGGTTTATTTTTAAGGTTAACATTCAGATGTTTTGCGTACTACCCGAGTGAGATATCTTTTGACCACAAAAGGCATTGAGAAATTCACTTCCTAAATTGGACACAGACATCGCCATTAGTTGTGAAATTCTCCCAATTATAGTCTTAAAGGGCAGAGCAAATTGGGCCTCATCCAAAAAGCTCTTTCCTCCAGTCTGCCACGGACACATCATCAGCTCCATCTGTCCCACCCCCTAGACCCCTCCAAAACCCTCTGTCTTCATGAAACTAGATCTATTTTTACCTACACGCTGCACCTGAAAATTATATTGTGGAGTGTAAGGTTAAGACTTTTACTCCAGATGATGTATGAGTGGAGCATTTATCACAGTAAACTGCCTGAGCTGAGCTGATGTATGGTTCTGTTTGAGCGGCTGTGTCTGATATTCCTCTGGATATTCATGTTGACTTCAGAGCTCTTTTAGGCTCTGCTGTCTTTCAATTGACTTGCGTGTCTTTTTTAAAAATAAATGTTGTCAAATGTCATTATATGTATTCTGTCCTGTAGAGTTTTCAACGCATTTAACTGTACTATGTTTACTTTTTGTTAGAAGTGTTGATTATTTTTCCATCTGTGAATAAATTTTTTATATTGTAATATATGAAGGGAAGCATACTATATCAAACAGACCGTTCTCTTTTATAATGAGCATGTTTTGTAACACGTCACACTTTTTACATTTTATTTGTTAAAGGGATAGTTCAGCCAAACAAACAAGCAAACTTAAAACTACTCATCATTTTGGTTTTGTTGAGTTTCTTCTGTTGAACGCAGCTTTAAAGAATGATGGTAAATGGTAGCAACTGACTTTCTTATGAGTGAGTGAGTAAATAAATAAATAATGGCGGTCAGCAGCTAGCATCATTTGTTTGCATGACATTGTTCAAAAAGGTCATGATCCGCACTCATTGAGTAATTTCGTTATATTTTTTATTTCACATTCTTCGGGAAACATAACCACAAATATTTCGGCTCACGCCTTCCCCAGTGTGTTAAAGCCCACAACCATAATGAAGGAATTAAATATTAAGAATTTGTTTGAGTTGTTTCTTCAAAAGCCCGTTGATTGGTCAGTGAAATTACTCTGATATTAATTAAACCAGATGGTAAATATGTATTTCTTTTTCTCACTGTGTTTCAGACAGGTGGAGCTGCACTCCTCTGATGCTAAAAACACAATAGTGATGAGACATACAGACAGCTCCTCTGCCCAGACCTGGTTCACTTTCATGCAAACTGTCATCACAAACCTCACCAGCAAAGTTATCAGTGAACTACGAGAACATGCGGGCCGACACGGCATCATTGGGAGCCGAGAGATCCGACACCTCGGATGGCTAGCGGAAAAGGTGAAGCACGACTTTAATTCCTCATTTTGTTTAGGTCTTCTATAATGAATGTGTCCAGGGTAAAAAAAAAAAACTTTAATTTTCTCATAATATACATTTGATTTGATTTTAAACTACTTCTTTTATAAATGTGGTGTACGCACAACATGGGTGGAAATGTGTGTACTCCACTTTCCACGCAAATGTTGATAGGAGAATGTGCGCAGCTGTTAGTGCACTCTAAATAAGCATATTTAACTTAAACATTGACTTAATTTAAACATTTTAAATCATTGTATGAGCCCTAATCATTAATAAATAAATACAAATTTATATGTCAATTTTAGGAAGGTTTCTACACAAATTTTATAAATCAGACCCCTTGACTGTAAATCCCTCCTATCCAAGAGTCTATTCTGCTCTGATTGGTCAGATGGGCTAGACTGTTATGATTGGTTATAGTGCCTTTTTAAAAATCAAATGCTCTTTATTATGATAGAATTTCAGCTTCAGAGACTTCCTCAGTCTACACTGATTGTAGTACGGTAATGATTTTACCTTATCGAGTCTGATGATGAAACAATTGGAAGAACTCGTTGATCAACCCAAACCTCCATCATAAGCACCAGCTAAGCATTTCTTAGTGGTAAGTTTAGAGAATAATAAGCAATCAAACATTATTCTTATGAGCGTATGAGCATAATGGCTAGTTAGAGCTGCTTAGATTAGTCACCACTGAAAATGCTGGATTTTTGTTATGTTAGCTCAACAAAGTGCTGATATGATGCAAGTAAGGGATTAATTTAGCAGCTTCACTAATTATAACTGAAGCTTTTGTGAAAGTCATTCTAGAAAATGACAATAAATCCTTTTTCTTAACACGATGTCGACAACATGAATCACCTATAATGTTTGAGGACAGGTCAAAGTAGGCCTTTTTTTGTGGGAAGCCAACCTGTTTTTGCTACCTGTTCAAACTACTTATTTAAAATGAGCATAAACAACATAATTCTTGAGTTCATAAACCTTGGGGGACAACTTGATTATTTTATGTTCAATTAACTTAAAATTGTTAAAAACAAAAAACATTAAGTTAACTTAATCGATTTGCATTGGGATGACATGAAGGAATCGTGTGGGACCCAGCATTTTTTTATTTTTTGTTTACAGTGAATGAAGAAGTGACATGATGCAAAATTGTGACAGATCTACATAGATCAGTTACGGAAATAAAAGGTGAATTGATGATTCTGAGTCAGCTTTTTGTTTTGTTTTAAGAAATAACTTGTCATACACTTTGATCTTTAAAAATCTCTGCAGACGTTTTACATTCACAGACAACCACACACTGCATGAAGGGTAATATAAAAAAGGCATTATAGTGTATTTGTTCTACCAAGTTTCCTTGTAAGCACTCTGATTTTGTAAAAGAAAATGGTAAAAGAAAATTTTAGTATTCATGAATTTGGGATGTCATCAGCCTGTCTGTTTCAACTGCATAAACATATCATCCATGTGAGCGTCATGACATGTCTATGAACGAATCTGCATGGCATGAACATTAAAGTAGATTGTAATCACAATTCATTTCTTGCATGTGCCATACAGAAAATGGCACAAGTCATCCAAATTTTGTTAATATGAGCAGTCTAGACTTAGAGGGCGAGCTTCCATAGCTCAAGGTCTTTGGTCTGATGGTGTAAAGATTCCTGTCAGGCTAACAACCGTAGATCTGTGAAGATCTTCAACATTCACTTGAAACAGTATGAAAATAGCATCATTGCCTGAAAACGTATGAATGACCTTGAGCTTTTTGAAATGCTCCTTCACAGGGCTTTTTTATTCTTTTCTTCACAAGTAAGAAGTACGACTAGTAACAAGTTGTGACAGATGCAAACCCTGCTGGCATGGTTTTCTATTAAAAACACAAGATTAATGTAAAATTCACAAATTCATTACCTATCATGAAAACATTTAGTTAATGAAAATCATAAAAGCATCCTTCAGTGAAAGTCCCCATGAAATCAATAT
>CAIGQV010001633.1:4261101-4279984 GCA_903798115.1 Danio jaintianensis
AAAAAAAAGATCAGACTGCGTATTTAATGCCATTAATGAGTGAAAAAACTTCAACCCCACGAAGCATCGTAAATGACATGATTGGGTTCAAATGAATAAACATAAAACTATTGCTTAAAGGGATAGTTCACCCCAAAATGAAAATGTACTCACCATTTACTCTTCCTCATGTGTTTCCATAACTTTATGGGTTTTGTTTTTCTGTTGAACACAAAAGAAGATATTTAAAAAATGTTAGAAACCTGTAACCTTTGACTTCCATAGTCGGAACATCAAATACAATAGAAGTCAATGGTTACAGGTTTCCTGCATTTTTCTAAATATCTTCTGGATATTACCGGAGAAAGAAACAGAAGAAAGGAGAAAAAAACAGGAAAAAGAAACTCAAACAGGTTTGTGACAAGTAAAGGGTGACAGAATTTTCATTTTTGGGTGAACTATCCCTTTAAGTGTTGTTTTAGCTTGACAAGCTTGTTTCAGTTCTCTGATTGGTTGAGATTTCTTTGCAAAATCATGCGTAATGTTGGTTTTCTTAATACTGCAGGCTGGTGGCTTCAACAAACATCATTAATTAACAACACTGTAGCTCACAGTAGCATCTAGCTTTTTATAACAACGTCTATAAGTTATCATTAAACTCAAACTAGCCTGGGTGAAACTGAATTGGAGTTCTGCTTTCATAACTCAACCCAACTGATGTTTATCAGAAACATGAGATATTATTACATGAATGGGGTTATAATGGTATGAGATTACTATTATTATTGATACAGCTATTATTCATATTTTCGTCAGCTACAATGACACTTAAAAAAGAGAGATGGTAAAAAAACGGTTTAACAATTTACTAATGCTAAAACCTTTATTTATTTGCTTCACAAAACTGCACAATAGAGGTTTACAAAATGATAATAGTGACCACGTATATTCCTTAAAAATATTTTTTTGTTGTATTATTAGACATAATATTGACATCACAGAAATAAATATTATGGTACTATTATGTTTTTGAAAGCATAACATATGAATATGCTTTTTGACATTTATCATAGTATTACCATGGTATTTTTGAAGTATCTTGGAGTACCATGTAAATATAAAAAACACACACACGCTATATCATTTGAATTTAAATTTATTGATTGGGATAACCCCTTTAGTTGAACCATCTCATTTTTGAGGGATATTTCATATCCAGAAACTTTTTTTGTAATTTCTATGATATATTTTTAAAGGACCACGGTGCTGCCAGGGTTTGTTTTTCTATTCCTCAGTGATGATGAGACTTTACACTCGAATGAACAGTAAAACAAATCTCTTAAGCTGAGTTTGTGATCGCAGGCTGGTGCATTCTGGTCCAGATAAGGGTTCACCGCAGCCTGGTGGGGAGCTGTCCTTTGCTACACGGACAGGAACCAGATTAGGAATCGAAGCCCACCTGTTCAGGGCAGAGACCTGCAAAGACCTGTCGCTCTGGACCAGACACATAGTCACGGGCTGCCACACATCTGCAGAGATGATCAAAGAGGTCACCACCAGTGAGTATCCATTTATCTATCTTAAATTTGTTTTAAATAAAAAATCTATTACATTTTTTCTTTTCTTTTCAGTTAGCATCTGGAACTTTGCAATGATTTGTGTCGACCCCAGTTATTTTCGTGCGCATCTAGCTTTCTTGGTTTTGTTTACATTTGTTTTTCAGCTATAGTTATACAATATATATAGTAGTCAACATCTGATGTGGATCAAAACCCTTTATTAAAGTTGTCCTAAAGCTATTGAACAAAACCCTATTCTTGTCTTAGGGCTATTTTGAAACAAAAATCTGCAGTTTTCAGAGTTTTACTGTGCATTCACACCGAAAGCGGCGAGAGCATCACAGTAGCCAGAAGTAATTCATTATCAATGGGAGCAGGCGGCGATAAGCCACGAAAAGTGGCACGGTGCGTCTTCATCGGTGTGGCTGTTGAGAAGATTTGAAATCAAGTCAACTTTATGGTAATGAGCTATGATGCAGTTTGGCGGCAAGCAATTGGAATGTAGAAGTCCACTGCTTGAGAGGAGTCCAGAGAACATAGTCCTGTGAATGTTGGTTCCGACCACAGTTGTTCCTAAGGGTTTGGTCGCCGGATTTTCAATTATTTACAATGTTTTCTTACAGGGACATTCATTTAAAAGAAAGTTACTAACGAGTTGATGTGCATTAATGTTATATATTAATGTTTTTCTTAAAAAGCGGGAATCTCATGCTAACTAATCATACAAAACTGTATTGCAGCTTCAGAATATTTCAGAAATATGGGCCCATATTGGATAAGTGGAGCAAAGCCACACCACACACAACAACTTGATCTTCCATAGTTAAATGAATTTGATAAAAAGCGTGCAACATTTTCACGCTAGAAAGCATGCTTTTTATGTGGGAATGTAACTGATTTGCTGATATGCTGCAACGGCTCCTTTAAATATGAGATCAATGTAGCGAATTTTGACGCTCTCGCTGCCGGAGCTGTGAAGGCAGACAGCGTTGTCGCCAGGGTGGCCAGAGCGAACTTTGGCGCTCTCACCGCCTTCGGTGTGAACGCAGATAGGCACACAAAATGCCATTGTTCTTTCAATATTTAATTGAAAACAGTGTTGTGTAAACATACCCTGAATGAAATAATAAACTGTGACTGACGTACCAATTTGTCCGCACTACAGCAACAGTGCAATTCTGACACAAACAGTCATGTGAAAAAAAAAAAGTTCTGAACACACGGTACTCTATATATTTTTTATACTTTTTTGATCCACTTCAAATAAACTCACAAGTAAACACTACTCACAAGTGAGTGTTGGGTGTAATTAGTTACAAAGTAACTAGTTACTGTAACTAAATTACTTTTCCTCTGAAAGAGTAAAGTAAGGTGCTTTAATTTTTTAGAGAATTTAATTATAATATTCATTCATTTTCTTTTCGGCTTAGTCCCTTTTTAATTATAATATACTTGCCGTAAATACTATACATAAATTCAACAATTCTGTATAAATCAATTCATAGAAGCAGAGTAATTGTTTTTTTTTTTACAAATCTATATAGCAGAATAATTATATTTTTCAACCCAAAAAGTTGCATTTATTAAGGCAGTTGCACTTGCATTTGTCAGTATTGTGTGTATGAATTGTGATGTCATTAAATTTAGAAAGTTTTGATGGATATATTGTTTAACATTTGTTTTTTGTTTTTTTAAGTAAAACTAATGCTGATAAATAATTATTATCACACCAGACGCGGCATAAATAGACGCGTAAACATTTTGAGTTTACTCGTTTCATTTGCGCGTCAAATTCGCGTCAAATTCGCTTCATTTGCGCGTCAAATTCACTTCACAATAGACGCGGATCCGTGTCATGGGCAGGGCTTCTGTCTGCCAGGTGACACTAGCTTCATTGCTAAATGGCTAACATGGATTTTATTGAGAGAGTAGCTGTGTTTATGTGCTTTAGAAAGGCTAAAAAACAGCATAGATTCGTTCGGTGTCGTGTCTGAGTGCACTAGATCCTTTCAGAGGTGTACCCATCAATTCCTCCAGAAACTATACCTGGATGATGGAAGCTTTCAGCGGTGCTTCAGACTGAGCCGAGCCCAGTTTGATGAGCTGTTGTCCGATGTCGGCAAGAGGATTTCGCCTCGGGACACCAACAACAGGCACTACGTCATAGTCACACCCCTACAAGAGCAAGCTCCTGATTAGTTAACGTGACGCGAATGTCCACTGAAGTTCAGATTTTCCAACTTGAGCGATTCACGCGCTCAAAACGCACAACTCGCGCGAATCGCGTCATTCACTCCGCCTCATTCGCATGAATCGCACGGCAGGATGTCTATTCACGTCTTTGCATTGAGTTAACATGTAAATCACTTGCTCTTGATGCTCTTCATCTGCATCTGGTGTGAACGCAGCATAAGAGGTCGTGGTTGGACTCAAATTAAAAGTCTAATTGCTATTGCCCATATGTTGAGATTTATATGGATTTTAAATGACTTATTGAGTAATTAAGTTACTTTTCAGACAACTTAATTACCAAAAAGTAATTTAAATAAATTTTTAATGAAGCAATTAATAATTAAATTCTTTTTTTGAAGTAACTTACTCAACACTGCTTGTGAGTTTTTCAAATTTAACACACACACACTACTGTCCGACAGAGATTTGTGGCTTCTCGCAAGCTTCCATTCAAAGATAAACACTTTTCTGCCATCTGAAGTCATGGTCTGTGTCTCCTACTGTACTGCGAATCCCCAAACGCTCTGTCCTGCGCCGCAATAATGCTGAGTTTTGGATGTGCGTTATTCTGCAGTTTAAGTCAAGAGTGTATTTTTAGAAAGGAATGCCATGGCAGAGTTCCTGTGTGGTCTCAATGCAGCAGGCGAGGGGCACTGAGCAAAGCATTCTGGGAATTGAGTCTCTCAGGCCGTCCCTGAGCTGGAGCCGATAGGAAATGATCTGCTGTTTGCTGAACTGCCTGTTTGAGCCCCTGGTTGAGCCCTGCGGTTTTTCCCGACTTCTGTCAGATGTTTTAACTGTTCGGAGATCAGGCTTTGAGATAATTTCCACTTAACCTACAAAGCTAGATGGAGATTTAACTGAGCCATGATTAATGTTGATTTTGTCCTTTTTTTGAGAAAAGGTACCCTCTAAAAAAATTACTGAAGGAAAAAAAACCCATTAAAAATAGACTGACCTTGTTACAACATGCTCAAATGTCTAATTAATACTTTTGGGAGAACATTATAATTACTTTGTTGCTCAAACTCAGATGCAGCAGTTCCTGTCAAAACTAACCAGAGCACTTTAAGCACGATGAATAACACGTTCCACTGGATTTGATGTATTAGTTCCCTTAAAAAGATTGTGTTTGCGTCAGAATCTTGGACTTGCTCCATATTTGGGATTTTATGGGAAAGGCCTGTTTAGCAGCCGGTGTCCCATTACCTGTGTTTAGTCTGATCTACTAATCTGTTCACAGGCTTTTGTGTCTCCAAAGACTTGTTCTCAGTTTGTGGTTTCTTGTGTGACATTGCATTTTTCTCTATGTGTGTGTACTGGTTTTAGTGGTTTAACAGGGCATTTTTGTATAATGACATGGGTATGACATATTTGTACTCTATTATGGTGGTTTATGAGGACATGCCTGATGTCTTTGTAATTCAAAATGCTTAAATATCTTACTTATCACATAAAATGTTTGCTACATGCGAGGGCTGGGTTTAGGGGTAGGGTCATATAATTAGCATTTTTTTGTTTATAAAATACATTAGTATTGGAGAGTCCCTATAAACCACCAAAACCAATGTGTATGTGTGTATATATTGTAGTCTCCTGGGCAATGCTATCAACAAGCTTCAGGCAAATCTGAACTTCAGTATTTTCCTAGACTCGTTGCAGCAGCTTTTTTCAGTTCCTGTAGATTTTTAATCCACTTTATGAATATATTTTGTCACAATTTACATTATTTTGCTATCCTCACTTACTAGCCCACTAGTAAATATGTAAAACAAAATGTATATGGTGTCTGAATAATTTTGGGTTTGACTGATAAAAACAAACTTGTTAAATACAAACAAACAAACTAACTAACACACAAAATATATATATATATATAAACTGTATTTAAAATAATTATAAATGTTATTTAAATAAATAAATACTTTTATTATTATAATTTTTATTTTATTTTTTATTCCTTGTTCTGTTTATTTGTTATTAATAACTTAGGATAATTTATTCATTAAGAATACAAATTTGATCTTTAATAAATTAACATACACTGTAAAAAAAATGCTGGGTTCCACACAACTGATTTGTTTTGGGACAACATGAAGGTATTTTCCCAGTGATGGGTTGCAGCTGGAAGGGCATCCGCTGCGTAAAACATATGCTGGATAAGTTGGCGGTTCATTCCGCTGTGGCTACCCCAGATTAATAAAGGGACTAAGCCGAAAAGAAAATGAATGAATGAATGAATGAAGGTATTAAGTTCTAACTTCGCTCTTTAACAAATTTAAGTGGAAAGAACATAAAGGAGTGAAAGTTGCACCCCCCCACAAAAAAAAAACCTCTCAAGAATTGTGTTGTTGCAAATGCCATTTTTTTGAGTGTAGAACAACAGTGGCACTTTTTACGAAGCTGTTGCAGTTTAGAGTTCACTCATAGTGAAATGCAAGCTGTTTGTGCCTGTCTGGTGGGAACGAGTCCCTCTGTCCCGAAGATCTGTCTTTACAAACTCTCTTTACGAGCCCCTTACCCAGGTTCAGTCATTACTAAGTGTTTGAGGATTTAAGATTTCAGGCAAGACACTGCAGTTGAACAGTGTGAAAAACAAACAAACAAAAAGCAATAGCTATCGCCACACTTCCCCAGTTGATTATTTGCATTAAGAATTGAAAAGAATTAAGAAAACATTAAGAAAAAAATGGACATTGGAGAAGGCCAAGTTAAAATTTTGTTACAGAGGGCATGTTGGGAGTCTATTGTTATCACTCCATAATTCAGAAAATACTGTGAACAACCAGAAAAAAACAAATAAATAAATAAATTCTAGAATAACATCGTGTCCTAACAAAACTCAATGGGACAAGTTCAAGTGACAAGTGAATTTGGCTTTCTGCATCAGACGTGACATGACAAACACTTAAATACCAGAGCCAATTAGAAGAGCAGAATAATGCATACACTCCTAATAAAATGGACGCGTTTTTAACCAAATTAATAAATATTAAACATTTTTAACAGGTAAACGATCTCCTGCTGCTCTCAGCTTGGCAATAAATGTCACGTAAAATGCCATCCGAACTCACATTAGTAGCATTTAACACTAAATAAACCATGTAATCAACACCTGAGGTGATCATTGTTGTAGTCTTTAATGTTGCTGTTTCAGACATGACGTGAGACATGAGAAATTCTAAAATAGCAACTTGGTGGTTAGGACAAAATAAAAAATAAAAAACATACTTTTATCATGTATTGCAGTGTCACGTCACAAGTAGCTATGACATGTTGTAAAATGTTGCATCAGGTAAATTATGTACAGTATAAATGTACAGTATCTCTCTTTAAAAAGCATTCAGAATACAAATATGACTTAAAGTGATGTCTGTTGTTGTGATGTCTGAAGTGGTGATTCATTTTGAGAAAATGGCTTTTAAAAATATATAGACCATTTTGAGGGATGTAAACAAAATCAATGGTCCCAACGTATTTCCTGTTTTACATTTGTAATTTCTATAGCTTCCGAGAATCCAAAATAAGCCACATGTTGATAAATAATGTTATGATAGCTGTTTTAACATTAAGATATGACTGAATTGCCTTTTGTTACAGCTATGAAATAGTTTGATAACAAGCAGGAAATGTTCATGGGCCAATGGCATCACCACATTGAAATGGTCTATATGTATGTACGCATGTAATAGACATTTTGGATGTTTTCAATGCATTAGACTGCATTTCAGAGGTGGTTTTAAAGGGGTGGCACTCGCACAAAAAACAAAAAAACATCTGCCTCTTCAAGCTGTGCACTAATAAGAGAATAACATCTGCAGTGAGGGACCAATTCAGGTGCATTTAAAATCTTACGAGTAGCGCCACTTAAAGTAGAACACACTAGGGCTGCACGATACTAGGAAAATATGCGATATTGTTGTTGAGTATTGCTCTAACAATATTTCTTACGATTAAACATTTCACTAGAAAAATGCCTTTTTTATAATCTCTGCTTTTAATAATTTTTTATTAAAATAAACTGAAAAAAATATATTGGACTAAAAAACTGTGTCAAGGTGCAAACATTTAGCCTTTTAAAACACTGATTGGCTGTTGTCTATACAAGTATTCATTCAGCTCTGGGTTCACCTTTGGAACCCTCCCCAGCCAATAGCAGAACAGCAACTAGTGGGGAGGTGGGGATAAAGATAGTAAGACCTCATCTGATTGGCCAAATTTAGGTTTTACGTATATTGCATATACTATTATCGCGATATCAATACTTTTGCAATATATTGTGCAGCCCTAGAACACACCTGCCAATGAAATCCTGTATATTTACGCTATGATGCCATTCGAGTAGTGTGCTGACAATTTCACAATGCTCAACGCCTTTGGATTAGAGTGCTGTCAATTTCACTGCTCAAAAACAGAAGTGTGATTTCGCAAGCTGCACACCACTTTTCTGTCCATTGTAAGTAATGAATTATAATTATAAGCCTATACATGCACATAAGTATTGAAATATGCTAATGCATGTTGAAATCTCCTTAGAGCTTGGTGCTTATAGTTATTCAGCCGCACCGCTTAAAATAGAAAGCTTTTGTTACATTTTGTTCCTATTGTTTCAAAGATTAAAGGCACAATCACTTTCCCAATTAGTCTGCAGTAATGCGGTAAACACTCAAATGTGGGGCTTTTAATAATGTTAGCATTCTGACACTCTGGCATTTTAAGATGTAGAAAAGTAAAGACTTGTTTGTACTGAATAATAAAAACATTTTTGTGTGGTAGTCTTACTGTTTTTATTTTTATTTGCAAAGAACAGTAAATGATTTTATCTTTAATCAGATGAGGATATGCCTATTAAATATAATAAGTTGACTTTTCCCATGGTCCCCCTAACTGGTTCTAGGTCCCATCTGTGCCATGCCATTTAAAAAACAAACAAAAAAACAGGGTTCTCATGGGTCATGGAATTTATTAGAATATCATGGAATTTTAAATAAAAAAAAATTCAATGTGGTGATGTCATTGGGCCACTGCTTGTTGTCAAACTATTTCATAACTGTAATAAGAGGCAGCTCAATCTTACAACTTAACATTATTATAACAGCTATCATAACATTATTTATCAATATGTGGACCTTTTTGGATTCTCGGAAGCTATGGAAATTAAAAATATAAAACAGGAAATATGTTAGGACCATTGTTATTGTTTACATCCCTCAAAATTACAGACATTAAAATTAAGAGATTTTTTTTCTTTGTCCAAATTATGGAATATCAGGGATTTCTATTTATGTTTTTTTATTTTTATTTTTTTATTTGTCATCTTGTCAAATTTTACCAATATCACATTTTCTAATTACTTTCATAATGATTATTGGCACATATTTCATATGAACATTATGGCAATATTTGCATCCCTTCTTGCGTTGTTTTGATGTGAAAATATACACATCTTCATAACTTTTTTTGACCTCAAGAACTATTGATCTCTGTAAGTTATGTAAAGCGAACACTGAGAGAAACAACAAGAGAAAGGGTTTACCCTTAACCATATAAAGCCTATATTTGATACATGACTCTAGATGATAAAAATAAACAACTGTTCAAATCTCTTCAACAACAGCACTAGAAAGAAAAAATCGATTATATAAATTATATCGATAAAATGAACATAGCCTTGTTTAAATAGGCTTTGGCTGAATTTGCATTACAGCTTGAGGTATCGCACACCAGATGAGCAGTTCCTATATGCAAAAATAATGTTATATAATATAAAACAATGCAGATGGTGTGGATGGAAATTGAACAGTGCTTTTACTGGCCAAAGAATATCTGCGACAATTAAAAGAAATCCTAAGCATCCTTAAATTGTGTGCCATTTGTGCGCAGAATCAAAAAATTGGAGAGACACAATGGCTGTTTTTCTATTCATTATGAGCCATGACAATTAGGCCTGTCACAATAATCAATTCGACTTATCGCACAACACATGGACATGACCTCAATCATTTTTGGTGATGCAATATATATCACCCAAACATAAAAACCAATTCTAGCATCACTTTAGCTGACTGCAACCTATCTCTATTGGAGGTGTCAGTGTCGGTATGGTAAAAAAAAAAAAAAAAAACTATAGTATTTCATATAAATGACATGAACACTGAAAATAGATCTGGTAGCAGATATCGCAGCCTCTATTACTTTTTACCTTGCACTTTTTTTTGTTAACATTTATTAGTATTTATTTAGGATATGCATTTTCACATTCTGATTCCAATGCCTAATCATTCAATGAAATATTCTTAAGAGTAAAATATGATGTGCTCTTTGTAAGAGTGTACTTGCATCGTGCTGATATTATATAGTCAATCTGGCATTATATAATGAGTGGCATAAAAGGGCCTTAAAAATTACAATAATATCGTTTATCACAATATATTTTGGTGCAATATATCGTACAACAAAAAATAGATATTGTGACAGGCCTAATGACAATTCAACTTTTTAGTCATTTTAAAAGTTGGTTTAGAGTGGGACCCCCTCAAAAAAAAGTTCTATAATCGCCATGTTGCATTCATAAAAAGCCAAAATACTGAAAACTGAAAAGTGTATTATAAAAACAGTGTTTTCTGCCTCATCCTAATCATTCGGATAGAATAAACTGCATGGACTAAACCGTGGCACTTACTGTTTATTTTGTGAAGCTATTGTAATTTCCTGGGCTAGGCCATTCAAAAGTGAAGTGCAGGTGGTTTACGACTGACTGAAAGCCCGTCTGGTGGGAAAGATCCCTCTGTCCTGAAGATCTGTCTGGATAAGGTTACAGTATTGTCAACAGTGTATCCAAATCTCCCCTTTTTTATGAGCCCCTCGCCCAGAGTCACTCATTAATAGGTGTGTGAGGATTTAATGTCAGTGTTCTTCAGATTTAATGACTAAATTGCAGAAGAAGATGTTTTTGCAATGATGATCTAATCAGGGTAATGGACTGTACCACAGATAAAGCCGAGGGGATTCGCTATGTGAAAAGAAAACACTAGACTTGCAATTACCCACGCAAAGAGTGAATCAGAGAGGCTTTATTAGGGCAAACGGAGGGAATCACTGGCACACACACAATAGACACGCTAACAGTGGTTTTCCACACATCCTGATGAGCTGTGATTGAATGAATTGGAGGACTGATACTGGATACACGGCATCCTACGATGTATTTGATGGGAGCGAGGCAGGTATTGAGCGGAGATTAAGGTTATTTATAATGTAGCAATTATCTGGCCAATCAAAGGACATTTATCTCACAGATGGAAGATTCTTACATTTTTATTCCTCTTCTAATGAAACTGAGCACAGACTGAACCAACTAGAAAGGCTCTTCAGATCATTGATACTGATATCCTATTGATTTGATTTTTATTATCTTTTTTAACTGACCCATATCATTTAATAGCATCTGAATGGATCATTTACAAAGTTGAGGTAGTCTTTAATGCTTAATCTCTTTTTTTTTGTCTTTGTCTTTTATTAGTTATACAATTTGAGCTTTTTAATGAAATAATGATCTTTAATTTGCTTTCATAAATCTATTTTACACAAGTTGTAAAATAAATAACTATAATTAAAAAAAAAATGAACGCACTCTTGCTTTGTAGGGGTTTGTTGAGCTGCTCTACAAAGAATCGCATCATGCAATGACATTCATTTTTTAACTAATCTGAATTATAATTTAAATAACTTGAACAAAACCAGCATTTTACGGAACTAAATGTGCTTTATGCAAAGTTTTGTTTCCCCCACTATGATGAAACTTCATATCTGCCATATAATAATATATATATTCATATATTAATATTCATCTCTGTAAAGCTGATTTGACACAATTCTGCATTGTATAAAGACAAAAAATAAACTATAGAAATAACATAACTTAATAAATAAAAATAAAAGTGAATATATAAATAATAAAATGTGACAATCTTAAGGACCAAAAAAAGGTTTCTATTGAAACTTATTAAAATGGAAATCTCTGCATCATTTAAGTATAAAATCATGCATTGATAGGCATTAATTTAGGACATTTTCTTTCTTTATTTAAAATAAATTTAAAAAATAATGTGGGTGTGTTTTAAAAAAAAAAAAAAATTATCCGATACTGCACAAAAAATATAAAATTTTATTAATATTTCAATAATAACAATAAATTAGAATAAGCACACTGCTCACCTGAACTTTCTGATAGCACTTTTTGCAGACAAGTGATGCATAATAATGTGCATCACATCATCATATTGGCATGTTTGCAAAGCATATTGACATAATTTTACATATCAGGTTGATCCCAATGTTTACAATTCAAGCCATTATGAGCCAATCTATGGGCTTTCTGATAATACCATGCTAATAGGTTTTCATTAGGGTTTTATGTATGCATTTATTTATTTCCACAGATATTTTTGTCCTCTAAGGACCTCTATGTTTGTTTTTGTTTTTTTAAGTGCACAATTATAGGAACTTTATGTTAGACTTTTAACCCTCCAGTTTAACAAGTCCAGATTACTTATGGTAATAGGTGTTGACGGGTGTGTAAGTCTGATTATTATTGTGATTTATCCTCTGTATTTTTCTGTTGGGTCAGGCTGTATGTATCAGGGTCAGGACTGCCGGCTGGTCATTCACTATGAGCGCGGTTTCTCAGTGGTGGCAGAAGGAGAGGAATGTTCTAGAGCACAGCCGCTCTTCAGCTACCCGTTTGAAAGGCTCAGGATGTCTGCAGATGATGGCGTACGGATCCTCTACCTGGATTTCGGCGGGAACGAGGGTGAAATTGTAAGCAAACATTTGATATCTCCATAAGTGCCATCATGGGGGAATTTGATTATTTTTAATGTTTGATTTAAACAAACAAAAAAAAGCTACTTAATGACTTTAACTAAAAATAATTTGTTATTTGAATAATTAGTCACTCAATGTTTATGGATGCCTCAGTCTGGCAATTTACATGCTTATTAAAATCTATATTTACATAAACATTTCTGCTCAGAATTAATTAAATGAATACATTAAAGTCAATACATTATTCAGCGAGGATCCATTGTTTAACATAAGTTACAAATAAAATAAATAAAATATAGAATTTTAAAAAGTAATAATTGTTTAAGTAATTAATACTAAAAATGTGCCAGATTCTATAAAAAAAACATTGATGATCATTTATTTTTCCTTAAACACCACATTAGCCTATTTAAATAATTTCTGAAGTCATGTTATGTGTATTTTATGCCCTTTATATGGTCATTTATATCAAATGTAATGCATCCTTGCTCAATAAATGTACTCAATTTGAACATTATATGCATAATAAACAGTAATATTGTTATCTAAAATAATTAATTGATCTACTTTAAGCAATGGCTGTTAAATTCTGTAAAAGGAAAAAAAATGTGTACTGCAAAAGCTTGATTGTCAAAAAATCAAATGATTTTAGCCCACCTCATAGGGATCACATATTCCTAATTGTTCGCATCAGGAAATGATACGTGTCTGTACTGAAACATGGTCTATCTCTGAAAGTTCCTGAGGAGACCTGTCCAATCATGACTGTTGTTCTCAACATGTGTTTGTCACATCAGGAACTTCCCTTCATTGCTTAATTCCTTGTCTTTTTCTCCTCTCCTATTCACAGCAACTGGACCTGCACTCCTGTCCCAAGCCTATTGTTTTTATCCTCCACTCCTTCCTCTCTGCCAAGATTGCACGATTAGGATTGGTAGCCTGAGATTGAACTGTTATAGACTGATTATCCCACCAAACCCTGAGAACTGGGACTCACAAGACTGAACGAAGGCGATGTAGCAAACCAGACCTCTGAATGATTTTAATCGCATTTCAGTAAATGACAAACTATGTATTTTTCAGAGAAATCGTAATTATAGTGAAACACAATTTCACAGTGATTTTCTAAGAAAGAATCGAACTATATGATGAACACTAACTTGTGATTGGAGCTAAAAATATATACTGGAAGTATTGCTTTAGAGTCCAATGCGGCACTTACGATATTAACTCCTTTATAACGTTGGGAGGGAAACGGCCATCTGTGTGACAGCTGTCCTGACTAACTACATCTGTCTGGCAGCTAATGTGGATTAAAAAGACTAGTTTAATGCACATAAAAGTTAAACAGCCTGAAAACAGTCATGGTGTTTCATTTCTACTGCTTTCACCAATAGTTGTTTCACCAAGGACAGTCTATAGCAGGGGCTTTCAACCTGAGGTGTACACTGGAGTAGGGGAAAACGGGGACGAATGTAACATGGGACGAAAGTAACAAAGCGATTTTCTCGAAGCCCTGACAACATGATTTTCAGGCTAAAACAGCACATTCAGCATGCAACCTTTGATGGAGCTGCCATCACCTGATTTCGGGACCGTGTCCTACAGTTAGCTCCAAATTTCTGTTTTTAAGTGCAAAAAGTAAATTATTGTAGTGGTTCTTTTTCCTTATTACAAGTTGTGTTTCTCTTTTCATGTGTCACACTAATGAGCAATCTACAGGTTATTTAGTGCAATAACACATCCTTAAGTTTTTCAGTTTAAAAGTAAATCAGGTTTAAATGATAAGAGTTCCTGTGTGGACGTTATTTATGTTCCACTGCTAATAGACAAACCTTATTTTTCACTTCCACATTAGTTTTCAGTGTTTTGACTCTATAAGATTAATGCATGTTACCAATAATAATTTTTTTAAAAATGCAAAAATTCTAGAAAATTGTAACATTTTGCATTGTTGGATTGCTTTTGAAACATTTGATGGCAGTGAAATGCAATGAAAATGCAGTAAATTTTTTTTTGCAAAAATAAAGGACAAAATATTTTTGCAGTGAACATTAACAAGGCCATAGTCACATATTTAAAATAAACAAGATTAAGCCAGTAAATCTAGCAAATATTGTTGTGTTACTTTTAACCCACCTGTGTGGGTTACTTTCGTCCCTGTCTATGGGGTCAAAAGTAACTTTTGTTTAAAGTGAAGTTATATTAGAGTTGTTCTACATTGATACAAAATAACACCTGATTTTAATAGACCACTCTTGTGAGTGAAAATAAAATATATATTTTGTTTTAAAATTAGGTTTTTATGAAAAATGTTACTTTCGTCCCTGCTCTCTGCTAATTATTGGAGGATTTACGGTTAGCCGGAACCCATCATTTTGTGCTCTCAGAAACGAGCTAAGCCATCACACTTTATCCACGTCTGCATATACACAATTCCGATTGAAAGATTTTACTGAATCAGGTAAGCTGGATAGGGCTGCATGAATATTTATTCATTCATTTTCTTTTCGGCTTAGTCCCTTTATTAATCTGGGGTCGCCACAGCGGAATGAACCGCCAACTTATCCAGCATATGTTTTACACAGCAGATGCCCTTCCAGCTGCAACCCATCACTGGGAAACATCTACACACACTCATTCTCGAACCAGTGACCTTCTTGCTGTGAGGCGATCGTGCTACCGGGCTGCATGATTAATCGAAGGTAATATTTATACTCATTGACTACGTTTACATGGACATCAGTAATCTAATTATTTCCTCTGCCGTTTGACGCAACAACAGTTCTTGTTCGTCATGGCACCATACAGTATGTGATTTTGGGGGTTTCATTTTTAATTTTGCAACTGCATTCAATTCATCATACTATGGGTGCAAACAGACGATGGCGGATACAAATTCTCCAGCAACAGGCCACCTCTGCCATTTCATTCACTAACTTTTCTTTCATGCCCCTGCGACAAACTCTGAGCTACTTCTTAATGTCCATTTCTTCCACTATTCTCAGCATAATAATTGTCTCCCACTCACACCAAAAATGTGCTCTGACAACTGCGTCCTGTTGCAAAATATAGCGAAAAGTGCTACAAAGCGGTAATAGTTTGATTAAGGTGTTTACATGTTTGTACTGCACTTCAATAATGCGACTAAAATAGCAATACTCCACGTCTTAATTCGATTTCTGTTCAGTTCGATTATGACTTTAGTCGGATTAAGCTAATCAAAAATCTCTGTATACATTATAGACTTTATTGTCTTAATCATATTAAAATCGGAGTATTGGTGTCCATATAAACGTACTCATTGTGTCAGAAAAGTGGGCTCTGTAATCAGTTCTGAATCTCCAGCACCTGCTTTCACATGGAGAAGGAGCCATAGTTCAGTGACAAGCTACAAAAAAGATCCTAAAATCGAAGAGAATCATTCTGCGATTTTAACAGCTGTTTGCGTGGCTTCTCTGTGAACTACGGCTCGGTTTCTGCTGATCTGAAAGCATGTGGGAAAATACCACATTTGGTAACATGTTTTTACTCCTAACTCGCCCCATAACTTCAGTCGAGTGTTTGAAATAAATCTTTCTGTGAAATGATTCCATGGTTGTTGTTTTTATAGTCGTGTTAAGGCACTAAAAGCAGTTAAATCCTCTGCTTTGACCGTGTCTCTTGTTTGTGGCGTATTAGCAGTTTCTGCATGAGAGCGCCCTCTGCTCTTCGTCGGAGATTTACTACTGTTCACAGAGCCATGTTTCCATGACAACATGTGCAAGAGAATCACAGTTTTCAGCTGGATTTGATGACAATCTTGGTTTCATTTCAATTAATCATGCAGTCCTACTGTAGCTAAATATGTATGTATATGTTTCATAACATATATTAATATTATGGTGCGAGTGAAATTAGACAAACTTTAGTGGGTCCGTGTCCTAAAAGGATGAAAATCCCTGGTCTATAGTGTCATCAGAGAGGCACGTCAACAAATTGTCTGCTTTCACAAGGCCACACGTGACAAAAGGGGGAAACTGAGACAGTGTCTGCCCTCCCCTTCACAACTGTATCTGTTTCCACAGACCACTGGAGTTTCGATGACTTTTACAAATGTATAGACTTCTACACCATGCAAAAGTAACCTTTAGTAACGTTGGCACATTTGTGTATTTGTTCTTCATATTGGTCAAAAGGATGATATGCATGAATGCACGCTAGCACAACAACTATTATGGAGGCTCATATTTGCTTTGGTTTGGCCCGTGGTCATGTTCTGCTTCCCACAAAGGCTATTCAAGCACTTTGGATGTCAGATTATAAATTAGAGCACTTGATAGTTTCCAAGTTAACCAGCAATTAGTGTCCATTGTCAGGCGCTGAGCTTTCCCAGAGCACTGCTCCATTGTCGGGGTTATGGATTTGGGACAGCGGGGCCCCTGTGGCACGGTCTTTGTCTCATCTGTGAATCCGTCACTCGCACATTCCAGCACACATGACGGATCCTGGAGTCACGGGGCTGGGAATCAGTTTTCCATGTTGAAGGAATAGTTTACTCTGAAGTCAATGTACATTTTCATTGTTTACTCACCCTCAAGTTGTTCCAGATATCATTTTTAGTCTATTGTTTATTTAGCATTTTAATTTAGTCTTTACAGCTGAATACACACACGCACACACACACGCACGTACGCGCACGCACGCATGCACGCACACACACACACACACACATGCTCAACTAAAGACACAGATCTCATCTGACTTGAATAGTCAGGGTTTCTGCAGACCCTAAAGTCAATTTTGCACAAATTAAAGCCCTAAAAGGTATAAATCAGAGCAGAAAGTCTTACATTTATAAAGTCATGGCACTAAATGTTGCATGCGTTGATGAAGAAACATGTCAAGTAAGAGTTTTTGTCTTGTTTTCTCTCTAAATAAGGATTTATCACGTTAATAGGGAGACATTTACTTAAAGGGATAGAAGACCCAAACATAAAACCGTTTGCTCCTCCCTGACTTGTTCCAAAGTTTTTTTTGGTCTGTTAAACACAAAAGAAGATATTTTGAAACATGTTAGAAACATGTAACCATTGACTTCCATTGTATTTGTTTTTTTATCCTACTATAGAAGTAAATAATTACAGGATTCCAGCATTCATCAAAAAAAAAATGGCTTGGAACAAGTCAAAGGTGAGTAAATGATGACAGAATTATCATTTTTGGGTGATCTATTCCTTTAAGATGCTAATATAAAAAAACCAATGGTGTCACCATTTAAAACAAGTTTAGCCCAAAATTGAGTTCATTTTAAAGCAGAGGTGTCAAAAAAGGCCGCAGCCCTGCAGAGTTTAGTTCCAACCCTGCTTCAACACATTAAAGCCGCGGTCACACTCGAGTTTGAGCATGCAAAATTCTGTAGTGCAGCGCTGTGAAAAGGGGCAGGATTAAACAAGATTGATTAGACGTTTAAAAAGCAAGCGATTGGTCCATATATTAAATTTCTGTCCAGAGAGGTCATGTTTTGATCTTCGATTGGTATTACGCAGTCACGTGATGTGTTTTCGCAGGTCAGAGTTCACCAAGCTTGAACTTTGCACCGCAGCGAACTGCGAAACTTGTCGCACGAGCTTGCGTTTCCGGTCTGACGCATTCACGTGCGTATGAATGGAAGTCTATGGGGAGAAAAGTCCATTGTGACTGCGGCTTTACTTGTGGTTTCAAACAAGCCTCAATTAGTTTGATCAGGTTTAATTATGGTTAGAACTAAAATTTTGTGCTGCTCTCCAGAAACTTAGTTTGACACCCATGTTTAAAGCAGCACTATGGAACTCTCTCTTGAAGCTCCTCCTTGTAGTTGATAAGCGCAATTGCTGGCTTCCAGTGGACTACCCTGTGAGGAGCACAACTCATTTGATGCATTTGATGACTAACCTGACAGAACTGGCAGTAACTGACACATTGTTTGGAAACAATGTCCACCGACCAGGTAAAATAGTCTGTATTACACTACACTATGTTCCACAAATAATCACACGGCAGTCAGTTCCCTTTCTTTTTTTTTTTTTTAAAGCTTGTGCCATCGAGTGTAAGCCCATCTGATGCAAATCCATGTTCCGACTCATGTCCGATCAGTCTCCCATTTTTCTTCACTTCTCTTAGGTTTGTGAGGTTTATATTTCCTCACTCTCTTAGGTTTCTTTGGTTAGTATTCCTGCCATGGTATTCTTGTTGGTGCTGGTTTTATATTAGATTATTACATCTCTCAGTTAGCTTTTGGCTAATCTTATCTAGGCCAGTGGTTCTCA
>CAIGQV010001633.1:4282984-4293008 GCA_903798115.1 Danio jaintianensis
CAAATAGTGATTTCAGGTGACACAAGGCAGATCTGGTAGCGGAAGCAGCAGAATTCATCTAGATAAACGTTATTCTTCCACAAAAAAAGAAAACATTAAGGGCAACATTTTTAATGTTCACAAATACTTGTCAACGCAAACTTAAAATTTCTGAGAGTGGCTCATTCACAAGCTACAGACAACAGTACTCATTCATTCATTTTCATTTCGGCTTAGTCCCTTTTTTAATCTGGGGTCGCCACAGCGGAATGAACCGCCAACTTATCCAGCATATGTTTTACGCAGCGGATGCCCTTCCAGCTGCAACCCATCACTGGGAAACACCATACACTCCCATTCACACACACACTATGGACAATTTAGCTTACCCAATTCACCTATAGCATATGTCTTTGGAGTTGTGGGGGAAACCAAAGCACCCGGAGGAAACTCACGCGAACACGGGGAAAACATGCAAACTCCACACAGAAATGCCAACTGACCCAGCCGAGGCTCAAACCCGTGACCTTCTTGCTGTGAGGCAACAGCGCAACCCACTGCGCCACCAGACAACAGTATTTAAAATATATATTTAGTACTCTATATAACCATGTGGCTTTTACAGGTACATCAGTTGTAGGAACTTGCCATCTGGGTAGTCCCCCGTGAACCAAATTTACCCATATGACCATTTTCCTGTTTGCAAATGCATGAAGTAATGTAAGCTGGCAGACATGATGCCTGGTCCACATGGCATTCAACAACCTCTATAAACACTATAAATTGTGTTGACATGACTTTTTAAAAAAATCACTGGCTAGTCCCTATTAAAGGCTTTGGAACTATAGAACTGTTGACCCAAGTACCCATTTTTTTATTTTTTATTATTTACTTATTTTGTTTTGGTGTGTTTGCATAGCAGGAACTGGGAAAATTGTAGCTCCTGAAACACCATTTAGGGGCACACAACTGGCTCCTACTTCAGAAAAGGGTCTAATCCAGCACAACAGGAACTATAGAGACATAAATGTACACTAATTGAGTGAATGCATGCCTACATTCAAAATACTAATGTTTGTCTGTGGCGTTGTCTTTTTCTTCCCCTCAACCTTGACTTGACTTGATATGTAGCACTGCAAGTTGTCATTGGTGATTTAGTCATCCATTTTGCTTCTTTGCTCACTTTCTCTGTTTCATCTCTATTATCATGTAAGCAAGTAAATGGTCCATGGGGAGGAATTACAAGCTCAAAATTATTCATAACCCTGGCAAATTCTGACTTAAAGTTACTTTTATTCACGTTTTTTTTTTTTTTTGTGACCGGAAATGACAGTAGCAATGTTTCCATCCAAAAATGCGAATTAACTTTATGCGCAAAACTGGAATATCGCATAAAAGATGTGCGAATAAAGCAGCGTTTTCATCCAACGAGTCAAAGAGAACAAAATCGTCACTTCCTGATTAAATGGCGCCAAATATCAACAGTAAAAACGGAATTTGCTGAGGTAGGAGAAGCTGCGTGAATCTTTTCTTAATTTAATAAATGACTTGCACCTCAGAAGGCAATGCTGACACGCAGTGAACGCGTGGTGGCGTTTGAAGGCGTGAGACGCGGAGCACAGACGCTCTTAACAATTCTGGAGGTCATTAATAATATAATAACACTAATACTGAAATGGTTAAGGCATTTTAGAATTACCAAAACAACATTTCAGATGTTTTACAATGTGGTCAGCCTGCTGGTTTGTCCATTTACAAACATTTTTATCATCACATGATCTCTTATAACCAAATCACATGTCCTGATAATGTCCGAGGCTCAGACACACTCTCTCAGTTCAAAACTAGATTAAAGACCTATCTTTTTAGTAAAGTACACTCAATGCATCGCATAATGGTATGATGAATGAATGTGCTCCACGCAGGTGAGCTGGCTCGACATCACCTGTAGGACACACTCCTCAATACACCAGACATTGTGTTAGAAACTGTCATATGCTTTACATGTTGTATTTTATGTTTGTTTATTTAACTGCTATTTTCATCTATAACACTCCATTTTTACATCTCGTTTAAATACACTATGAACAGCAGCTACGCTAATTATTTTCTTTATTCTCTATTTCTACCTGGGGAATCTCATTTCGAGGTCCCTACAGACTATGCAGCGCCATTGATGCGATCCAAGACCTGTGAAGAGATGATCCCAAGGTATCCATAATCCTGGACCAGGTCGTATCCCGAGCTGATGCTGTGGTTGTCATGGAGAAATGGAGTGCATGAGACTAATTCCTGAATGACCACTGTGATAAACGAGTCCCCACTTTGATCCTGCGGGCCAACCTGACAGCCTGCCGGTGCCCTACTCACACCTGCAGCTTCTCCACGATGGACGTCCAGCTTCTTCAGCCTGACTGCAGCTCTGAACAGGAAGTTTGGCCAGATGAAAAATGGTCATGCCCAACAGAGCCTAGTTTCTCTCAAGGTTTTTTTTTCCCTTCACTTCGTCAATTGGTGGGTTTTTTTCCTTGCCACTGGCTTGCTCGGATCGGGACTTGTGGAGCTGTGCTTCGGTGGATTTGTAAAGGAAACACTTACATTTACATTGTGTTGTTTGTTTTCCCTTTATTTTTTTGAGCAGTATATTTGAGGTGATTTGTCAAGCTCACTCACTTGCATGAAGCACACTCAGAATTGCACAATGTTTTCCCAGAAATATGAATTGTTTATAAGAAAGTGACTGCAGCTGTGCGGTGCTGGACAATTAAATGATTAAGTATTGATGAAACAGATGTTTCTTCAGATGTTTCTTGAAAATGGTCAGAGACGTGAGAGACGAGTTTGGCAAATCATTCCACCAGGACGGAACATTAAAGATGCAAATCCTTACATTTGGTTTTATGCCACTTTGAGATACACAAAGTGCCGTTCATTAGCATAGTGCTGGGTTTCACCGGGAACATAAGCTTGAAGTAGTGGGCTCAAATAAATGCATGCAGAGCCAGCAGTTGTTTTGTAGGGGAGTGACAGTGCCTTAAATTTGATTCGAGCTGCAAATAGCAACCAGTGTAGACTGATGAATAAGGGTGAGACATGCGCTCGTTTGTTAAAGACCACTCTTGCTACCACATTTTGAATCAGCTGCAGAGTCCTGATGGTATTGGTTGGGAGGGCAGCCAAGAGAGCATTGCAATAGTCCAGCCTGGGTAGAACAAGAGCTTGAGTTATTGTTGAGGTGCCCAGTTGTATGGTGAAGTTGTTTAAATAAGAAATTGGTTTAATCATTTGAATGGCCGGGATTACCACTAGTGAAGGTGGTGGTCCTTCATCCAGCAGGAAATATCTGTGCCGGATATCCAGGCAGTAGGGGTGGAATAAATGACAGGAATAAACAATAAATCCCCAGTGCTAGCTTTTCTGTTGACTTTGAACAGGCAGAAGTTTTTTTTTTTGTTTTGTTTTTTTGAATCAACTACAGAACTAAAAAGCTATTTGTTATGCAAAAGAAAAACAGAATAATGAAAAATGAAACTTTATAATTAGGAGACTGTGTATTAAACTTTCAAAGGGTAAGCAGCCCTCTGCTAAACAACAGAAAAACAATAATTGTGTATTAGATGTAAGATTCAGTGAGCTTAAAATGTGAAACCTCTTAATGGAAATTCAAGCACTGTCCGTCCATAACAGCAGGTACACAACAGCTTTTCAGTCTTGTGCATGAAATCAGAAACTCATACTGAGACTAGACAGAATCTTATATTCCCATTGTTTTTCTATGTAAACGGTTGACAGACTTGTATGACCGTTATACACTTTCTGCAGACCGTTCACTGCAGCACCTAACATGAGTGCTACACTTTTTTGAGACTGCATGTGAGATAAAACAGTTTAAATTTTTACATGCAGGAGCACTTAGTGGACCAATCAGAAAAACCTGGAGGCGGGAAAAGCATCGAGAGCTCCTGTTTACAGTAGCAAGTTGGCATGGCATCATGGCAGAACCATTTATGAGCAATTCACATTTTCTGAAGCAAATTACACATTGTGTAAATGGCCGCCAAGTTGCTGCACTGCTGTGGTCTTTCTTGCCTAACTCCAGTGATTGGCACTGACGTCGTTGAATTGCATTAACCAAACTGTGACGCTTTGCGACTGATACGAGTACTGTTACACCCCTACTGGGAAGCGCGATTGTCAAGTCATCTGGTTGGAATGAGAGGTAGAGTTGGGTGTCCTCAGATTAGCAGAGCTATTAAAAGCCATGTTTCTGAATGACAGACCCAAGTGATGCCATGCAAATGAAGAGGTTCAAGAAAAGAGCCTTGAGGCACCCCAGTAGTAAGATGGTGCCCCTCTGATACTTCGCTCCTCCAAGACCTATCTAAGGTAAGAGCTGAACCACTGGAGTGGAGTTTCTGAGGTGCCATCAAGTTGAGGGTTGAGATAATTTGGTGGTTCACCATATCTTAAGCAGCAAATAAATCCAGCAGTATGAGCACTGAGGATTTAGATGCAGCTCTTGCGAGTCTCAAGGGCTCCACAAGCGAGAGCAGGGCAGTTTCAGAGTGGGTTGCACTGGACTGGATGACGGGGCAGATTGCATCTAAACAAGAAGACATGTAGCAGATTGTGTCCGTAGCAGTGTTACTATGAAGTGTTGTAAAGTCAGTGGGTGGAGGAAGTGTCTTGTCAATCTTCGGTCTTCCTGAAAGGCGTTCCTATAACAAACATTTTCCTAGTTTCTGTGGTGCGAACATGCTATTATTATCTTACTCTCCTACAGGATTCTACAAAGCAGCAGGTGCTGCACACATCTAGAAGTTGCACAAGGGTTAACAGAATAAAATACTTCTGTATTTTACTCATCATTAGTTCTACTCTTTAGGAATAATGTTATTCGCACTTCCTCATTTTCTAGCTTAAGCTTCAGTAAAATATACCCGTTGAAGATGTTTTGAGTCCTGAAAAAGTTGTCATCTTTTCTTTTTTAGTACAATAAGCTCTTTTAAGAACATCAAAGACAAACTGATTCCTTATTATATGAACCTCTTTAAATCAAAACGTCAGAATGGAGAACAAAGAAAGATGCCTAAACACATTGTAGAAATGTGCGTCAGACTAAATTCTCCAATTGAACAGAGTAGCGAGTGAGTTCAGATTGCATGTTGCCTTCGAGGGCTCTCAGGGTTGCCAGCCAGTGTAATGTGTAACTCCCCTCCCTCCTTTCCCATCACCCCTCTGGGCACCCAGGAGTGAGAACAATGGCCCTGTGTGGGACTGGAATGTGTCCGGCAACTTTGCCAAAGAGACACCCTCAACCTTCTCTGAGCAGGGAGACCAAAAGCACTTACTCTTCATGACCTTGGCCCGATCTGACCTTTTGATCCAAATGTAGCCGTAATTTTGGGTCAAACTACCGAGATCTGTGCAGCACTGATAGCTTGTGTGTGATTCGCAACAACAGCATAAGCACAAGGGAAATGATGTGGTGTTGAAACTTTCATGTGTTTTTTGTTTCACGGTCGAGTGGTGATTTGAGTGAACTCTGATTACTGAAACATGATCTGGACAGAAACGCCCTCTGACTGATTTTCATCATGCAAAACAGCATTTCTCAGAAGACATGTAGCCTTATTTGGCTGTTTGTCAGAGCTGGACGCTTTGAGAGTTTGTGAGACTTTCCAAATGAAAACCAAAAAAAAAAAAAAACATGAAATAAGATTTTTAATACATTAAAATATTTCACAAAGACAGTAATAAAATAACAGAACTCTTGATCCATGATTAATGCTATATAAAAGTTCTACAAAAGCATTAGAAGCACTTTTCTACAAGCTTCATTCATTTATTTTGTAGCATCATGTTGTTGTTATTCTTATCATGACTGTGTCCAGGTTTACCTTCAATGTTTCTGAAGAAAAAAATATTCTCTTTATCTTTCAGATGATTTCTCCACAACCCAGTCAATAACCTGTATGCAAAAACAGTTATGTAATTAATATTGAAGGCATCTTACAAAATCAAATCTTTCAGGTGCATCATGAATCTCTTCAAAAACCTCTCTGTTTTACCTGTTTGACATTGTTACAGGCTGCTTTCTTCATTTCCTCCTGAAGGCCACGTGAGGTTTTCAGATCCTGTTGTGAAAGAAGCACAGGTTGCTGAGGCATAACAGCTCGGTCAAGGGCATTGTGCAGGCCAAACATGTGCAAGTCATGTCACAATTATATATACAGTGCACCGCATACGGTACATGAGTACACCCCCTTTAGAAATTTATATTTTATCCATTTATCTGTGAATATAGACACATTTTGGTTTTTGTTTATATTAGTTAAAATAATAGTTTGGTCATCGAACATCATTAGGAATAGAAAGATAATACATTTTAATTCAAATGAGGTATTTTAAAAAAAGACAAAATTTCAACATAAAAAAAAAAATATATATATATATTTTTTTTCACTTTTATTAAATAATATTAATATTTTTACCCTAACATATTAATTTGGGTGTACAAGTTTTTGGACTGTGATCTTTATTTAGTTAAATTAGCTCTAGTTTTGGCTTTGGTGCTGACTAATTCAATGTATATACATACAGTTGCAATCAGAATTATTAAACCCCCTTTGGTTTTTTTTTCTTTTTTAAATATTTCCCAAATGATGTTTAACAGAGCAAGGAAATGTTCTAAGCCACGTACCTACTATGTAGATATCAGAAAACAATTTATTTATTGAATCAATGCACTCTACAGGCATCTTTAAGCACCTCAATAGTTGTGTGCTTTTTAATGTCTCTCGCTAAATCTGCATATTCAAATGATTTCTGACTAATCGAAAGATTGGAGCGATGATGATAGTGAGAATTCAGCTTTGCAATTACAAGAATAAAAAATAATTTAAAATAATAAGTATTTATATTATTATATTTTTTATATAACAGCAATTATTTATCATGAGACAATTCTAAACTTATTTTTTAAAAACTGATGGATTAATAAATCAGTCTTAAGTTAATAGGTGACATTTAAAAAATATATAATAATGCTACACGACACCACAGACTCTTTATACAGTAGGATATTAGTGTCTATAAAGTATTCAACAACTTCAGATGAAAGTGAAGGTTTGTATATGACAGAAGCCATTTATATATACTGAGGTCTTAAAGGTACAGTAGTATAAAAAGAGCCAACCTCTCTCTCTGCAATTAATGATTCTAGCACAAGAAAACAAGTAAAAAAAAAAAAAAAAAAAACATAGTTAAGCGTTACAAAGGATGTTCTTTTTTTTTCTCACTGCATATTTTGGGAGCAAAGGAAAGCGTTTCTTGAAGTGCGTTTTTGTTCCCTTGTCATGGATAAATGATGTAGATATGATCAGTCGACAGCTTTTACGCAGCACATTTTGAGAGCTTCAAAGATGTCCTAAAGGCAGGACAGCAGGGTGCAAGAGAAAAAGAACGATTCATACCCACCTTCAGATAAAACTTTGATATGTCAAACAGTCTTTTACTGCAGGCTTCAAAGCACTTGTGCTCGCTGCTGATCCCGTGTTTATTGAGCGTTTTAGCAACAACCTCCTTCAGCATCTGAAACGACGGATGAGAACCATGCAAAAATCACTGAACTGCTGCTCTCACAGACCTCACATAAAGCCTTGACATTTGCTGATGACTGCATGTGAGTGAATAAAGGAAAAGGTTTATGGTTATACGTGGATTTCTGAGCTCTTCTTATGCGACTCACTGGAATACTTGATTCTGATTGGGGAAATGCTGCATTCAGTGCTCAAATATTTCAGTATAATGACTGCTGTCCTTTGGCAACCTATTTTATTCTTACTAGATTTATGTCTCTCTTATTTGTCAAGTTGCAATGTTAAAAACAGTTAGCCTGCTATGTTCAGAAGGAAAACATTTAGCAAATTTTCCACATATTCAACAAATGCACTGACATTATAGTACTGGCTGATACTGATAAGCTGATCATTATTTTATTATGTTATTAAAATACTGAATACTTATATATTTTTTTATAAACACTTTAAAATAAAATCAATCATTTAAAAAATAAAGTGAATTTACACAAGTTACAGAACAAAAATTAATATTCATTTGAAAATATGCTAAAGAATACATTTAATTCTTATTAAATTAGTAGTGATTTTAAAGGTTGAGCATTAAATCTAAAAGGTGTTAAACTAATAATCTTTGCGAAAATAAATGATCGCAAAGTTTTATCTGAAGAATATCTGATAAGTTAATACAATTAAAAAATATTTAAAGATAAATATAAATTGTGGTTAAAAATTTATGATGAGTAATACACCCAATACATCCTACAATTAAATTTGATTATACATAAGAATCTAATTTAATATTACACCTTACCTGAGATCATCGCAATACATCATCTGCTAAATATCTGAAATTCAATATTAGAAATTCCATAGACTAAAACATTACTGTAGAAAATGTAATGAGTTATGACTGACAATAAAAAAATTATAGAAAAATTAAAAAAATATATAAAAGTACATATATAGGTTTTCAGCAAGTAAAATTTAAGACTTTTTAAGACCTTTTTAATACCATTTTAAATTAAATTTAGATTTATTCAAGGCTAAACGCTAAGGTTGAAAAAGATTTTTGCTTTCTAATTTAGTTATTTCTTAGCCACATATTTTAAATAATGTGTCAAAACAATCAAACTCTAGTTGCACGCACACACACACTTTTTTAACATAAATTTCCTTAAAACAATTAGTTTTAAAAACTATAATAAACTAAAATCATCACCAGGTACATGGAGATTTTTTATTTTCTTTTATTTTTTTTGCAAACACGGTATTGTAAGGATTGTAACCATATTGGTAAATAATAAATACAATTGAGATGGATTGAGTTTTACTGAGATGGTGATTGTATGGGTGTTGGTCTGATTGGGAAACTTTATATGTACATTGGAAAATTAAGATCTGTTTAAATTGATTTAAGACCTACAACACAATATTTCAGTGAATTTAAGACTTTTTAAGGCTTAAAATTTAGATTTGGAATTTTAAGACCCAGCAGACACCCTGATATATTGCTGTAACTAATATTGCACTACAGCCAAAATTACCCCAATCAATTATGCATCCCTAGCATTTTATACAGATTTTACTCTAAAATCTCTGCAGAAAATTGGAAAATAGGACTCCTCCAGGGGCTGGTAATTAATTAGCACTTACCATGTTGTGTTTCTGGGAGCGGGACTCTGTGTTTTTCTGGTTGGGTTTTTGACTGGGAGAGGGGTCAGTCACAGAAGCAGAGCGTCTGGCCAGAGTAGAGCCAGAGCGGGAGTGAGCCGCCTGCTGCCGTAGAGCCTCCACCGTTGGATGAGCACCACCAGAACCCACAGACTCTGAGCTCTCCGATTTACAGAACCTGAGAGCAGAACAGAAGGATTTAAGAGGATGAGCTGGATGGTGGAAGACATTGCATCTCTGAGATCATCAATCCCTTAATCTCACTTTGTAGCTCAAAAACATCAAAAACTCTGAACAAAATGAGCTGACGTGACAGTCTACTTAAATACTGGAGATCTCAGCTATAGTGCTCTCTTGCTAAGCCTGTTTAATAAGAAACTTGCGATCCTTATGAAACGGTCTTTTTTCCTCAAATTCTTTTTTTCTGGATTGCACTTCAATAGTTAAAAATGATTTAAATAATAATAAAATTAATAATAATAATAATTACAATAATAAATTAATAAAAATATATTATTTAATATAGAATATAATAATATATTTAAAATATTAACAACAATATATAATAATAATAATATTATTATTGTTATTACCTTCATTATTATTGATATCACTGTTGCCATTATCACAGAACATTAATTTCATCACCAACGTTATATTATTTATATTATTATTGACATTAATATTCCTGTTATTTTTATTATTATTGTTGTTGTTAGAATTACTACTATTACTACTACTATTATTATTATTATTATTATTATTATTATTATTATTATTATTATTATTAT
>CAIGQV010001633.1:4296619-4316191 GCA_903798115.1 Danio jaintianensis
TTTGTACTTTGTTTTATTTTGGCTAGAATAAAAGCAGTTTTAAATAAAATAAAAAAACGTATTATTATTAGTACAATATTATCAATATCATTAGCATTTTTTTCTGTCTACAGAACAAACCATTATTATACAGTGGTTTGCTTAATTACTCTAACTTGCCTAATTAACCTAATTAAGCTAGTTAAGCCTTTAAATTGCACTTTACGCTGAATACTAGTATCTTGAAAAATATCTAGTAAAATATTATGCACTGTCATCATGGCAAAGATAAAAGAAATTAGAAATGTGTTAAAAAATATTAGTTAAACAGAAATTGGGGGGAAAAATATACAAATAATTCAGGAGGGCTAATAATTCTGACTTCAACTGTATATAACAATGTCTGGAATAAACCTTCCATTATATTCCAGAATTTCCATGACCCAAGGAAACCCTGAAATAGTCTTATGTGGTATAAGACAGTAGTGTGTATTGTGGTTTGATTAGGTCTACTGCACTAATTTTTTTGATTAGTTCATCCAAAATGTAACAAATTTCATGACATTATGCATTATACATCTAATTAAATTTTATGGCTGGATTCCGCATCTCTGCATTTGTTCATCACGAAAATCATTGCCTCCTAGAAACCACTCAGGAGCGTCAGGCTCAAACATAAATTTCCAGACGCGTGTTTAGTTCCTGATGATGTGACATTGCTGTGGTAATTTCAGAGCGGAGCAATGTCTGAGATGATGATAGTTCTTAAAATTAATGTGGCCTCTGGAGTTCCGCAGTGGGTCAGCAGCCAAAAAGAAAAAAAAAAAAAAGTCAATAAGCTCATGTCCTGACAACACATCATCTAATGCACACTGGGCTTCTGTGGTGGCAGACAAGGCCAAAAATGAGACGTTTAATCAGTGCCATATGGTGAAGCACGTTTCCAGAGGGTCGATGTGATTTCAGCTGAAAATGCTGGAAGGAGAAGACTTTGACATTCATTGCTGCGCTGCTCAGTGATTTTCATTCATTGGTCATTTTAGTCTTTGACAAAGCCATCAAGCACAGATCTATATTCAATTTGGGGGGAGTGACGTATGGCGCATTCAGATGCATGTAAAGTGGTAGGGCGGAGGAATGGAGGAAGGCAATGATGAGCCTCGCTGCAGAATCAATGAACTGACAGCTTCAGAAAATGACTGGAGTAACTGGAGAAACATTAGCTCGAATGTCTAATTGAACGTCCTGCTGGTGTGAGAAGTGGTGTGTAACGATGGGTCGGCTTATTTAAAGACTGGCAAATTGAATTTCATTAAAACTAACTGCCCTTGAAGCACACTTTCTGGTGCAGGGTATCTAATGGAGGCAAGTCTATCCATTCATTTATCCAGCCATGCATTGATTTGGAGACATTTGCCTCGATTTAGATGTCCTGCAACAGATATAAATACCGTATATATAACTATAGAGCTGATTGATGACTAACATGATGCAGGACAACAACCAACTGCATGATCAAGCCTATAGAATAGTCAAATGCCCCTAAAATTTAAGCTATTGGGGCAAAAATGCCTTGTATAGACTGTCCCATCTATATGTCATGTGGTATAGTTAGAGTCAATATCGCATGAGCAACAAAATCAATATCATATTGAGGGGTGTTTTTGGGATGTGACTGTTTAAATGTGATGTTAATTTTATATATCAGTTCAGTAAATAAGTTCCGTTTTAGACAATATTGTTTGTTTTGCAAAAAACAAAACGTACCTATAAAGTCATCTTGTATGTCTCCTTTCTGAATGAGTCCATCATGATTCATAATCCAATGATTCATATAAATCACTCATTCATATAAAAAGATGTCTACTTCATTTCTAAATGATTTATTTTAATGTATCAAATTGACAAATGATTCAATGACTTACTATTCAGACATTTACCACCATCAGAGGGATTTAAGAGAGGTAAACATGTCAAAATATTTGTGAAAAGACTGAACAAGCCGATCTGTCAGTCCATCAATCAGGAGGCTGAACAGAAAGTGCTGTATGATGTGTCATGTATGAGAGGGTTGTCAAGAGATGAAAGTTTACAGTTGACTAGACTTTATAGTTTACATACACAAAGGGTTGACTGGGCATCTGGGTTTCCCGATGCTGAAAAAGAACCTGTATTTGTAGCAAACATTCATGGTTTTTATCGATATTAAACTTTTATGAGAGAGAAACTCTGAATGCAATGAAAACAATGCTTTCCTCTGTCTATGTTTTCATTGCAAAATTGTATGCAATTGCTTCAGAGTTCAAAATTTTTCATATATACTGACTTGTGGCATCCATCAGAAATTGTACCATATGTGCCTGGCCCGCATTTTAGAGAAATATATTATTAAACATAATTATTTAATATTTTAGTATTAATAAATAAGAACCAAAATTTAAAACTGTTACAATATACTAAACTTTGTCTTTCAAACCTAAATTCCATGTTGAATACAAATATTATTTTCTTATTTCTACTTCCAATATTTCTGCCATCGAAAGACCGGTACAAGTCACTAATGCACTAAGTAACAACTAACAATAATCAATTTATGAGCAATACATGAGTAGAACTGCAATATGGCTGTATATCAGCATTGCTGTGATTTGTTCACAGGTACAAGGATGCAGGCTGAGATTTCGATCCCCCCCCCTCCCAAAATAAAATAAAAAACATCACTTTAAAAATTGTATTTGAACTATTTCCTTTCCTCATGTAGAACATTATAATGTCTTATTGATGACAAAATAGGCCGAACGCCATAAATCAACTTCAATCTACATTCCTCTGCCGCATACATGATCTCACCAGGATTTTAACATTGCAGTCAAATATATTTGCTCTGTCGATAACAATAGATTGTCGACCAAATATTGCTGTTAGGTATATCCAAAACCATTTATATTTCACAATAGACTACTATACAGACATCCATCAGACTCCTGAATAAGTAGCCATGAGAGGCTGAAGAGCCGTCCGTCCCATCTCCGAAATCATCAAAACAAATTTTCAAATAGGCACTATCCTTATAAATAAATTGCAGCTTATAAATTAATTTGCAGTATAAACAACTACAACAACTACCCAAAATAAAGTCTCAAAAATATATTATGTGGTAAAACAGCTGCAGTATGTGTCAAACTACAGTGTTTCGTTCTCAAATTGGCACTTGCTGTAGGTGGAGTGATACACATGGGTAAAGAGGCTGGAACAGATCTGATACTAGTAGAATATCACAACGTTTTCAGCCAATCAGCTTCGAGAGCCAGAAAGAGCTTTTGTATAAATTTATACAGCATTTATTACTTTAGTCAGTCAATGTTAATAATGTACTGTTAACAAGAATAATGTTATTTTTTTATGCAAAAGTATTGTTAGGTCATATAAACTAACGTTGTTAAATAATGTTATTCGTTACACAAGTTATAAATAAAACATTTAATAAAAAAATATTATGAATATATTTATTCATTTATTTATTTGTTTTACATTATTGTTCTTTGGATATGCCAACTGACCCCCTTAAACAATAAAAAGATCTGGGAAGAGTTAATGCATCCAATTTATAAATGTAATGCTGAATAAAAAAAAAGAAAGACAAAAAAACTGTACAGTCATAAAACAACAAACATGCCCGAAAATATAAAAAATAAGACCTGTAGCAACCAATACATAAGACGACGACACGAGCTGACCCATCCTCATTAGTATGCACACTGTGCTCTCACCTCTTGTGTGGCTGGAGATCTGTTTCGCGGGAGCGGCGTTTGAGGCGGGACGGCTCGCTGTGCAAAGCTTCACCGTCAGGCACACTGCCCGGTTCAGACAGCACGGCTGGAGATGGTGCAGGACTGAGGACGAATGGCACAGGGCACGGCTCCTTACAGCATGTACTCTGGGTCTCGTATCTTATTAGTCGAGACTGCAGCCTTACTAAGCCTCGGTCTCGCTCAAGAGCCTTGCGCTCATCCAGACAGAACCTGAAACACACCCAGAGAAGTCTTGAGAAAACAGAGGAAATGGGGAGCAAGGGTTTGTATGTAGAGACACATTCATGCACACTTACTCTATTCCGTGATAGTGGGACCTGGCAGCCTTTAAGAATGAGAGCTTGGTTACCTTTCTGGGTGTGAGGTCAGGAGACAAATGAAATGCATGTTCTCTGCACAAAGAACAACAAAAAACACAAAAACAAATTTAGAAATATTCAGTTCTAGAGACTGAGTAAAACTGTATATTTTCCTCCTAAAACAAATAAATTCAGGTGAGATTCTGTGGCATGCATCCAATGGACGCTATGTTATCCCATGATGCCACATGAGAGAATTCATGAATGCGTGTGAAGCGATGCAACTGATGCAGGGAGGTCATGTTACAATGACAAATGATGGTTAGCTAGCTAATCCCAGCAGCTAGCTCTCTGCAGCTGGTTAGTACCTGGATAGAAGACTACATGGGAAAACTAGGTTGCTGCTGGAAGAGATGTTAGAGGGGCCAGCAGGGGGTGCTCAATCTGCAGTCTGTGTGGATACTAATGCCCCAGTATAGTGATGGGGACATTACACTGTTCAGTGAGCACCGTCCATGGGATGAGACGTTAAACAAGGTCCTGATTCTCTGTGGTTGTTAAATATCCCAGGATGTCCTTTAAAAAGAGTAGGGGTATGTCCCCGGTATCCTGGCCAAATTTGCCCCACTCGCCTCTGTCCATCATGGCCTCCTAACCATCCCATAATTGGCTTCATCACTCTCCACCAATAAGCTGGTGCGCGGTCTGGTGCAAAAATGGCTGCCATTGCATCATCTAGGTGAATGCATCACTGGTGATGGTTGAGGATATTCCCCCCAATATCTGTAAAGTGCTTTGAGTACCCATAAAAGCACTATACAAATGTAAGTAATTCATTCATTCATTCATTTTCTTTTCGACTTAGTCCCTTTATTAATCTGGGGTCGCCACAGCGGAATGAACCGCCAACTTATCCAGCATATGTTTTACGCAGCGGATGCCCTTCCAGCTGCAACCCATCACTGGGAAACATCCATACACACTCATTCACACACATACACTACGGAGAATTTAGCCTATCCAATTCACCTATACCACATGTCTTTGGAATAGTGGGGGAAACCGGAAAACCCGGAGGAAACCCACGCGAACACGGGGAGAACATGCAAACTCCACACAGAAACGCCAACTGACCCAGCCAAGGCTCGAACAAGCGACCTTCTTGCTGTGAGGCGAACGTGCTACCCACTGCGCCACCGTGCAGCCCAATGTAAGTAATTATTATTGTTAATTATTATTATTATGTAGTATGTCCAAACTCCATTCATACTTTGCCAATTCGTACTATATATTCGTACTGTTTTAACGGTTGTGTAGTATATTCAAATGCAAATGTTGTACCTACTTGAGTACTAAACCTTTGTGAGTATATTTTACTTCTGTTGAACACAAAGATATGTTGAAGAACATTGGAATCCAGTAGCCACTGACATCCATAGTAGGAAAAATGAATGCAATGGAAATGTATACGATTTCGAACTTTCTTCAAAATATCTTCTTTTGTGTTTAACAAAAGAAAAAAAAAATCTCAAACAGCTGTGGAACAAGTGAACGGTGAGTAAATGATGACAGAATCTTTGTTTTTGGATCAACAATCCCCTTTAAGCGTGTGGATGGATTTTTTTTTCCATGTTCCTCTTCGTCTTGCTCACTGACTAGTTTGACAAGCACAGTACATCCTAATGGACTCTGTCTCAACATTCAGGCCGCACTACTGTACTGTCTGTGAGGATGGCAGTTAGGGCTGAACATTGACGGTTCGCAAACATCCACAGACACTCCTGATGAGGACAGCGTGTGAAATGTAGAACGTACCCTAAAGTCTATATGTTCACACCTATAATATGGTTCCCCCTGCTTCTTTTTAGTCAGGATCAAAAAAAAGAAAAAGAAAAAAACAAAACAATGCAATTAGTTCTGGTTTGCTTACTTTCACACTGTCATTTTAACACTGGAACTACCAGAACTACTAGAATGGCCACAGTGATCATTCTGACCGTCCTGTACCAAATAGATTTTTTTTGTCACATCATATTTACATTTGATGCTTCTATTGAGAATTATAATTAAGCTTTGACGTCATCCTAATTTATGAAGTCATTAACCTAAAAATATGATTTTTCTTTAATATAGCCTATATTTGTGTACAAGTTACTTGACCACCCCTGAAAGTGCATATATAACATTGTCTGGCAAGTGGAAGAGTAAAGCTGTTTTTCAACACAGTGAAAATGTTGTTTTTGAAAGTTTGAAAGACCTGTCTGTAGTAAAGTTATGTTTTTGTTAAAAGAAAGTTGCTCGGCAACAGAGGCACGCATATTCAAAGGTGCAGGAAAAAGTAGAGGATACTGAAATTCATGTGGGCAATTTGACCGTTATGGCCATTTCATATAGAAATATTCAGAACTCTTTTGTGTTTGTAATTTAAATAAAATAACAATGTTATAATGAAATATACATACATTTAGGAAAAGTCCGGGTGCAATTTTATTTGAACAGTTATCGGTTTTAATTTCATTTTATTATAGATTTCAAATTATAGGTTTCATTTTAACATAGATATTAAATTACTCAATTTTAAAATGGTCATAATTACTGCCTCTTTAGTTTTACTTTTAAGACTAAATCAAAAGATAAAAAAAACTTTCAATTTTACACACACACAAAATAAGGAACTTACTGAACATCTAGAATAATGCTGTGTCATGGGCTGAACACAGTTGATGTAGGTTCCTCACAAAAGACTTTTTCAATCCTATTATGGCGCTTTGTTCATTTTGAAACTTGAAAGGTCACATTTACTGTACTTTATTATACTGAAAAGAGTGGATAGGAAATTCTTAGCCTACTGTGACCTGCAGAACTCAGTCATTTGAAACAGCATGAGAGGAAGTAAATGAAATATTTTTATTTGTGCGTGAACCGCCCCTTCAAGACTAGTATGAAGTTTTTCTTCTTTTTGCCATGCACACACACTTGCCCCCTGCTTGTCTTGAGGGACTTGAATTCCAGTTATAATAAGCTAGGGGGAAAAAAAAGTCATTAAGAGACATCATGTCAGACAGAGTGTGTCTGTGTGTGTGTGTATGACCAACCCTCTGAGCACTGGCAGCGGCTGTAGCTCTCCGCTCGGCAGTCCATCAGGGGTGAAGTGTTTGAGCAGCTCTCTGGCATCCAGCAGTGTAGAAGTTCCCCTCTGGCTATCTTTAGGCCCCATCAGACTCTCAGAGGAACCAGTGCTGAACAGCCTGCACCTGTGGATGGCACTGAAATTTATTCATCCAAACCCGAGCACAAACGTACTGTTCCAACCAGCACACAAGCTACTTCCCCATCTGATATCTAATTCAGAGTTCATTAAGCCTTCAACAAAGAAAATAACTCAGGGATTTGGCACGCTAAGCTTTCATATGAGGTGATGTGGTTTACCTGGATCTTTGTCGGACTCTCTGTATGTTCTCATAGTTTTGTAGGACACTCCTCTCTGGCCATTCTGAGTGAGAAAGCTTCATTTCTTTGAAAGAGAGAGAGATTTTTGAGTTTATTTGCATATCAGCTTCTCTTGCTATGTCATGGCAAAAAACATAAAATTTACAAACATTTTATAAATATCACTTTTCTATAATAAAAAAAAAGGTTTATAACAATAAAAAGACATTAACAGCAATAAATAATACATAAAATAAGATCAGTTTTTAAGATTTACTTAAGATTTACCATTTTTGAAGGAAATCAAAGATCGTTGTCTGATGACATTAAAAATAGAGCATTCAAAATGTATGTTTAACAGTTTGCTTTGCTCACTGCAAAAAAATGCTTTTCTTATTTAGAGTTTTTGTCTTGTTTCTAGAACAAATATCAGACTTTCCTTTTTATCAAAAATTATTTTCTAGATAAGTAAAACATATTGTCTAGTTTTAAGATTTTTTTTTTTTTTAATTAAGCCAAATTAATTTTTTTTAAATAATCTGGCAATGGGGTAAGTTAAATGATCTTATTTCAAAGCGAAAAACAAGATATTTTGCTTATCCCATTGCAGATTATTTTGCTTGTTTTAATGAAAAACTCATTTAATTTTGGCTTATTATTTCTTAAAAGAAGACAATATTTTTTACTTGTCTAAAAAATGCTTCTTGATTTAAGAATTTTTAGATATTTGGACTAGAAACAACACAAAATCTCTAAGTAAGAAAAGCATTTTTGCAGTGCTATTGACATTTTGGAGGAATATTAACATTTTGGAGGAACTTCTCCTTCGAGTAAATGTCCATGAGTAAGTCTTGTGTGTCCAACACAGCATCATCTTCTGTAAAGCACTGATCCCATTACCATACATTTCTTCGAAGAGCAGTATGGTGAATAAATGAAGTTTACTTTTAATACATGAGAATTCTATAAACTAAGGATCTAAATACATCATCCATTGCCCAAATAATGATCCCCATGCCTTTTCTGCAAACAAAGGTTTAAATCACAATCTTCAATATATAGCAATGGACCCTTTTCACATTTCTGGGTTTCTCAGCAGCAGAAAACGTCATAGTTGGGTAAACTTAAGAGTGCAGTGAATGGGAGTGTACCACAAATATATATTTTTGTCATATTAATGCTACACAAAAAAATGTCATTCACAAAACAAAAACAGTAAGCAGACTAAATGAAAATGAAAATTCACTATTTGCCAGCAGGTGGCGCAGGTGAAATAGTGGCGTGTATGGTTAAATCAGTGCAGCAGTCATTAAACGAGACATTGCACGTCCTGTAAGGGACAAATCAATATGGGATGTCCTGCAAATACAGGATTGTTGGCAACCCTACTCTTGCAATTGCTGTGAAAGTTTGACATGAAAGCCACATGCACCTCAATATTATGCTCATTAATGACGTCCATGATTAACCGAACCATGGATAAGGTTTATCAATTTAAAGCATGATAGACATAATCAACCGTCGATTATTTGTTAACATCCCTACTATAAATAATAAAAAAATATTATCCTCACCATTTTTCTTAGAAGGTTGATTCTTCTTCTCCAGGCACATACGTTCAGAAGCTCTGGGCAGGGAGGAGTCATGCATCTGAAGGTACTGCTCTCTGGCCAGATTTAGCAGAGCTTTCAGTTCATTCACAGGAATGGCAGCAGATTTCTGGGCCTCCTCACGTCGCCCTAACCACAGATCAAAAGCATAATTACATGTCTTTAAAATCATACATTTTCAAATCAGTGTTAATTACACTTGATCTGAAAAAAATGCTCAGGAGAGGTTTTGAAGCAGGACATTGTTCATGCAAAAAAGTCAAGTTACTTCTGAAGACATAACTAGACTTTTTTGCATGAACAATATAATGTACTCAACATTTGAAGTGGATCAAAACCATTCATCAAAAAAACTATTCAACAGCACCCATTCTTGTCTTAGGACAATTTTGGAAAAAAAAAATGATACACTTTAAATGTTGACTACTGTAGTCTTACTGGCTTCAAAGCCTCTCCTGACCAAGGAGGGCAAAAAAAAAAAAAAAAAAAAAAGCTTGTCTCAGCTTGTTTCTAGTCCAGATATCTGAGTATTCTCAAATCAAGAAGAATCTTGTAGATAAGTGAAACATATTGTCTTGTTTTAAGTAATAAGCCAAAATTAAATGTTTTTAATTAAGGCAAATTGAGTTTGTTTTATAAGCAAAATAATCTGCCAATGGGGTAAGTAAAATTATGTTATTTTACAGTGAAAATTTTGGCTTATTATTTTTTTAAAACAAGACAATATGTTTTTTACTTGTCTAGAAAATTCTGTTTGGAAGATGTTTGGACTAGAAACAATACAAAAACTAAGTAAGACAACCATTTTTGCAGTGCTATTGCTATGTTGACATTTTGGAGGAACCTTTCCTTTGAGTACATGTCCATGAGTAAGTCTTGTGTGTCCAACACAGCATCATCTTCTGCAAACAACCTCATCATGTCTTGAGTTAAAAGAATAGATCGATCAAAACTGTTCATCAAAAAACTATTCAACATCACCCATTCTTGTTTTAAGACAATTTGAAAAAATGATCCACTTCAAATGTTGACTACTGTAGTCTTACTGGCTTCAAAGCCTCTCCTGACCAACAAGGACAAAAAAAAAATCAGCTTGAAATACATGACAGCTATAGATCAATATTCAATAATTCATGCTGTATATGCAAAAAAAAAGTCCTACAATACAAGAAGACATATATAGAATACTGTGAATAACTTCAGTATGTCAGTGAATAGCAGAAATTTGCCTCTGCTGACGTAACTAGACTATGCTGCATGATCTATAAAGTCCTACTAGCTTAAAAACCTCCCAAGCAAATTATTTTGCCCAAGAAAGTTCCACAACCACATACTAATACAAATATCTAATGAGTCAATCACATGGCACCAACTCAATCCAACTCAACATCTAGACTTGGTTTTGATGATGCTTAAAGACTGTGTGAAGCGGATGTTGCTGAGACTTATTTCAGTATGTTGATGTAGATGAGTAGGGGCTGGGCTTCCTTTTTGCACATCATTCCCTTGTAGCAAATGAACAGTAGAAGGGGTGTGGTTAAGAATAATGTGTTTGAGGCCATCAAACTGACGTCAACAGAGAACAGAGAACTCTTTTTTTCTTCAGTGGATTAACTGATAAACCAATTTTTTAATTCACATGGACATTAAGTTTGAACTGAGCCTCAGAATGGAAAGAAAAGAGGATTAAAATGACTTTAAACATGAAATGCTTGTTGATGACTTCCAACTCAGTACTAGCAAAGCGTACCTAATAAAGTGACCAGTGAATGTATTTTATTCATCCGTTTCACGTTAACATTCATTTTTTTGTAACACACACAAACAACTTTCAAATCAATAACAACAATGCCTCTAAAGCAACCCTGACGCCTTTTTGAAGAGCACAATTGTTCATGATCACAACATTGTGGGATCTCAAGAGTAATTTGTAATATCAAATCAATAATAAATTGCCTCACGTTTAATGCCGTGTTTGCAGAGAAAAGAACCTCAGAAACTGACCCGAATCAATCGGCTACAAGACTAACAGCAGCACTCTGATATACCTCAATTGTTCCATCAATCACGCACTCTATCGCACACCATAAACCTCTGTTAATGTGACAAGAGTCGAGGCTCTGACAAAAGGCCTATTGTTTACTTCTCAAAAAAGAGAATTTAATTTCTTCAGAAAGTGCTGGTGTGAGATGGAGACTGTACGATCAGAGGAATATGATTAGATGTGTGTTCTGGGGCAACTGAAGCACAGCGTGTGAATACTTCGAGGTCCAGCTGAAAGGTTTTCCGTTGCTTGGAAACACTTACGGCAGCATTCCTTGAGAACCAGGGTCTGCACCTTGGCCAGCTTTCTCTCCCTGTGCACGAACTGCTCTCTGCGGAGACACGGCAAGGACCACAGCCAGTCAGCAGTATTGCTCTCTGCGGAGAAAACACAAGAGAATAAAGAGTCTGGGAATGCAGAAGAGGGAAAGAAGAGATGTGTTAATCACGTAAAAAGTACCAGGAGAGACGCCTGCTAAAATGTCCAATCTAAAGTTTCTCACTTCAGATTTAGGACTGTGGCGCTGTTATTCCCTCTCACAGGATTGCTTTTGGTTACGCTAATGCTCTTATATGTGTACTGTTTTGAAAAGTGAGAGTGGTTGCCTATTTTCTATGACACTTAAGCAAGAGCTAAAACTGAAGTATGTTATGCATCTTTAAAACCACAAAAGCATTCAAAAACGTTTCATGACCATGAAATAAGTTTACTGCGGCAAGCATTTGCATGAAGGCAAAACGGCAATAATGCCTGACACAAATCACAACCAATCAAATGTTATTTGATGTTTAAATGTACATTCTCTCAAGCTACTGGGTATGATGCAGCAGAAATAGAAAGACAGCTATCTGAAATGCATTAATGCCACACATCACAACCACAGTCTGTTCAACAGTTCAAACTACACTTTAACTCTTGCAGTGCTTTAAAAAAAGTATGTATAGATCTTTCGCATTGACAAATCCATATTTGATAATAAAAAAGGCCTTAGCAACATGTGGTTTTGCAAATATTTGATCGTTAACGTTACTGAGTTATTACCATGCCATTACTTAATTTCAGTATACTTTTATTTTAAAAGGTAGTTAACTTAATAAGACGCAAGAAAGAAAATCCAATCTGTACAAAATTTTTCTATTTTGTGAAACTCATCACTCATGAGATCACTTAAAATGACAATTATCAATACTGACTTTGATGGCTTTAACTATGCATAACTTATTAAAGGTTTGTTCACTGTCCTTTAAATCCCCTGAGACACCAATTAAGATATTTTAGACAAAATCAAAGTGCAGAAAAGGGACCAAAACATTGTCATTGTCATCACCATTCCAAGTAATTTCATTGGTTCAACTGTAATTATGCAAAGCTCCATGAACAATTCTGTGACCCTCAAAAAGTAGAAAATTTGCTTTGTATGATTAAACTTGAACCACTGAAGTTACAGTTGAGGGCAAAATTGTGTGATAGTTTTATTATTTTTTAAATATTTCCCAAGTGATGTTTAATGGAGCAAGGACATTTTCACAGTATTTCCTATGTACTTTTTTCTTCTGGGGATTTTAGTTTACCTATAACAAAAGCAGTTTTTACATTTTTTAAGGTCAATATTAGCCCCCCTAAGATTTTTCTCTTCAATTGGCTACAGAACAAACCACTGTTGTCCAATAACTTGCCTAATTAACCTAGTTAAACCTTTAACATTGCACTTTAAACTAAATACTAGATAGTATCTTGGAAAATAACTAGTAAAATGATATGTACTGTCATGAAAAAGGCAACAAATTGGTTATTTGAAATTAGCTAGCACGTTTGGAAATGTGTTGAAAAATTATCTCTTTGTTAAACAGCACTTGGGTTTCTTTTGCTTTTTTTTAATAATTATAATTTAACAGGAGGGCTAATAATTTTAACTTTAACTGTACATGGAATGTTTTGAGTGTTTTCAGTTCCTTTTGCGTACTTTGAAAATCTCATGACCGTTGCTGTTTATGGAGAGTCAGAGAGCTCCCAGATTTAATCTAATATGTCTTAATTTGTGTCCTGAAGATAAAATCAAGATGTCAGTGGATTAAGACAACATGCGGATGAGTTATTAATAACATAATTTAAATTTTTGGGTTAAATAAAGCTTTAAAGGTGCAGTACGTGAGTTTGACACCCAATGGTTGAACTAGGTATTGCATTCCGGGATCAAAACAAACGCAGGAGCGAGTCTGACGATCGAGCGTAAAGGCTGATTTAAATCATGTTCTGTATAAAAGCAACGGCATGCGATAGAAGGATTATTTTCCATATTAAAAGGAGTTTTTGTTCTAACCAACACCTCAAATTGTTATTAGAAACGGTTTCATTTCTTGCAGCTGAACAACAACAGAAAACTGACAATGATCACCTCATGTGCTTTAGTCAGTGTTAAATGCTAATAATGAGAGTTTGAATGCCATTTTACATGACATTTATTGCCATACTACTGAAAGCAGCAGATAGTTCACCTCAGATCTTGAAAATAAACTGTTTGAAGTTGAACTTTAGAACTGTGACTCAAAATCAACATATGAGTGATTCAGCATGTACATTTAATAATGTTAAAGAGGTTTAATATGTATTAATTAGATTACAAACCTTACCATTTCGTGAGTGAGTGCTTATTCTGTGCTTCTGTCATGTTATGTCTGGTGCAAACAGCCAAATTGCTTATCACTGCAAATCTCCTCACGTAGTGTGTCGTTAGGACACGGGGTTACAATGTAACCTGCTCCCCTAATGTTTACATTCATAATATTTAGATTATTTGCTAATTAATAACCTCATGTGGAACTCTGAATCTGAGTCTCATTTCGGAGTCTGCTACTGTCCATCGGAGGTCGCAATTTGGTCGCGGGCGCATGTTTTGTGAGCCTTCCTGACTGACTGACTGAATGAATCAAATACACAGTTTTCCAACAAGGCAACCCAGGGTGCTGAAATATAATTGGCTAAAGTGGCAGTGGGCGGGTTAAAAGAACCAAAACAAAGACAGCATTATGGCACGTAGCAGACATTTTCAAAGCAGAATAACTGACTTCAGCAATGTTTTTCAGATAAACAAGAATGTTCACTTGGTATGTTTCTTAAATATCTGCAAACATATTATGGTATTTCTATGATTTACATGACTCAAAAACTTGCATACAGCATATTTAATGTCTATGCACTAATGGACTAAACGTATGGCTCTAAATTTATTCTTAAAAGTAGGGTTGGGTATTATGGGGATTATGTTTATAAAGTCAAAGTTTTATTAATTCCCAGATTCTATTTCAATGTGTGTAAAAAGTCAAACATCTATAGCATTTGTTAAGTGCCATTAGTTGCAGCAGAATACATAACAAAAAAAGCACTAGATTTAATTTGTGAAAGTGTGGATCGAGCTACGCAGCTTGCACATGAAGGGTTTGTATGAATGTTTTGCTGGAACTACTGCCTAGTGCAGGTTAATTCTCATACATTGATATTATTTACATATCCTAAGAGAGTTCAAATCCCAACCCTACTCAAAGTAAACAGAAAGGAACATTTATTCTAAACATAGCTATATTTATTACTTCATTTATATTACATATATTATATACTTCACTTTTACGTGTACACATGTGTCCACACACTGAAAATTTGTCACCAAAATAGTATGCGCAACACCATATTTTTTTCAACATGCACTTTGAATTTTTTGCACCAATTAGTTTTTCCAAAATAAATAAACTCTGAACTGGGTTTTGTTTTTCATATTATTTTTCAGCTGAAAAAAGAGAGAAGACAGAACAAGAAAAACAACATAAAACCAGACGCCCAAATTGAAAACTAATATATGAGGGGACTAAAACATAACATATAAGCAATTACATTTTAAAACAAAACATTATTATAAATCATATTTGTTTGAAGTGAAAAAGTGTATACATCGAACCAAGAAGCATTTCAATGCTTTGAAAAGCTGTGCGTTTGGCTTTGTACTTAAATGAAGACAAGTGACAGAAAAAGGGTGTAAATTATGAATCAGCTATCTTCTGAAACATACAATCCGGAATTTTTTTTTTAGCAAATTCTTCATTATAAAAGTAAAATATGACAAAAAAGCCCTAATGATATTTTAATCTCACTGGCTTGTGGCAAGCTGCTTATAGAAACCACACAGGTACCAAGCACCTCTTCAGAATGCATTTAGAGCGAGAGCACACCTCAGGGGATTTTGGGAGCGCTCGTTACAATGCACTTTCTCAGAAAAGCCCTTATATGAGCTGAACATCCATTTCTTTTCTTTTTCCTGTTTTGGCCATTATTTTGACTAACAAGTAGACGTGCCAAACTATTGATGCTGGGTTGGGCATAACAAATAACCACTCGCCTGAGGTCTGTGGTCTTCAGTTATCAAGCCTGGTTGAATTATAGATCTGGCTCAAGCTTCTGAGCTCCACGGGACACTTTGAGCAAAACCCACGCATTCTCTGATCTCATGAGCAGCAATTTACCCTGACAAAAGTCTCCAGCGGTGGGCTTAAATGGAGCCACTCTCTCTGTACAAAGAGCTAATAAGAGTAGCAGTGAACCACAAACCACCTGATTACGCAAGTTACAAATAGATGTTAACGAGTGAGAAAATACACAAAATTGCAAGTAACTATACTCCATGTGAAACAGCGAAAAGACTGAGGCTTTTAAACCATTATAGTGAAAAAAGGGAAAGTAGGAAAAAAACCATTTTGAGAAGGGCAACATCCTTACCATGTTCTAGATCTTCAGTTGTGATGAGGAAATAAAAAACAAAACAAAAAAAACTAGAAGCGCTGCTGGCTCCTAGTCCTATATGTCAAACTGTTGTTTTTGACAGGAGATGGGTTGTTTGTTTGTGTTTATATGGAACACTGCAAGTCTGGGTCTGTGTTCTTCTTAATTCAGCGCTTTCAATTAGAGCTGCACGATTTATCATTTCAGCATCAACATCACAGTGTGCGCATCTGCAATACTCACTTCGTATGATGTGCGATTTCAAGTAGAAATTCAGAGCAGACCAAGCAACACAATTCGTAAATATATGTAGTGTTTCATACGCAGACAAATCAGGTACTTGAGTGACAGTACAAACACCCTAATAAAACATAACTTCGGTAAAATGATAAAATCCTCCTTTTAATTTTACTTAAGTAAAAGTTCAAAATTATTAGATTTTTAATGCACTTAAGTATAAAATGTACTTCCTGATTAATGTTTATTTGGCAAGAAAGGTGTACTACCAAAATATATCATACTCATAATTCATATAATTACAGTGTGCAAAAAGTGAAAATAACTAAATGCATCATATACAAAATAGTATGTCAAGTATGTGATAAAAATGAATAAAACGTATGTGTAAATGTGTGTGGACAAAAATGAGCTGTTTTAAGAACAGGTTAACATAATGGCTTAACATAAGAAGAACTCTATGTAATCTTATTTTACACGTTTGACCATTAAATTTATATTACTTTAACATTATGTTCAATATTCAGTATTGTGTTTTGGAATGAAGTAAATGTAAACATTTCCTAAAACAAAATACTTCGGCATCAAGAACAGACACTTAAATAATGTACTTAAGTACAATAATGAAGTAAAAACACTTAGTTACTGTCCCCCAATGAACGTATGTGATTTGTAGACTAAATGCAAAATTTTACCATAATAGAGTGATACTTTATCATTTGCATGTGTTTTTAAGGTCAGTTAACATTTCAAGCTAGTTCAAAGGGTGCAAGAAACGACAACATTTGTAGATTTAACAAATATTTTCTTTTTTTATATATTTGATTGTTCAGTTTCTGTGCCTGAATACTGCTAGGCTCCCCAGAAGAACATAAAGCACTTTTTCATTTGTATGTTTGTTCTACTGTTTTGATTTATGCTATTTAACGCAGATTCACTACCCTAAAAAAACTACTCCAATGACTCTTTCAAAAATATATAGTTTTTTTCTAAATAAACCCATTGTAGTCATTTGGTCGAATTGTTGTCATATCACAATATATATTGCATAAAAACACAGCAATGTCAATTTTTATTCCCCAAATATTGTGCAGTCCTATTTTCAAAATGATATTAGTATTATTAGTGATATGTACATTTATGAGACATTTATGGCCTCACACAAGCAAAAAAGTATCTTCCGTGTCATCTTGGTTACATCCAGGTGTCTCCAGCTGCTGCTGTGATCAATGAGACTATTGTATGGGTTTAATTTGACTCTAATAAATGTGGTTCTTGAATGCCACGGGGTCCAACTTACTTCAGAAGAACCGTATTAATGGTCTCAATTTGACAGTACACACTGATTTATAACTATGCTCTAGGCGTACTGTGGCACACTATTGCTGGGAATGTAAATGATTGGTGATCATACCTGAGGAAGATTTTTCCCTGATGAGGGCATTGAGTGTTGATAGGGCAGCGGCTCCATTGATCTGATTGGCTGTGTGGATCATTCGTGCTGTGCAGCCTCCGGATTCCACCCCCTGCACCAAAAACAGGTAGTGCCCTCTCTCACCTTTTACCTCCACATCAGGCACTGAAATCAAGAAGAGTTAATAGTACGCTTGCAAATACACAGGGATAAAAGTAGTGTATGAACGACAGCATATAATTTAACAACGCACGACTTCTCAAATGTGCATGGTACAATTATACATATTAACAGCCTTCAGAAGAATGCATAAGGCCAATTTATTAACAGTGGAATTATGAGTCATGTTCATTCATAGGTGGTTTTCAAATGAGCATAACAGATTTTCAATAAAAGCATGGTTTTTTTTTTGTTTTGTTTTTTTACAATCCTCTCTTAACATTTTTTAAAAGACTGTGTGAGGTAAAAATTGCTGCAGACTTTTATTTCAGCATGATAATGCATTTCAAACTGAAACTGAATATTGAGTAGGGGGCGGGGTTTTATTATTGCACTCCTACTCTCATATTTCACTCACAGCAAACTAATGTGAAGGGGGGTGTCTAAGCATAACTCATCCAAGCAGTCAAACAAGCAGTCATCAGTGAAGGACCGCTGTTCCAGAGCAGAAGCAAATCATCAGATTTTGATTAATGATTACCAAAACAAACCTTTTTCTTTTCTTTCAGTGGATTGCCTAATTGTTCACCTTAAGGCTAAAAATGTGTGCTAGTAAAATAAACATTGCAAATTCTATGTGGAATTTAAATAAAACCAGATTAAATCTGGGCTTTTATACCAACAAGATTTAAACTACACAGTGCTTAAATTTCTGCGCTGTCATTCTCTCGAAGCTTATGTTGCAGCATTCCATGTTGCTAAGTAAAGCCTTCCACCCACTTACATAACGACACTCATTCCAGGATTCCCAATTTAAAGGGATAGTTTACCAACAGATGAAAATTCTGTCATCATTTACTCACCCTTCACTTGTTCAAAACCTATTTGAGTTTCTTTCTTCTGCTGAAAACAAAAAATATATATATTTTGAAAAATGCTATTGACATCCATAGTAATTTTCTCTAACTATGAAAATCAATGTTCCCCAGCAACCAGCATTCTTCAAAAATATCTTCTTTTGTTTTTAACAGAAGAGAGAAACTTATAAAAGTTTAAAACCATATGAGGGAGAATAAATGACTAGGTCATTTTCATGTTTTGGTGAACTATTCATTTAACCCAAATATCAAATTCCCTGATTTTCACTGACTAAAAAGCTACTAAAAAGTTCTCTCTCTCCCATGTGTTATAACTTGATAGTTTTACAACCTTTACGTTTAGCTTTTCTGTCATTGCTTTAACACACAGTCTTTGAAGTGATCATTTTGAAGTCAAATATCTTAAAATGAATATTATCCTGCCATGTCAGGCTTTGTCAAGTAGTACAGTCTGGTGGTGACTACATTTGAGATAAAGCAAATAATTCACCCAAAAAGGACCCCTTTGGAACCCTTTAAATGGTTCCAGACATTTATGAGTTTCTTTCTTCTGTTTAACACAAAAGACGATACATTGAAGAAAGCTGAAAACCTGTGACCTTTGACTTCTATAGTATTTTTGTTTTTTCTACTACGGAAGTTGATGGTTACAGGTTTTCAGCTTTTTTCAAAATAGCTTATTTAGCGTTCAACAGAATAAAGAAACTCACAAAGGTTTGGAATCAATTGAGTGAATAGTAAATACATTTTCATTTGTGGATGAACCTTCCCTTTAAGTGATTGCCAGCTTATGAGCGTGAATTAAAGCAATAAAATGGAGCTGAATAGCCTAACTATAAGAATAAGCATAAAAAAAAGCATATAAATATAAATATATATATATATTTTTTTTCATGCGGATGGATGGATGGATGGATGGATGGATGGATGGATGGATGGATGGA
>CAIGQV010001633.1:4316201-4330561 GCA_903798115.1 Danio jaintianensis
ATGGATGGATGGATGGATGGATGGATGGATGGATGGATGGATGGATGAACGAAAAAAAAAATCACATTTTAATAAATCCAAATAAAAATGACAAGCAAAAATCCCTGACATTCCATGACTGATAAATAAACAAACTAATAAATAAATAAATAAATAAATAAAACAACTTTCAATGTCTGCAGTAGGCCTTTAAAAATTCCATGATATTCCATAAATTCCATAACCCATGGGAACACTGTCAGTCACAATGGATAAAGGTGGTTTATGGATTCAAAACAAGTATTAGAAACATTAAATGCAATGCCTCAAATTCATGACCCTATACAAATACTTTGTAAAGATAGTGGCATAATATATATATTTTTTCCATATCAATACAGTACAATCAGTAATTGTTTTTTCTACATTGGCAATATTTGGTACACAGCAACTCCAGGAGGTTCTAGTGCTAAATGCTGTTCATACCAGGTAAGTCCTTGGGGCGTTTGGACATGAAGTCTCTCCATTTGCAAGAGGTGAGCTGGGAAGCTGCTGGGAAAGTCTCAGTACTTATCACACAAGACAGAGAAAACAAAGCTCCCACCTGCAACAGAAACACTTTCTATTATTGTTACCCAAGTGTTCAGGAACAATACCCAACCAACAATCTCAAGAGGACTTTGACAGCTTTGGCTGAATATCAGTATATATATGCCGCCTGAAGAGAATAATTGGTGATGATCGTGTTGGGCTGGCCTACCTCTCCACGCAGTGTGCACAGTTGATCCAAGAGGAGCTTGGCTTTGACAGATTTGGAAACCAATCCGCTGCACAAGCATGTCAAGGTGTGAAACCATACACAGAGAAAAATTACAGAGCATTTTACAGTATAAACAGTCATGAGGAATATGCAATCTCAACAATCATTAGCTCTGAGAGCACAGTTCACTGCGTGACATTGACAGAAACTTAGTTAGTAAATGGTTTACTGCCAGAATATGGTATTATCAGCTACAATAATTCAACAACCTGAAGAGACCACAATGTGTCAACATGTTCTCTAAATGTAAATTTATAGGAAGCATACAATGAATTGTTTTAGCAACACTTCAGTGTTTGACAATACAATGCTGTACATATCTTTCCTTCAGAATCCATGTAGAAGAAAAAATAATAAGCTTAAGTGGTTTGAATACAATACATAAATATGGAAAATAGCATTTACTGTTCTATCTAATTATAGTGCAAAAAAAATTATTTTTACCTGGGAAGCAAAATGTCACGAGACAATAAGTATTGTTTTCTGTGAAATGGATTTAAAATGAACAAATATTTGCCAGCCGTGTCAGAAAAGTGTATATATATATATATATATATATTTTTTTTTTTTAAAGGTGCCATAGAGTGCATTGATTCAATAGGTTAAATTGTTCTCTGATATCTACATAGTAGGTATGTGGCTCAGGTAAGTAAACAAATAAAGATAATAAAATCTCCAGAAATGCTTATATATGCTCATTTATAACCAGAAGAATTACCCCTAAAAATGAAAAGCATGATTTTTGCCCATATTTGGAACGGGTGTGAATATTAATGAGCTCTGCTCTGACACTCACACATACACACACAACATGATGTATTCTGAAATACACATGTGCAAAATATATATATTTTTTTTCAATGACTGTCGTTTCAACTAAAGTGTAGCAGATGTTCATGTTAAGATTGAGTGGCATCTAATAGGGTGTTCACATCAGATGTGGCTTGCGTGAATAAATCATGCTATTCGCACATAACTTCATTCTTGAGTGAAATTCACTTCACAATAGACGTGGATTCCAGTCATGGGTGGGGCTTCTGTCTGGCCGGTGACTCTAGTTTCGTTGCTAAATGGTTAACATGGATTTTATTGAGAGAGTAGCTGTGCTTTATGTGCTTTAGGAAGGCTGATAAACAGCGTAGATTCATTCTGAGTCCACTAGATCCTTTCAGAGGTGCACCCAGCTCTGTGAGTTCAACAACTCCTCCAGAAATGATTCTCGCGTTTAGTGTGTCAAACGTGCAAAACGATTAATTTGCACCGCTTTATTTGCGACAATCGCATCATACACGCTGCCTCATTCACGCAAAGAGCGCCGCAAGATGTCTATTCAAGTCTTTGCATTGACTTAACGTAAATCACTTGCGCTTGATGCTTCATCCGCATCTGGTGTGAACTCATCATTAGTCTGCCCCTCCACTACTGCTCATGAGTTACATGTTGGGAATAAAATATAGGCCAATTTATAATTATACTAAACAAAAGGGATCAACCAAGATGTATTTAGAGTTGTATTATGTGGGTTTAACCCTTTCACATGTACAAATCGCATTGGTGTGATCAGCCAAGACTGGTCCCTGGAGAGTACAGTCACACCAGTTAGATTAGAACATTCAGAGCGCATGTCATCTACTGCAAAATTCAAATCTGATTTCCCGCAATGACTCAGAGTCATAGAAAGAGATGCGCAATGGTTGTCATAAATCACAATTTACCAGTGACATTCAAACACATAAGTACTAGCAAAACATTACATTTATGGTTTGTAAAACACATGCTGATATCTATGGATATGGCTATAATAATTATTTATAAATATAATTGGACCATGTGCTTTATTTATATAATATTCACACTGCTTAGGTCACTAGAATGCTTCCTCTGTTCCTCGCCCAGTTAAATAGCCATTTACTTTCATGTATTTTGGGAAAATTCAATGAATTAACATGTTGTAAATCCAGCAGCCCTGACCTCTTCTGGACCATAGATTAAAATGGTGGCACTCATCACCCTTCATTAAATGATATGATCCCTATTAAGCCATTTAAACAACAAAATAGATGTTCTTAAACATATTTGAGAGTCAGAATATCAGATATTTCACAATATAATTAGGATGTTTATCAACATTTGCAGAAAAGGGAAAAAGAAACAAAACATTACATATACATAAATCATATGGGCTGTAGTGTCACGTGATAAACTTGACACATCATCATGGAAACGTTAAAGCGATGCATTCTAAATCACAATCCCATTACAAAACTCATGCAGGGGGGTTAGCAGGAACATTTTATATCTTATGTGTGAAAGAGTTAACATATACAAAAAAACAGGCAGGAATTAATATAAACCTCTGAATAAACATATGAGTTTTATAAAGTTTAATGCTGTTCTTTTACTCAAGAGAAATCACAGTATGGGCTGAGTGATATAAAGCAATGCATAAATGTGTATTAAACACTAAATATGCATTTAAACAGACCTTAAGGGGTGGTGCTGTATAAAGTTGTAATCCACATATCTGCATTTTGCATTCTGAGATGCATGGTTTCTATGGCACTTTTAAACAATTTATTTTTTATCACCACGTGACAACATTTGTTTTAATTGGCAAGCATAAATTCACTTAATTTTGTTCAGTTTCTCAGAAAAGCCAGCCTCACATCCTCAATCAACCTGTTAGTGTTTATGGATGAAATGAACTTTTGTGCTTTTTTTTCTCATTTGGAAAGGATACAGTTCAAACTCTGTACTAGAATGGAGGAGAATCGGGAGATCAGTGACTTTAACCAGCTGAATCAATTCCAACACTGGCTGGTAACACTGAAATACCTAAAAACAAAGAACAAACACAAATATAAAACCAGCAAATATATGCACATAGAGTTATAAAATATTTATGTCTTGAGAAAAAAAAAAATAACATTTTGTGTCTTTGGAAGCTGTAGAGCCACTGTATAAAATAAATATATAAATAAGTAAATAACACTGGCGTGTGCTAGTGACTCTAGATTCTGTCAAGTCAGTAATGAATTATTCAAAGCAAAAATAAAGCCAGGGAAGGAAGAAAAGGGCCAAAGTAAAACATTAGATGACCAAGCAGTTTCAACCAGGCACAAGGTTATGCGACCAACAGATTAAAGCGTTAGTAGCTGTGACGGCAACTGGCAAATGAAAAGAAACAAATACGGCTCTTTACGGTTTATTTGTCATTAGGAGAGTAACAGTTAAAGCTGTTTTGGGGCCACTGGGTGCTTGTGCCCCTGAGTGGCGAAACAAAATCAGCTTTGTGCTCAGGCAGGACTAAACCAGTGCTTTTGGGCTGGAAAAACGAGACGCAGAGAGCGAGCCGGCAAACATTGCGAGCTCTTTATCAGCTCTTACGGATTCTATACAAGAGAAGCAGAGCAGAGAAAGAGGAAGTCAATCTGAAGAGATCTGCTCCATTATTCAGTAGTTCTGGGCCTATGGAAAAGACCAGAGCAATGCAACATATTGAAATTAGTTCAAAGCTCATTTTTAAGTAGACTTAGAAATGCTGTTGAAAATCCCATAGGAAAAAAAAAAAAAAAAAAGATGATGATGATAACATCATGTCAACAATTACAAGAGTGGAAAAAGGCCTGTCGAATCAGATTGTGTAGTTTTATCAGTATTTTCACACGCATTTATCAGCAGAGATCTGGGCGTCAACTAGTGATTTTGCTGCTGTTAATACCATGGTAACTATATTTACAGTAGGCAGGACTGTTTCATGGCCTTTACAAGTAGATGTGATGAAGAAACATTATGGTTAAGGAGAACACAAAACAAAATATGAGGCAAAAAACTTAGCAGCACAGCTACAATGAATTCAACCTTTTTCACAAAGGCTTTAAATGTGGTTCATCTTTTTTTTTTTCAAAATTAGTTTAATTAATTTACTCAGTTTACTGCTGACTTGATTAATTAATGAGATAAAGTATCAAAGACAGGAGACGATGTCCCATTTTTGGTGTCCGCATTAAATTAAAATGACAAAAGTGATTTTATATTCAGAGAAAGCATATTAATTTCTACTTTAACGTTTCAAATAACCTTAGGAAAACAAAAATATGGGTCAAATAATGTTCAACGTATCGTTCAATAACATTTATTTTGACTTTCACTTCTTTAAAAGTATAAAAGAGTAAGTGACCATAATAAGTTTTATTTGATCTATAATGATTAAACCTTACTGATTACAAACGAGTAAAACCTAGTGGTTTGAAGTATAGCAGCAAGGCATAAACATTTAAAATAAGAATTAGTAATGTGGCTGTGCAGTGAGTTCGTGACCCTTAAACAGGTTCTTTTAGTGTGATCAAATGTTTCCTGGTCTAAATATGTCTGGCAACATTTGTGCTAAATAAATTATTTAAACACTTAATGGCATTTTAATGAGTGTTTTCTATAAATCTTGGCAAAAAATTTATGAAAGTCATTCTTTTTGTTAAAAAAAAAAAATCAAGAAAATTAAACCAATTTACATTTTCAACTATCTTTTTTTTGGTGATTCAAAAAACCTTTCCATCTCTGACCCATTTGTATAGAAATTGATTCTCAAGAATGCAAAATCCTATTACTTCAATATCATGCAAAAACTAAATACTTTGAATAAATAAATTACCATATTGCTATATAGAGGCCCCTCAAAAAATATAAAACAGTGTCATTTGTTTTTAATAAATATACCTTATAAACGAATAAGAAAAAAATCAAATAAATAATAATAATAATAATAATAATAATAATAATAATAATAATAAAAATAACTATGTTTTATATTTTGGGGTCTCTATATAACAATAGTGTTATTTGTTTTTAATAACTATAACTTAAAACCACTTAAGCATAATAATAATAATAATAATAATAATAATAATTTGAAGAAATAGATAACTGCATTGTTATATATAGGACCCAAAAATATAAAATAGAGTGTAATTTGTTTTTAATAAATATAACTAAAAACCACTTAAGAAAAAAAATAAAAAAAATAAATTATATATATATATATATATATACACATATGCATAATTTAATTACATTGATCAACTGATGACAAAAAACAAAAAAAAATGGTTTGACGTTCTATATTGATATCAGACATTTTTAGAAAGTAGCTTATGTATCTTTTATTTTTTAATACATCTACTGTATATACTCTTTGTGTGATGGGAATTACTCATACTGTGATTATGATTTTGTTCATATAATCCACTTTTAAGGGTGATCGTCTATAATTCGATTCCTGTTACAAAAATGAAGAGGTTTGGAAATTGTTATTGCCATAATTGTGATTCACATTACAGTATTAGTGTTCATATTTGCTGGAAGAGCTGAACGAACGTCCAGATGTTCGTGTCACCATCGCTCATTCAGATGTTGTGGCAGCAGATGGAAGGTAATGTCTTACACACGCCGAAACAAAGGGGAGCAGCATTTACATATTCATTGCCAAACCCATAACAACAATAAAAGTCCATAAATACTGCAGTACAAATAAGATTTTTTTTTTTTTGATGGTACTAATCTGCATAGAGGTGTGAATGCGCTGAACGAGCCCTGTGTAAACAGATTGTGAGGTAAAATGGGCTCTTCTAGAGGGTCTGAATCCTTTAGTACTGACACTGTGATTAATCTGGAGTGTAAAACTCATTACGATTACTTTCCACACTTTTATGACAGAGTGTAAGAGATGCAGAGAGAGAGAGAGAGAGAGAGAAACAGCCACTATAAAACTTTTGAGGGCCTCTTTCACCTCTTGTGAAACAATTTTCTATAGGACTGTTTGATATTAAATATTTAAAACTTCATATAAGATCTCATTCCGATTTCTCCCAGTTGGAAACTCTTATGTTGGGGCCACAGATTCGAAATATGGCACCCAAAGAGTGTCAAATGTTGTTCACAAACAATACGTTTCATTTGTCTGACATTATTTCTTGTTATTCCCAAACTTTTTCCGTTTTTGGACAGAGCTCAATGGTTTTATTTTCTGCTGGTTCAGAAAGGCCAGTATTTTAGAACTGAACAGCCTCACACACAGAAAAGTAAAGAAAGAAAGATGTGTGTACAATAAAATATATTTATAAATAAAATATTGGGATGGGATGGATGGAATAAAAAAATATATATCATTGTTCATCAGAAAGAAAGAAAAGAAAAAGAAAAAAGTTTAATAAAATATACTTATAAATAGTATATTGGAATGAATGAATGAAAAATAATAAAAAAATTATATATAAATGGATGGACAGATAGAATAAAAACACATCTTCAGCACTGTGTGAAAAGAAAAAATAGGAAAGAAAAAAATAAATAAATGTGTGTTTAATAAAATATATTTATAAATAAAATATTGGAATGAATGAATGAATGAATGAATGAATGAATAAAATAGATGGATGGATGGATGGATGCACAGACAGACAGACAGACAGACAGACAGACAGACAGACAGATAGATAGACACTGTAACAAAATCTATATAAATCTAGACTAAAGTGCACTCTCTCACCTCGTGTTGTAGTTTGTGATCAGTGTGGCTCTGTGGGTCTGTGGGAGGATACAGTGCATCAGTCCAGTGATTTCTCCTCTGAGCTCTCAGACAGAAACCTTCAAACCTCAGCTCTGAGACAAACTGAAAATAACACAGGAAAGGCATTCAGAAAGAGCTGTGCCAACAATACTGTTTCTACGACACATGAGTGACAGAAACTAGCTTTCTAAACAAGAATTTGGTCAGAAGGGTCAAATCTTCACATTAAAAGAAAATGTCAAAAAACAAAAAATAAGAAAAACAACAACAACAACACGACTCAAACTGACTGAACTGGAAATCCAAACTGTAAACTCTGAACATGAATGATCTTCATATAATGATTGGATGATTTTCATTTAGCATCAGGCTCATTTACAGCTGAAACAGATTCAGTTTCAGAGCTTTAGCGATCTGAGATCTTGCTGTCTTTTCTTAACCAAAGTGTGCGCGCAAATACCCACACACCTGTATAATATGGAAGCCTTCTTCCCGCTTAGACAGAAAATTTCCCTTCAGAGTTTCCCTGAATCTAAATGTTTTCTTTACATCTGCTGTGCTTACTAAATCTTTCCATCTTTGTCTTTATAGTTCCACAAATCAGCAGCTGTTACAGTTCTCTCAGATCATTACTGGCAAGTGTCTGCCCTCTGCTGGACAGAAGACATTTTTACTATTATTTTAATCTTTTTACTTCCATTTATTCAGACCATGAAAATAAGAAAAGAATAAAATAAAATAAATAAATAAATAAATAAATAAATAAATTGCTCATTTAAGGCAAAAATCATAATGACTGTTATTTTTGTCAATTTAATCCAAATTATCTTAAAATATATTATATAAAATATATTATTTCTGGAAATATGCAAATACAGTAATGCTATGACATCTACATTTTATGGACCAATAACATTTCACAATTCTTAATACTACAGCAGAGTACTAGAGTAACTGATATTAGTGACAAACAAACAAAAAAGATATTTAAAACAATAAAAAAATAAATATATAAAACTTAATTATTGAAAAAGATAAACTGTCAGCAATAAAAAAAGCAAAGACAAAATGCAATGGAATAAAATTACAGAAATGGAAAAATTTTTATGCAAGTCCCCACTATTGAGTTAACAGAAATGAATAATCAAATGTAAAAAAAACCCAATAATAATCTTCACTGCAAGGACATTTTTGTTTCCCAATAATAATTTTTTTCTCAATACTTTGGAGCCCGAAATCAAAATTTAAACAATTGTCTTTCAATTAACTGCACAATATAATGCATTGTTTCTCAACCATGTTCCTGGAGGACCACCAGCTCTGCACATATTCCATGTCTCCCTAAACAAACACACCTAATTCAGATCATCAGCTCATTAGCAGAGACTAAAAGACCTGTGTGACAGACAAAGGAGACATCCAAAACATGCAGTATTGGTGGTCCTCCAGGAACGTGGTTGAGAAACGCTGCTAAAAAGGAGCTGTACATCAGCATAAAGTACCTTTTTCTCTCTAATGTGGAGTCCTCCTCTCCAGATCTCCGTCCCATCCACACAGCTGTCAATCACTGATGGAGAACACAAACGAGCGTCCAGATACATTGCTGCTTTCTGCCACCTTTACAGAGCAGAAACAAGAGAAACACCACTATCATACACAAGGAAAATCATTAAAAAATCTTTATGGAGCCTTTTATACACATTCACTTCATGCATTTCTTTTTTCTGATTGAATATCCAATAGTAAAAACAACATGTGTAAATGCTCTCCAAAACACAATTGAGACAGATATACTGTAAATCCAATTGCTCAAACAACTTTAGGAGGAGGTCTGAGACACTGGACAGGTCAAATTATGCATCTGGTTGTTGAAACCACATATGTACATTTTAAATGTAATCATGTGAAAATTTTCTCTCAAAAAGTAAAAAACAAACATGTGAGAGTGTGTTATAGGCTATATGACAGTATATAACAGTGCTAATGCAAAATGCAACGACAACACCAGTTGACACTTTGGGATGTTGGTTTCATTTTATTTTATTTTTTTTATTTTATTTCCGTATCATTAAATTTTTTTTATCTGTCATTAATTGCTAAATAATAAAATAAAGACTTTTAACTTAATCCCTAATTAATAAGCCTCCTGTAAACTACATATGGAATAGTTTGTTCATTGAAAATATAGCCTAGTAGCCTAGTTAAATGTGCATATAGCATGGAATTTGAAGATGGGAATTGTATATGTTTGGCAAAAACACATTTATGTGACCAAATGTAAACTCTTTTGACAAATCAGATAAAATGCATTAAGTGACAAGTGAGGTATAAACAGTATAAACTCAAATTACAAAAATTGTTTTGGATAATTTCAATCCAATTATTTGTAATTGTTTTAAGTGTTCTTAATTTGTAGTTTGTCCTGTAAAGTCTGTAAACTATCTAGCTATTCATTTTGGCCAGGACACTCCTGTGAAAGAGATTATTAATCTTATAGAGTCATTTCTGGTTAAATAAAAGTTTCTTAAAAAGCCCTATAGGACATGTCTGTTATTTGGAAAATTAAACAACAGTGATATTACTGGAGTAATATTAAGGTTTTACCCGGCACTGTGTTTTGTGACCATGATCATCTGTGCCGAATGCCATGCCCTCATGTGCTTTAAAGAGCCAATCACAGGCAGCATATCCTTTAACCCCACCTCTTCATCCACGCACAGCACAATCACATCCAGCAAAGACTTCCCTGCAATCAGATACAATCATTACAAGAAAAGCTCATCAAAAACACATCAAACAACAGCAGCATTATGACAGATAGATCTTGTTGCAACCACGCATTCCCAAATCTGTGAAATAGTATGCTTATATTATTAATAACATTAAAATGTCTTTATTAATCATTTAAGGCTTGTCACTTCTGATCCACCAAAAGCATGACTTTTTCATCCATCTGTAAATGTTGAGGGTTTTTTTGTTGTTGTTTTGTTACTTACATGTTATATGTGTGTGTGTGTTTTATTCTTTTCAGTTAGTTTTTAATTGTTTTTTTTTTTCAGTCTAATATAAAGAAAACATGGAAAATACAGTCAATTTGTTCAGTTACAAAATATATTTTAAAAGCTGTAAATAGGTTTTTTTCTCCTGCACTGAGCACTTACTTACATACATCAGAATATAGAAATGGACATGTTTAAAGGTTTTCACCAAGAGATATAGTCATTCATAGTTTGACCGATTACATAAATCAGAATTAGAATCAGAAAGAGCTTTATTGCCAGGTATGTTTACACACACGAGGAATTTGTTTTCCTGACAGAAGTTTCCACAGTGCAACAAAATAACAGTGACAATACAAAAATATATATATTAAAAATATATATAATAAAAAAATAAAAAAATAAAACTTTTATAAATACATATAAGTTATTCTACAAAAACACATTTTATTTAATCAGTGTAGTAGTAACAGTGTAATATACATATAACATGCCCTTCCAGCTGCAACCCATCACTGGGAAACTCCCATACACACTCATTCACACACATGCTCTACGGACAATTTAGCTTACCAAATTCACCTATAGTGCATGTCTTTGGATTTGTGGGGAAAACCGGAGCACCTGGAGGAAACCCACGCGAACACGGGGAGAACATGCAAACTGACCCAGCCGAGGCTCGAACCAGCGACCTTCTTGCTGTGAGGCGACAGCGCTGCCCTACGCTATATATATATAACATTCCTTAAATAAATATTTGTTATTGGCCACACAATTTAAGTTTCATTTTTTGTTTTATCAGTTTAAATGTTTAACAGTTTAATAGTGACCTAAGTAATATTTAAGACACCATCAAAAAACATACTACAAAAAACATACTACAAGACACCATCCCCCAGCATTAATGGCAATAAACAACTTGCAAACGAGCTGAATATGTTCTACTGTAGATTTGAGACCCCCGACCAGACACACCACACCCACCCTGACGATCTCTCTACACAGGCATCAACACCTCCAGCCACCCCTCTCTCCCCCCCTGCACTTCAGATCAGTGAGGATAATGTGCGTCAGATCTTCAGGAAACAGAAGAGAAGGAAAGCACCTGGCCCAGATGGTGTTTCACCAGCCTGTCTGAGAACCTGCGCTGACCAGCTGGCTCCCATTTTCTCACAGATCTTCAACAGATCACTGGAACAGCGCAAAGTTCCATCCTGCTTCAAATGCTCCACCATCATCCCAATCCAGAAGAAGCCAAAGATCACAGGACTCAATGACTACAGACCTGTTGCCTTAACATCTGTGGCCATGAAGTCATTTGAAAGACTGGTGCTAGCATATCTGAAGGATATCACTGGACCTTTGCTGGACCCCCTGCAGTTTGCCTATAGAGCAAACCGGTCTGTGGATGATGCAGTCAACATGGGACTGCATTATACCCTACAACATCTGGACAAACCAGGGAACTACGCAAGGATTCTATTCGTGGACTTCAGTTCTGCCTTTAACACCATCGTCCCATCATTGCTCGAGTACAAACTGACCCAGCTCTCTGTTCCTAGCTCTGTCTGTCAATGGATCACCAGCTTTCTGACAGATAGACAACAGCTAGTCAGAATGGGCAAAATCACATCCGACAGCCGCACCATCAGCACCGGTGCCCCCCAGGGATGTGTTCTCTCCCCACTGCTCTTCTCCCTGTATACCAATGACTGCACTGCAAAAGACCCCTCCATCAAGCTCTTGAAATTTGCGGACGACACTACTGTTATCAGCCTCATCCGGAACGGTGACGAGTCTGCATACAGACAGGAGATGGAGCGGCTGGCTCTATGGTGTAGATGCAACAACCTGGAGCTGAACACGCTCAAAACGGTGGAGATGATAGTGGACTTTAGGAGAAACCCCCCTGCACTTCCCCCACTCACCATCATGAACAGCACTGTGGCTGCAGTAGAGTCATTCAGGTTCCTGGGCATCACCATCTCTCAGGATCTGAAGTGGGACATTCACATAGACTCTATTGTGAAGAAAGCCCAGCAGAGACTGTACTTCCTTCGTCAGCTGAGGAAGTTCAATCTGCCACAGGAGCTGCTCGTACAGTTCTACTCAGCTGTCATCCAACCCATCCTCTGCACTTCAATTACCGTCTGGTTCGGCTTAGCTGCCTAAACCGACCTCCGTAGGCTACAGCGAATAGTCCGGACTGCTGAACGAATCACTGGCACTACCCTTCCTACACTTCAAGAACTGTACTCTTCCAGATTGAGTAAAAGGACTTGCAAAATCACTCTGGACCCTTCACACCCAGCACACTTTCTGTTTGAACTGTTACCGTCTGGTCGGCGCTACAGAGCACAGAGCACAAAAACAGCCAGACACAGGAAAAGTTTCTTTCCTCAGGCCATCTACCTCATGAACAGCTAATTATTCCCCTACTGTGCAATAAACATGTCCAATACTTTTTCATACGCACTTGTACACAGCACCTTATAACAATATACAATGCAATACTTTCTCCATACGCACTTGTACACAGCACCTTATAACAGTATACAATGCAATACTTCTCCATACGCATTTGTACACAGCACCTTATAACTTGTATATTTATAACAAATCTGCACAAACAATTCATCATCCAGAGCTCTTTTGTCTAACTGCATCTCTGTTTAATGTGTGTCGTATTTTTCTCATATTTATTTTGTGTTGTCACTTGTCACTATGTACACTGGAAGCTTCTGTAGCCAAAACAAATTCCTTGTGTGTGTAAGCACACTTGACAATAAAACCGATTCTGATTTAATAGGATTATACTTTGTACCTCAATGTCGGGACAGATCCACACACCACCGCTAGATGGCGCCACTAATTCAGTTAGTTCTCTTGTGTCCACAGAATATAACTTTCCCTGTAATTTAGTCGACTCTTTATTCCAACGAGATAAATAAACTAATAGTCAGTCAAAAATTCGAACTGTAAAAATATTAAGTCTAGTTGAATGGAGTAGCCTAATATACTTTAACATTCCACATTGAAAAAAAATAAATAAATCATACATCGCTAATAAGAGTTTATCACTTTCACTTTCCCTTTCTTTCGGCTTAGTCCCTGTTTTTAATAGTTTTAATTCATTATAAAATATATTTTTATTAATTTGTAATATCATCTAAACTTATGACACTTTCAGGTATTAAATTTGAGGTGCTAGGCTGTAGCACTGAATTAATGAAGACATAAGGAGAGATGACTTGCAGAGAATAACAACAAATGTGCGTCCTGCAGCTGTATAATGTACATAGAGCGCATGGTTGTGACATGCAAGTGTGAGAGCTGAAAAATTGTGCACAGCCGCACACGCATTCAAAGTGATTCCATAATCTTGCATATTGTCAGCGGCTTCGTCACTTTGACTACACAATATCATTATGTTTATACACAGTAGCCTTGGTAGGTCTACAATTACATCCCTGAAAGAGGAATGAAGCAGGTCGTCTGCTTTGATGACGATGGAGACCTGTGCTGCATTAACTTAAAACGTACCTGGAGGAGGAAGTTTGTCTGCTAATTGATGAAGACCTTCAGCAGCCTCTTCAAACAGTCTACAATGACAGTAAACCATCAATGGATATAAATGACACAGAAAGTAAATGAAGTACTATGAAAATAAACAGTTGTCAATGATCAACACTTGTCTGTCTTCAAGTTATTAATAAACCATTGTTAAATTATGATTTGAAGGTTGTTTGAGATTTCATGAGGTGACAGTATTGATCATAGTTCTCACTCTGCGTGTGACAGGTTCTCTGTGAGCGAGCTCTGTTCCTCTTGCTCCTGAAGGGCAGAGATGCAGTTGTCGAGAGCAGATACCTCTGATTCTTCACTGTCACTGCGCTGTGAACACACCTCCTCCCACTCTGAGCTGCACCACTGGAAACACACAACAACGAGTGTGTGTGTGTGTGTGTGTGTGTGTGTGTGTGTGTGTGTGTGTGTG
>CAIGQV010001633.1:4350292-4373769 GCA_903798115.1 Danio jaintianensis
GGAGAACATGCAAACTCCACACAGAAACGCCAACTGACCCAGCCGAGGCTCGAACCAGCGACCTTCTTGCTGTGAGGCGAACGTGCTACCCACTGCGCCACCGTGACGCCAAGTGAACCCCAATCATATGAAAATAATTTTAAGTTAAAGATTAAGTTTAAAATCCACAGCAAGTGGTTAAAAGTATAGCCTAATTCCGTGGGAAAACCACAGACCTGGTGACAGTGCCACTGCCATATACTGCAATTTGACTTTATTCTTGTAGATCTGTGTAAACGGGTCATTTTGACAACATTAATGTCTGTGTGTGAAACTTTTGAAAAAAAGCTAAATCTTTCATTTTAAATGCTTTTAAATAGTTCTAGTTTGTATTTTAGTTTTAATTAAAATGGCATGACCTCTTGTATAATAATATTTTGAATTTAATTTGTATTTGTTTGTTATCATTTTAATATTAATATTTAATTTCTGATTACTGACAAGCTATTATTAAGACTTGGAGTTACAGACAGAATAAAATGCCTAAAGTACTGCCTTAATTTAGACACCTTTTTTCTCCATGATGATTGAAGTACACAATGGCCTGAAGTGTGCTGGCCATGGAAATATCAGCAGTGATCAGATAGCGTCCTGAGGCACAGAGAAGGTGACACTGCTGTCCTGATGATGGATGTGTCTCTGACAGAGACCCTTAATGTGGGTCAGTGTCATTACTCTGCAGGCCCCCGGGCCCCCTGATCCCCCTTGGTCACTCTGTGGCTTTTGTTTCTGACTGGGTGTGAATTTTTAACCTTGAGATGAATTTTCTTCACTGCCAGATGACATGCATGTGGCATCATTATATACAGTACACACTATTGTTAAATGGTTTAAAAGTAGTCTCATGCTAGTCTAGGCTGCTTTTTTTTTAATCAAATATAGTAAAAAGTGTATTATTGTGAAATGTTAAGTTGAAACATTTAAAAAATTTAATGAACTGTTTTAATATATTTTAAAATGTTATTTATAACTTGAATTGTCATACCCCAATCTTCAGTAAGAGTGTGCGGTGTATTGGCAGAAAAACCTCCTAAATATATCAACTCTGATCATTACTGATAATTTGAGTGAATTCTGAGTGTGTTTTGTGACTTTTTTTTTATTTCTGTCACCGATTATTATTTGTAAAATGCCAGTAGGTTTTGACAAATCCAGTGATTGAATCATTCAAATGATACATTCAAAATTGTTTATTAATTTCAAATTGAAGTAAATGACTGTCTATGAATAATTTTCTCAAATTATTATTATTATTATTTTTTTACAAGAACAAAAATGTATTTGTAACAATTTTTTTTTTTATGTCTTTATTCAAATATAATGCGTGCTTGCTGAATAAAAGCCATCTTGCTGGCCCGTTTGGAGCACTGTGCTGGAAAAAAGTAAGGATAAAGTTTTAAAGTCACCATTGGTGAACATTCATCTGAGGCAGCCTTTTTGTCATGTGGTTTTCCCCAGGGATCCAACTTAGCCCCTATTCTTTTTTTATTATATATGCTTCCATTGGGTTCTGTTTTTAGAAAGCATGGTCTGTGTTTCCACTGTTATGCGGATGACACTCAAATTTAACAGCCCCTAAAATGGAGTTCAAGTGGGTTGGAGACTCTTATGTCTTGCTTGTCGGATGTGAAAGCCTGGTTGTCTTCGAACTTTCTAGATTTTATTGAGAGTAAAACTGAAATAGTTGTGTTTGGCCCATCAAATTTTTTTAGGGCACCTACAGTAAATCTTGGTAAATCAAGCTTTTCTGTGAAGCCTTGGGTAAAAAAATCTGGGTGTCATCTTTGAAGGCTTGAGATTTGATAAACAGATAAATGCAGTGGTTAAATCCTGCTTTTTTCAGCTTCGACTCTTAACAATGGTAAAACCTATTCTATTCATTCATTCATTTTCTTCTCAGCTTAGACCCTTTATTAATCTGGGGTCGCCACAGCGGAATGAACCGCCAACTTATCCATCATATGTTTTATGCAGCGGATGCCCTTCCAGCTGCAACCCATCACTGGGGAACACCCATACACTCGCATTCACACACATATACACTACGGACAATTTAGCTTACCCAATTCACCTATAGCGCATGTCTTTGGACTTGTGGGGGAAACCGGAGCACCCGGAGGAAACCCACGCCAACACGGGGAGAACATGCAAACTCCACAGAAATGCTGACTGACCCAGCCGAGGCTTGAACCAGCGACCTTCTTGCTGTGAGGCGACAGCGCTACCCACTGCGCCACCACGCTGCCTCTATTCTAAAAAATAATTCATGCTTTTATCTAGGTTTGAACTACTGTAACTCACTATATTTTGGGATTAGTCAGACAGCTTTATCCCATTTACAGTTAGTTCAAAATGCTGCTGCAAGGCTTTTAACGAGTACAAAAATACATGACCACATCACACCAGTCTTACGCTCTTTGCACTGGTTGCCTGTGCACTTTTGCCTGTGCCGTGTCACTTTTAAAATTCTTCTCTTGCTTTTTTAAATCACTAAATGGCCTTCCCTGGCACCTTCTTATCTGTCAGATCTGTTGACTGAACCTGGTCGGTCTCTTCGGTCATCAACCAGAGATTATTATGCATCCCTTAGTCGAGGCTGAAATGCTTTCGCAGTAGCTGGTCCTAGATTGTGAAATGCTCGGCCCCTCTGTATTAGATCCATATCATCTCTGTCTGTTTTTAAATCTAGGTTGAAAACTTACCTTTTTGATTTGCCATATCAGTGAGAATTGTTTGTTTTAGCTATAATTTTATATCTTTCTTTTTGTGATGTGTATTGTGCAGCACATTGGTCAAACTTTGGTTGTGTTTAATAGTGATATTTAAATAAAATTGACAAAAGATATAAAATAAATACATTTTCATTAATACTACTACTACTAATAATAATAATAATAATAATCAAACCCTCAATCTTAAAGAAAAGTATTTTTAGTACCTTTCTGTGTTATTAAACTTAATGTTAGTGCTTATACCATTAAGGACACATTTACAGTAAATTTGCAATTTCTAATTTGCTGTACCAACGCTAAGGTTTTTATCTAATGTTCATGTAAATGAGAGGAAGCACTTATGGGATGCCATGTCAAATTATGCAGCATCTCGCTGCTGTGTTTTTAAATTATTCTTGCATCAATTGAACACAATATTTCAATCTTTTCTGCATACAATAAGGGTATATGTAATCTAAAGGCGTGAAACCTTTCATTAACATTTAATACGGCTGAAAACAAATCACGACATTTGGTGCTTCATTATTTATGCAGTGTTAAAAAGTCACAGGAGTGAACTGTGCAATTAATAACTTTACAAAATAACCTACGCTGAGTAAACTCTGGCTTCTTCCCTGGTCACATCCAGCTTTATTTCCAGCTTCTATTTTACCTGCTCAGCAATTCTGGATTGTATTGCACCATTCAAGAGGAAATCCGCCAGACCGTAGGTTAAATGACACTAGCCGAGCACAGATTGATAAATTGCATATTTCAGTGAGCATAATGTGGGACAGTCTTTCTGATTATTACTACAGTATGTTATCTTCTGTATGGTTACTCATCCAGTAGTAATTGTCCTATAGGGTGTTATTAAATACATTTCAGTCCATTGTAACCCCTTCTAGCAATGTTTTAAACCATGCGTCAAGGACAACCAGGATGATTTTCTGCATTACTTTGTCTGACTGAGGACAACAAGGTAATAATAGCTCTTTTAATGTTCTGTTAGTCTTTCTTTTGTGGGACCTCGTCTTTTTATCATTTATTAATAACTTTCTCGATTCAGCGTCTGTCCCGACTGTTTATTATTATCTCCTCAACAAACCTTATCTTGATCCTGCTGTCTAAATTTAGACCAGTGTCCCATCTTCCCTTTTTATATAAGGTCTTAGAAAAAGTTTTTTACACAGTTGCAATCTTATTTCGGAAAAAAACAAAAGTTATATTTTTGTGAAATTTCAGTTAGGTTTTACATAGATCACGTCACAGCACTGACTCTGCACTTCTTAAAGTGCAAAATTACATTCTTTTGTCTCTTGATGGTAAAAAAAAAAACCTGTGTTACTTGTGACGCTGGATTTGATAGTGTGGTCTGCACTTTGGCCCATCAGGTTGGCCTTCGGAGATCAGTGTTGGCCTGGTTTCGATCTTATTCAACTGGTTGTACAGTCATATTGCCTCAACACAAATCGACTGTGTGAAAGCCAGCATTTTTTTAAAGTGTAGTTTCTCAGTTATGGTTGGCAATGTCTCCTCCTCTTCAGCCCCCTAGACTTCTGGTTTTCCACAGGGGTCTATTTTGGGGCCCTGTTTTATTGTCATTATACATGTTGCTGTTAGTGTCAGTCATGTTAAACCATAAGGTCTATTTTCATCTGTTCGCTGATGATGTTCAAATGCAGCTCCCTGTTGCATCAGACTCTTCAGATTAGGCATGGGACGATAACGGGATTAAAATTTTCTGTTATACCGTTCTTAAGGTATTTGTAAGTTTTGGGGGTTTTTTTACGTGTTTTTTTACGACTATTTTATTGAGGGTTTTTTTAGGGCAACAGTCGTAAAGGACCCTCCACATCACAAGCTACTTTGTCAGTCCATGATTCCGGAAACATCTGAAAAACAAATCTCTTATACACCAACATCCAGCCTGCTGTAGAGCTGAACAGTGCAGTGGCTTTACTTTATATCCAAAGAAAAGCAAGATATCCAAAGATGCCTTTTCAAGTAATTAAGACGGCAGAAGTCAGTGACTTATTTAAATGATTTAGCCTGACATTTATTCTTTCAAAATATTTTAAATGTTAAAAAAATATATACCATGTTCAATGAGGAAAAAGTTGTTGTTTTTTAGCCAGACATTTAAAAAGAACATATTTTAGAGCAGTAATTACAATACCGTGATATCGTGAAACCGTGATATTTTTACGCAAGGTTATCATACCATCAGAATCTTATACCGGCCCATGCCTACTTCAGATACACTTGAATCTTCTTCTTTTTTTCACCTTTTGACCGAGTTTTCTCTCTGAATGAAAACAAAACTGAGTGCATTGTGTTTGGCAAATCAAACCTGTCTAAAGACTTCTCTCCATAATCATCTCACTCCATCCCCACATTTTAGCCATACAGTTAAAAGTTTGCGTGTGAATTTGGACTGAAGTTTGATAAATTAACTCAGTGATCAAGGCAAGCTTTTTCCAGCTTTGCCTTCATGCCAAAGTTAAGCCTTTTCTGAGCCAGAGCGATCTCGAGAAAGCCATTCATGCCTTTTGTTAGCTCTCGTCTGGACCGTTTCAATGCACTTTGTTGGAAAGAACAAATATGAACGCATCACACCTGTCCTTTACTCCCTTTGGCTGGCTCCCTGTTAAATTCAGAGTTGATTTTAAATTACTGTTGATAATACTCTTACTGTTGCAGTTGTATGTAATGCAGTGAATGGCCTTGCTCCTTCATATTTCTGTGAGATTTTAAATATTCACAAACCTAACAGAGCACTACTTACTGTCAGCCAATTGTTGCTGGAGGTCCCCAGATCAGGTATAAGCAATGGGGCGATGATTATTTTGCAGTGACTGGTCCAAAACTGTGGAATGCCCTCCCTACAGAACTTATCACAAATGTGGCACTATTTAAAGCAGAACTTAAAACCTATTTATTTCAAATTGCCTTTGATATTCAGACGCCTATGTGTCAGCACAGTGGCAGATTCAAAAACAAGACTAACGCCCTATGCTAATGAGGTAGAGGTTGTCACTGATGGGTGGGGCTTCCCCCCTCTGATGACAAAGGGAGAATGTCAGTCAAAGTGTTTCTGCAGACTGTTTTTATGAAGTTTATGATTATAAAAGATAAAGTTTAGCATAAAAGACATTTTAGCATTAGAAGCTGGTTATATTCACATACTGTTACCACACAACTTTGTTTAAACACCTTACAAAAGGGATTTTTGCATATAGGCCCCCTTTAATGTGTAAATTAGTTTTATTGTTGTAAAGCACTTTGGGCAGCCCATTGGTTGTAGTAAGGTGCTATATAAATAAAGTTGATTGATTGATTACTCTGCTGATATATTAGTTACACAGTTTGTTCAAATTAGTATGGAATGTTTGAGTTTGTTTCGTCCTCTTATGCAATTTAATATAATTTCTAAATGAGCCACAGTGTCTTGATTTTATTTTATTATTATTTTTTTTGCTTGAATAATGAGTTCTATTTTCTGTCTTTTGTGTTTTCACAGGCCTGAAGACTACAAGATGAAATGACCCTCACCATGCAGTCAGACCTGGAGTTCAAGAACACTTGTAGATGCTTTTCTTTTTATATCGTTAATGTGAAATAAATTATCTCAAATTCTAAAGAAAACTGTTCATGTGGTTATGTTTAATATAGGAATAGGAATTCATAGGAATTTAAAAAGAATATTTATTTTTGCACTTCCCTAGAATTAATTCGTCGAGTTGTACTATTTTTGAATTCATTCAGCAGATCTCCAGGTCAGACAGGAGCACTTTTAGCTTAGCTTAGCATACACTATTGAATCGGATTAGACCATTAGCATCTCACTCAAAAATGACTAAAGTTTTTCAATAATGTTCCTATTTAAACTTCTGTAGTTACATCATGTTCAAAGACAACGAGAAATAAAAAGTTGCTGTTTTCTAAGTCAATATGACTGGAAACTTCACTCTCTTTCTGGCAAAATAATCAAGGAACTTTGCTTCCATACCATGGCTACAGCAAGAGCAATGATATTACGCAGCACCTGAAAATAGTCCCGAGGTGGGTACCTTTTACTGTGACTGGCACAAACTTCCTGTGCAAGCAGGTGGTTGGTTATATTAAAGGAAATTAGATTATTTTGAGGCGCTGCATAACATCATTGTGCCTGCTGCAGCCATGGTACAGCAGCAAAGTTCCTTGATTAATTTCAACCTAGAAAATAGCAACTTACCAAAGAATACACAATACCAAAGAATCAAGCTTTAAATTGGAAAATTATCAAATCTCTGGTCATTTTTGAGCGAGATGCTAATGGTCTAATCCGATTCAATGATCTATGCTAAGCTAAGCTAAAAGTGCTCCCACCAGACCCACAGATCAGCTGAATGGATTCAAAAATTGTGAAACCCAATTGTTTTAACTGTAGGGGAACTGTAAAATTTGCTTCTTTTCAAAAAAGTGGTGTTCTTTTAAGCACAAGCGCATACCAAATAGAGATGAATTTCTTGATAAACCACAGCCCGAGCAGCCCTATTAATTTAGTCTTGACTCTTCAGTAATAAAGCTCAGATTCTTTGGTCTTTGCTTGTCCCACAAATGGCTTTACCATCCACTCTGAAGCCCGATCCAGCTCTAATTCAACTGCCACTTCGGCCCTAATTAACTTCATATGACTCTATAAGCCCTTTCTGATGCTACTTTGGCCTTTTTGAAGTCTGCTTCGCTCATTAAAAAAAACACACTCTGCTGACAGAAATGAAACGCCCTTGTTAGTCAACGCAATGTTTGCGCCGTATATTCTTATATTAAAGTTTATTAAAAGGAAATTTGTTACATTTTAAAATTTAAAATTGACCAATTAGCCGCACACAGAATGGAAAACAAACGCCAGATGAGAAGTCATTGTCGCAGTACAGTTTTATTGGTTACAAAAAAAACAAATAATAAAAGTAAAAATAAATACGTTTGTGGATTGAAACGTCTGTTATGAGCGGACGGTAGACCACAGGCCTAACTCTGACTCTTCAGGTCTCTTTCACAGTGACAGAGCCATTGGAAACAGGAGCACGAAGACACAAAAGATGCCATGCTGAGCTCTTCTTTATACAAAAAACAATTATAATAAACAGTCGGAGAGCTTTCACTGCATCCTCTGCATGGCACTATACCACCATTTGGAAATAAGTTCACATAATACAGTTACAATTCAGACAGAATGTGTGGCGTTACATGGGGTGTTGCTGTAAAGGACCAGTGAAAAAAATAGGTTTGGTGAGTTATTATAAGAATTTAGATTTTTATAAATAACTGCTGATAAGAGCATCAGAAAGCATAGATGGAGGTATTTTCTTCTGTAAAATTAAATGTTAAGCAACCAGTTCCAAATAAAATGCTGTAAACATTTGTGAAATCTGTAACATAGTAGACCACCAGTTTGCACTTTAAAAAAAAAATAAAACACACAAACTGTACAGACACCCCTTATTGTCATTTACAAAAGATATGGACGACACGTTTCAAACCCTCTACGCTGCAAAAATCATTTTGTTAATCAGTATTTTTGTTGTTTACCCACCAAAAAAAAAAAACATCATTAAGGAGTCCAGTAAGTATTGTGCTTTTTTTTATTTTTAAACATTAAGACGTTCCTTCAAATGATAAATTGTTATTATTAAGTTTTAGGTTTTAAGGTTACATATTTGTAACTTCACTGGCAGATTGGTAAAGAATACATGTACATAAAGTTTGTGAGATTAATCCTTTAAGCATGACAAAATTAGCAAAAATAACAGTTTGGGAAAAAAACTAAAAATGAAAACGTATCGAGTAACAATAAAAATAAAAAGTATTTAATTACTATTATCATTATTTGACATATATCCCAAGCATGCAGCAATCATACAAGTCCCTTTTTCCTTAATAATCATAATAATAAGATGAATAAATTATTATTATTAATAACAACAATATATTATTAAATTTTATTATTATCAACAACTACAATAATAATAATAATAAATATCATTCATTCATTCATTTTCTTTTCGGCTTAGTCCCTATGTTAATCACGGGTCGCCACAGCGGAATGAACCGCCAATTTATCCAGCATATGTTTTACGCAGCGGATGGCCTTCCAGCCGCATCCCATCACTGGGAAACACCCATACACTCCCATTCACACACATACACCACGGACAATTTAGCTTACCCAGTTCACCTATACCTACACCTATATCCACACAGAAATGCCAACAGACCCGGCCGAGGCTCGAACCAGCCACATTCTTGCTGTGAGGCGACAGCGTAACCCACTGCGCCACCGCACCACCCCATATTAAATATTAATTTACATTTTATTATTAATTTTATTATTATTATTATTATTGTTGTTGTAAAAAAAAAAAAAAGTAAAAAAAATTGCCAATGAATAAAGTTATGATATATTTTATGCAGTAAAAATGTCTCTCTACATCTTCAGAATATCGTGTGTATTTTCCCTGGACAACAATTCAAAAACACTCATTAAGAAAACGTGTTTGCAGAGTTCCTCCTTCAAACTTGCTTTTCGTTTCATTGGCTACATGCAGCCTCACAAAAGACAGAAAAGTCACTGAATGAATTTCGGCACAGTTTCGTTTTTTTTTTTTTTTCTAATCTTCACTCACCCGCCCCAATAAGGATGCATATAGCAGGCACTTTTCGGATTTCCCTCGGTCCAATCCTGCATGACATTCTGCTGAAAAGTGTTTGTATGTGGACGGTCACCACAGCTATTCTTCCTTCACATGCTCTTGCGGCTGATGGACGATGCCCTCTTCGGCTGTGCTGCGGGTGAAGCGGCGCGCGCCGGGTGCCCTCATGCCCGCCGTGTCACCAGGGTGTACGGGGCCAGGCCTGGCGCCACGGGGGTCAGGGTAGCTGGGTTGGTAGTATTGAGGAGGGTAGGCCCGGTAGCCGCCATAAGGGTCGTCCTCCTCCTCATCCTCATCCTCAGGGTTGTAGTTGGTGGCGGGGCCGTAGTTTTGGTAGGGATTGGAGGGCAACTGTTGTACTATGGGAACACGGGGGAATTAGATCGATTGCCTTCTTTTTTTTTTCAGTCACCACCACCAGGGGGAGCAGATGTCGAGTTAGAGAAAGAGAGAGAGAGAGAAGGAAACGGCAAAGAAAGAAGGAACAAAGTCAGTGCGTAAAGGAAAAAGATAGTTGTTATTGTGGTAAGTTTAGTTTAGACTGAAGGATCAAGGGTTAATTGTTAGCATGACTTATTTAGCCCCTGCTTGTAATTGTTGAAAGCACACCTGGCTAAAAGTATCTTTACTGGCAGCCATTTTTAATGAAGAATGAATGTGGCTACTGTTTCTAATACTGTACAGTGACTGATTAATTTTGGAGGGTTCTCAAGCCCCAAGTACACTTCATTTTGTATGCGTATGTGAGGGTCAGTGTACAGTTTGCGTGACACTGTAATATGTACACCACCACATTTTTGTAATGGAGCATTCTTTTGTATATGAAGATCACAAATATGACCCTGGACCACAAAACCAGTCATAAGCGTTAGTTTTTAGAAATTATGATTTATCCATGATCTGAAAGCTCAATAAATATGCTTTACATTAATGTATACGTTTTTAGGATATAACAATATTTGTCCAAGATAAAAAAGAATAAAAATAAAATAAAACCTGGAATCTGAGTGCTCAAAAAATTGAAATACTGAGAAAATCCAGTTTAAAGTTGTCCAAATTAAGTTTTTACAAATGCATATTATTAATCAAACAATAAGTTTTGATGTATTTACAGTAGGAGATTTACAAAATATATTCATTAAGTAATATGCATTTATTATGTATTGCCATACACCCAAAGCTCTTTGCAATCATCTAAGGAGGTCTCTCCACAGCACACACCAGCTGCAGGTGGAGAGTCGAGACAGTGATAGAGCCAATTGATTGGACGGGGATGCTTGGGAGGCCCTGATGGGTAAGGGCCAAGAGAGGGAATTTGGCCTGGACACTGGAGTTACACAACTACTCTTTACGAAAAGAGCCATGGAATGTTTAATGACCACAACCTCGGTTTTAACGTCTCATCTGAAAGACGGTGATCACTGACAGTATAGAGTTGCCATCACTATATTGGAGCATTAGGACTCACACAGAGTCTCCTGCTGGCCTCACTAACACCACTTCCAACAGCAACCTATGCTCTCCCATCCAGGTACTAACCAGACTGATCCCTGCTTAGCTTCAGTGAGCAACCTGTCTTGGCTGCAGGGGGATATGGTTGTGTCATCACTTAATATTATAATCATTTTTGGCTTAAAAAAATCTATATTTTCACCCCATACAGTATACAAAAATATAAGTTTTGTGGCAACTGTCCCTTGGGGGCATTGATGCACAAGGTAGATAAGGAAAAACTACATGAACTGAACAGACTGTAACGCTACAGCACCTATGGATGCCTGAATAGATGAAGAGATTACAGAGTACCCTCATTTGTACAATTTAAGCATGAACGATTACATTTTTTTTATTACAAGTTGTAACTCCTGCTGAAAGTTTGCACATGTAGGCCAGGAGAGGTACTGCAAGTTTTCACAATGCACATACATCAAACTCCTTGTGTATGCAACTGAGTTATTCATTCATTTTCTTTTCGAATCATCCTTTATTAATCTGGGTGTCGCCACAGCGGAATGAACCACCAACTTATCCAGCATATGTTTTACGCAGCGGATGCCGTTCAAGCTGCAACCCATCACTGGGAAACATCCATACACACTCATTCACACACATACACTATGGACAATTTAGCCTACCCAATTCATCTATAGCGCGTGTCTTTGGACTTGTGGGGGAAACCGGAGCACCCAGAGAAAACCCACGCCAACACGGGGATAAAATGCAAACTCCACACAGAAACACCAACTGACCCAGCCAAGGCTCGAACCAGCGACCTTCTTGCTGTGAGGCGAACATGCTACCCACTGCGTCACCGTGCAGCCCGCAACTGAGTTACATTAAGTATATTTTGAAAACTAGAATATGCACATATGAAATGAAATATAGTTTGGGCTTTATAGTGCATTTGTGTGGTGCCATCAGACAATCAGCGTAATCTCCAGAGTAATTAGTCCCATAGATTATATGGCTCAGGATTGGTTCAACAACAACAACAACAACAACTTTAAAAGAAAGAACTGAGCACATATGAGCAATGACAGAAGTTTCCAATATTCCTTCAGCCAATTTTATTGTTTGTTAATTATTTAAGTATAAGTATTTTAGTATGTGAGTGACCCCTGGCTGGTGTTAGGTCTGCTTCATTTATACTTCATTTTGAGACCATAACCTCCTCAATCAAACTAGCTTTTCATATGCTGGTGATACACTGTGTGTACATGTATGGAAGTCCATAGTATAAAACTTTCATACACACATACAGCACACATACATAAATGCAGAAAAATCTATCTATAAATTAACAGTTTTCTGTATTTTGTGATCCATGTTTTTTTTTTTTTTTTTGAATTGCATTATGAGACCTTGATCTTTCTTCCAACAACTATTAATGTTGAAATTAATGTTTTTAATGTTTAAAATTAATGTTTTTTTCTTTTCTTTTTTTTTAAAGGGACTTTTACTGATTTGTTTTTATAGTTTGAAGTAATATTGTCTTAGTTGGTGTTGTAAATTATGGCACAAAAATATGGTAATAATCTGCCAGTACTTTTTATATGACTTAATTCTCTATATTATTTCTTATAAAATATATTGTTTCAAACTAGTAAAATGTCAAAAAAACGAAAGTCAACAGAGCAGAGATAAAGGTCCCAAAATTCAAATCATAATCATAAATAAAAAAATAAATACATGTATCAGGAAATATGAAACCAGTTAATAAACAGATTATTATTATTATTATTATTATTATTATTATTAAAATATTCTATGAACTAACAAAAACAGTTCTTTTAATAACATTTCACTGAAAGGTTCTTAGAAAAACTGCGTAAACCTTTTGGAACCTTTACTTTTAAAAGTTTAGATTTCAAAACCTCATAAGATAAATTAAGTGCAAGAAAAGGTAGAAAACAATTCAGAAAAGGAGGGTTAAAAAGACAAGGGCCTTCAATGGTGGTGACATGTTGAGGGTTGGAGTTGAGGGTTTTTTTGAGTTCATAAATGTGTGGAAAAGGCCTTCCCCAGATATGCAGTCTTTGGTTTTGGCCCATGGAAGGATGTGGGATGAGGGAATGAGGGGAGAGAGGAAAGAGCAGGTGGCTCTACTGTTTCTCAGTAGTCATTCTCATACTGATCTGGACCTTCACATGCAGGTGTGAGACAGTGAAAAAGAGGAGAGAGACACTGCGGTAAGTGAGAGCCCCATATAAACCCACACCATGCTCTAAACAACACCTCGTCTGCCAGACCCGCTCACACTTTAATCTTTACATAGTGGCGTTTGAGAAAGAGAGTCAAGGATTCTCAATAAGGCATTAAAACCTGGTCAATACTCATAAAGCGTACATTCTCTCATTAGAAATGAAGTATTATCCCAAAGAATGAGGGCTGAATAAGTTACAGGCCAATTTGCAATACTATTAAGATTTTATGCTGACTGTGAAAGCTTAAAGCTATAACCTTTATAGATCTTAAAAGTGTTGATGCAGTATTTCATCTATTGAGTGGAATATTACACTGTCATTTAACAGCCTTACATGGCAAAAACCCCAGAGAACATTAGCGCGCCTTTTATTTTTTTCAGAGTACAAAACTGCAGTAATTTGTGGGGAGTTCAGTAGAAAGCTTTGCTAGGATCCGATAAATCCATTATTTAAAGAGTGCTGTCCATTTCTGTCCAGCCTCCCATATTGAAAATGTCTTACTAAAATACCACATCTTCTAAGCACACAGATCACACTTAAACTTTCATAGCATTTAGACTCCATGAGAAATTTATAAGTAGCATAACTGCTTGGGAAGGGCCAGCTTTATTGGACTAAAAGTCAGACCACTCGTGCCATGACTTTGCTGTTCATTAGCAGTTATGGAAATACAGTCTCAAGTGAGAATGTGAGAAGCATAAACTGATCACAGAGCAAAATTTTAGGCAATTGCCTAGGACTTCATGCTAAGGGGGAGCCCCCATAATGGTTAAATCTTTATATGTTACTCAAATAATCAAGATGAGCAGCAAAATGTGCTCTTGTTCATTGGATAAAGTTGTATTGCTTCTCACATTTAGTTTTTCTATCATTTCCAAATGTCACCATTTTAAAAAAAAAAGTTTTTTTTTTTTAGTGATTGACTGTATAGTACTATAGAATCAAACTGGCCGATGTTCTGTCAGTTAGCTCCAGTTCATCAGTTAATCAGTTGCCTGTTTTAGTCTGTTTTTAAACAGCCACCATCCACATTGATGTGTGAAGATATTGATTTCAATGCCACAGTAAAGAAGTTTGCAACAGAGTCAAAGTGCAAACAGATTAGAATTTTTGTTTCAAAGTAAAAAAAAAAAAAAAAGAGTTTTAAATTCTGTTATTTACATTTCTTTAAACACTAGTTTTTAATTTTAAAAGAAGCACACAATTTTAGAAATAAATTAACTGTTTGTTCTTTTGTTCTCTTCACTCTTTCACTTAAGCCCTATTTGCATGGTATTAATATTACCTGATGACCTTTAGTGAGTAATAACTGCAGAGGTTGTGATATTAATCCCGTGAGAACAGATCTTTAGTAAACATAAACTGCAAGCGTGTTCATTTTTTCCACAAGGGGGCATTACAAACACATTAGGTCACACTTTATTTTATGGTACAATTCTTACTATTAATAAACCATTAACTCTGACTAATCTCCTAACTTGCTGCTTCATCATAGTTAAGGTAGTAGTTAGAATTAGGGATCATGAGGTAGTATGTACTTTATAAGTACTAACAAACAGTCAATATTTTAATAATGAGCAGGTAATAACCCACTAATTAACTGAAAATTTTTACTTACAATGAAATGTTACCAGGCATTATATATTTTGTTGTTCACAGTAAAAATCAGGCTATTGAAACTGAAAACCAAAAAAAGCATACAGTGCATCCGGAAAGTATTCATAGCGCTTCACTTTTCCACATTTTTTTTATGTTACAGTCTTATTCCAAAATTAATTAAATTAATTTATTTCCTCACAATTCTACACACAATACCCCATAACGACAATGTGAAAAAAGATTTTTTGAAATTATTGCAAATTTATTAAAAATAAAAAACCTGAAAAATCACATGTACATAATGTGCTGGGGAAGGTTACAGAAAAATTTTTGCTGCTCTGAAAGTTCCAATGAGCACAGTGGCCTCCATCATCCATAAGTGGAAGATGTTTGGAACCACAAGGACTCTTCCTAGAGCTGGCCGGCCATCTAAGCTGAGTGATCGGGGGAGAAGGGCCTTAGTCAGTGAGGTGATCAATAACCCGATGGTTACTCTGTCTGAGCTCCAGCGTTCTTCTGTGGAGAGAGGAGAACCTTACAGAAGGACAACCATCTGTGCAGCAATCCACCAATCAGGCCTGTATGGTAAAGTGGCCAGACGGAAGCCACTCCTTAGTAAAGGGCACATAGCAGCCCACCTGGAATTTGCCAAAAGGCATCTGAAACAAAATTCTCTGGTCTGATGAGACTAAAATTGAACTCTTTGGAGTGAATGCAAGGCAGGACAATGACCCAAAGCTCACCGCCAAAATATCAATGGAGTGGCTTCACAACAATGTACATGTGATTTTTCAGGTTTTTTATTTTTAATAAATTTGCAACAATTTCAAAAAATATTTTTTCACATTGTCATTATGGGGTATTGTGTGTAGAAATAAATTAATTTAATCCATTTTGGAATAAGGCTGTAACATAAAAAAATGTGGAAAAAGTAAAGCGCTATGGATACTTTCCGGATGCACTGTACATAAACACAATTTATTATCAAAATTGACTGATATATTATTTCTGAACATAAAAAAAAAAAAAATAATTAAATAGTAATTTTGGAAATGGTGCCATAATTACAATTAATAAAAAGATATAATGCAAACTTAATATAAAATAAACTCTTTGTCATTTCTTCTAGCATCCCTCCTTCTCCCTTACATAGAATATATTGCCTATTCAGTAGTACAGGGCAAGTCAGAGCATGAGAATTATATCCTCTCTGAGCCTCTCTATAACTGACAGCAAGTCAAAACTCTGCTATGCACACGCACTTGTTTACAGTAGATTTATTGGAAGGAGTTGAGGAAATATGGCTGTTGCAATCTCCCCTTCTTGACTAAAAAATCATCTTCAAATATAACAGATGGCTTTCTCTGGGTATTATAGACCTTGATTGTTTCTTTATTATAGAGATTGAACGTTTCTTGATTGGCATCTACGATTACTTTCTATCGTCTAAAGGTTTGTTAAGTTGATAAGTTCTGGACCTTTATTTTAGTTGGTTAAGCTACATTTAAGTATACTGTAAATTCTTCCACAAACATAAACAGAAAATTATCATGATTTTTACATTTTAAAAATGCACAGATTACATATTTTGTTAAGTTATTGGTGTGCATGGACAACTGGTAAAACTGGTAATTTCCGTTGATTTTCATAATTATCAGTGTGTCGTTGTGACAAAAAAGAAAAAATATATATGTTTGGGTTTTCGTTCATTTTTATGGTCACATCTTTTCACATGTCCTGTTTCTGGTTTGTGTAGATTTTTAGTTTGTGTTATCGTTATATTTCAAACTACACCAGAATTTGTTTAGGAAGTACTGAAAAGATGCTCTGAAACTGATTCAAATATGAACACAACATTGAGCAAAGATATCTAAACAAACCGCTCTTGTATATTTGTTGTTCACTAAAGTTTGAATGGCAGCATTCACACTTATTTAAATGAACTAAATTAAAAGAGTAATAAAACCAGGATAAAATTTTTATCCAATCTTGGAAGTGTGAACAAACCGTTAAACCCACAGCTCAATAGGAACTCATCTAGGTAGTCAATTTTACATTCTGTAATATTCAGTAAACAAAGTGTAAGCTAATATTCAATTAAAAATGTCCATTATGCAAATTATTATCCTAATTTATGCTCCATCAGTTCATCAAATTCATTTCATTATTGACAAAGGGTGCTTATTGACAATTTTAGTCTGGTGAACATTTTGCCTCAAAACCTTTAAGATCACTTTTACACATTTATTATTAAATTAGACCCACTAGAAGTAACTGACAGAAAGTTTGAGTTCAATTGAGAATCCTTGACAGACAGAAGCACTGCATCCAAAATCGCATACTCAAGTAGGTACTTCATTTGAATTTGAATTTAATGTTGGAAAAATATATTCTATATAGTATGAATATGAGTAATATGAATTGGGTTGTACTACATTTGCCATTTTCACATAACCTTCATGCATCAGTTGCATTGATTTACTTCCGTTCATAAATTCTCCAGTGTGTCTCCTCATGGGATTGCATCATGGGACAAAAAAAAAAAAGATTTATGTATTCAAATTACATATCAAATTTCCATTGATTTAGATTGCGTATTATTTGACTTAAGCAAACTAATCAAATGTATGAAATATGCTTTTGTTAGTTAAATATAGATTAAATAAGTAAGAATAAGATTTATGTAAAATATCATACAGTAAACACTACTTGGCTTACTACTACTGTAATTTTTCACATACTATATATTAGAGAAGTATGCGATTTCAGATGCACTGAGGGAGTTTTGAGAAACAGAAGTAGAGAATGAGATTATTACCTCCAACATTGTACCCGAGGCAGGAGTTCTGGTCGCAGTAGCCGGGTGGTCCGGCAGGACCAGGACTGCCTGGGGTACCTGGACGTCCTTGGGTGCCTTGAATTCCAGGTCTCCCTGGTGGACCCTGACTTCCTGTCCGCCCTTCTCCAGCAGACCCTGAATGGAATATGATGATGGCCATTAATACTGTATCAACACAATGAAAGCTGCTGAACTTCACACCCACAGCGGCTCTGGATTTCTTCCTTACAAAATACAAGTTTCAGCTTTTGCCAGTCCACATCCTTCTCACATGTCACTAGCTCTTACAGCTGTGTTGCTTCAATGAATCTCATTTGTGAAGAGTATTGATCAAAGTGCAATTAACAGCGAGCCACGCTGACATTTTTCAAAATCTACGGACAAGCTGCACTGCTAAAAATCGATATGAAAACATTTCTCCCTGACCCAAATATTGTTTCAATATCTGCTTGATATTCTAGAGAGGAATCAAAGAAACCCAAAACAGATCAAGATGTGTGCAGAGGTTATTAAAAAAAGTTTGCAAGCTTGTGTTTTCTTTGACAAGGTACATTTAAAAATGGAAACTCCTGCAGTCAGAGCAATATGAAGATACTGAGCTTTTTTTTTCCAATTTGGACTGAAATAATTTTTTTTACTACTAACTTGAGGACAAAGAAATGATTTATCTGGACTAAAGTGTCACATTTCAACAGTCTTTTACCTGGAGATCCTGGAGGACCACGGGGGCCTTGTGTCCCCACACCTGGACTGCCCTTCTCGCCCCTTTCTCCTGGGAGACCTGAAAAAATAATAATAATAAAAAAAATAACAGAGCTAAAAGATCTGGCTGGTGTGTTAATAAGACACTCTGCAGGTGTGTTGTAAACAGTGGGATCTACACCTAACCTATCAGAAAACATGCACAAATCTAATTCTATTCAAATATAATTCTAAGATCTATTACTTTTACAATCTGTCTGTCTGTCATTTGTTTTGTTATCCATCTATCCATCAATTAATCTGTCTATCTATAGTATATATACAGCTATCAACATTTTTCATTAATTCATTATCCATCTATAAAACCATACATTCATCTACATATCCATTCATGGCATAAATCATCAACAATATACAGTACATCCATTTATAGAATCTGTTTACCTATCAATATCCATCCATCCAATTATCTATCTTTCCATCTATAGTATCTTGCCATCTATTTATGACATCCATCAGTCTGTCTTATTTATCCATCTGTCTATCCATCTGTCTACTTTATCCATGCATCCATCAGTCAGTCTATAAATATGAAGTCAATACAAATGAAAAACAGCAATTCAAGTGGTCCAGTTGATCCAATTAACCTCTACTGGCAGACAGAAAAAAACAACTCCACTGAAATAGATAAGAATGCTAACAAGGCCTCTAAAACAGCTATGCTTTTGGTCATGGTTCCATCTTTCGGTTGGAGCGTTTTGGTCATGGTTCCATCTTTCGGTTGGAGCGTTGCAAATGTAAGCAGCTTTTTGCCCCGTGGGCATCACCTTTCATCACTTCTGAACAAAACTGGCAATCTTAAAGAGAACTACTGAATGTGTGTCCTCATTATAGGCTCTATGCTAACACAAACAGGCAAATATCTCTCATTAGCAGACCTGTTTGGCCCTGAGTGCATCATATCCATGCTCCTGTTTGATATCTGAACGCTTGAGTGTGCAGACCCAAGAGAAAAAGCAGTAATGATGGTGAAACAGCTCATGCTAAAACCTCAGGCTGTATGTCAGATCTGTCCTAATTGAGAACTGGAGACTAAAGCACTGTGGACACTCACTCATGATAAAGACTCCTGTTTAGAGTTGCTCTTGGCAGGAGCAACGTGTAGATCCAATCCAGACTTGGTTATGAGAAGAAAAAGTTGTGTATTTTTAGACTTTGGTTTATATTGTGGTTGCTTAAGAGGTTGTCAATGTCTATTCAACAGTTGCATACTAAAACAGATTAAGGTGTTCATAATGTTTTGTGGCATCTTTGAAGTAGTTGTTCTTGGCTTATCAACATAAACCATGAAAAAGACTTAGGAGCAGTAGCAGCATATTGTTTATGATGATGGCTGTTATAGGGGTTAGCTAGGGCTGTCAGCCAAGATGTTGACAAAATTAATCACTGGGCCACTGAGAAATGGGTCTTAATCTGCAATGGACTGGGCTACTGAGGTCATGCTAATGCTGGATATTATTATAGATTCGAGACCATGGCTTAATCTTAAGCTGCACGGCAACATTACTCTTGAGGACCATCGACTAATCATCCTCCATACTACTCCTACTAGATTTAAAAATATTCCAGTAAAACACTGTGCAGTTTGCTTAATTCCTCCTTGACATGACAATTTTACTTTATATCCAAGGGTTCAAAAATTCATTCTCCATAATCGTTTCCTCAACTTCTTTTTTAGCTTTTTCCTCCAACTGTCAACAATTTAAAACCAATTATGTGTATGGTTACTTAAAAAAAAAACAGTTTACCTCTCTCTCCTGGGCGGCCATTTTGCCCACTGGCACCAGGGAATCCTGGTCTGCCAGGAGGACCCTGCTCTCCCTGTGGCCCCTGAAGTCCTGGCCGACCGGGATCACCTGGGGGACCTGGTACTGTTCGTACTGAAACTGACTGACTGGGAATCTGGTTCAGGATAGAGTTGTAGCGAGACAAGTGACCTGAGGAGGACAAAGAAAAGAAAAATCACTTGGTATGTCAACAGTGGTTCGATGATTTCCTGTTTATCATTAGGTAAATAAGAAACAGTGTTATACAAAATACTAGTTTAAAATACATGGTCAACTCACTCTGAATAAGCTGTTCACAAACTTGTCGAGCTATGGCACGAACAGCGGCATGAGACTGCATGTCACCCTTCAGAAATAAACAGCATGGAATTAAAGTTTTAATTTAGGTTAAACTCACAATCATTATAAACCCATTGGCATATGGGTAAACACACACACACACACACACACACACACACGCACGCACGCACGCACGCACACACACACAGAAAAACATACAATGCAATGTGTCTAACTTTCAGATCTCTAGAACTGTTTTTTTTTTCAGTAAGTACAGTATGGTGTGTATTCTCTTTCCTCTAAGCTGAGCGTAAAAGAAGAGAGCTGCAAAAACTGAGACAATTAATAAAAAGCATATCTGTTTTCTCTGAAAGTCTGTATAGTGTGGACGAGCCTTAGGGTTGTAGATCTTGAGTCAGAAAAACTGGGTTCTGTGTTTAAAATAATCTGGTCCTTAAAAATTCAGACTAGGATTTACTTTTTAATATAGTTATTCCAATGTGTTAATTAAACTTTAACAACAACTAAAGTTAAACATATATGATTATGATTGAATATGGTTACATATATATTACATTTCCTTAAGACAATATGCCTTTAATCCAACAGTAAACTATTTCAATGTTATTTTAATCTGAAACCAGCAGATGACTAAAACTGAATATTGGCATTTTCATGTGTTTAAGGCCACAAACATGTGAAGAATGGGGCAGATTGGACAATGCACCAGATTGGAAATTAGATTACTACATCTTCCTGTTTCATGGCTTTATTAGCATGCTTATTCAGTTAGCCAGTGTTGCTAGCCTATTTTAGTTAGTTTCCAACATGTTGCAAGCATATATAGTGTGAGAGAAAAAAAAACTCACTGTTGCAAGCTAAGATATAATATTATATTGGCATGTAGATGCCTTCAGGCTAGGACTTCACTGACATTTTGTAGGTTGTATCATTGAGCCATTTTGATTTTTGAAACTCATATCAGATGTATTTTTGTTTTCCTTCTGATGCGTATGCAACCTTTCTTGAGATTTCAAGCATGTTTAACCTATTTTAGGTAAAAAAATATGATTAATTTCAGAAAATAATAATAATTGTAGTTATAATAAAAGTACCATTTGTGCTTGTGGCCTAAATATAATAATATTACTGTTTGGACCATACTGCTCTGTGTGGTAATGAACTTTCCTACCCACAAGCACCAGTATTAACACCTAAAAAGCTAAATAAAGCCTGGATTAAGACCACAAGCTGCTGTGACAAAAAATCCCCAAACAACACACAAATACGCTTTAGCTGCTTTACAGGGAGACTGTATTAGCCTGCACAACGTGGGTGTTTAATTCGCCCAATTTAACACTCTCTATACGCCCTTTATGTGGCAGCCAGTACCACAGCAGTGGATAAATCAGAACAGAAGAATAAAACAACACAAATATACCGGTGCGTGGAAGCTCTGGGCCGAGTCTCACTGTGAGGCTTGATAGATAGCTTTAGCTGTACACGTACTACTCTTAACACTCCTGCAGTGATTGAATTAAAAGCGCCAACCATGTAGAGAGAATGCAATAAAGAGGAAGAGCTATAATTCAGTGCTGCCGCTGTGTTTTTGATCAAGAGCTTTGTCAGCGAGCTTCTTAATCCTGTTGCTGATAAACCGTAATTATGTCCACCACTGAATGCCATGTGCCACCACCCCAATCTAAACTCCACTACAGTTTACATGCGAATTGGAAACTCACTCTCTCTCCTCGTTCGCCTTTAGTCCCGGCAGGCCCCTGCAAAGAGAGAGAGAGAAAAAAAAACTGAAGACAAACATTTCCGAATTCAATGAGTCACCGATCTGAGCAGAAAATGACACATAAGAAACACAAAGACAGTAATAGGTGTTTGGAGAGGGAGATTTGAATGTAAGAGCGGACAAAATCGATCACGGATGAAATGCATGAGCCAAATGCATAAAATGGATGCGTCGCTGACCTAATGTGTTGGAAATCAGACCGGGATTTGTGGCCAGAGCGCCATGGCTGCTAAACAATTCTGATATCATAACATCTGGGGTAAAAAGGAGATGTAACCCGGAGAAGGACTTGTTGGGATAGATTTTGTGGATTTTGTTGTTGCGCCAGAATGTGTGAGAATATGATCATAGTTTATATAAGTACTGAAAGTAATTTCACACATACGAGCAAGAGGTTATGGCTCTATGTCTTTATTGTAGTAGAATTAACAAAGCCCTGCTCTTCCATAACCCAGGTCATAACTGATCATAAAGCTGTCAACTTACTGACAATCTCTCTTCCAGGGCTTATAAAGAGAAAGATGTACATGCTGGAAATCAGCGTTGAGAGGCAATGGAACTCTGCAGATGTTCCACATAACTGCGCTGAAGCATATGGTTTTACTTTACTAATCTATGAGAACAAACGCACAGAGTTACAGTGATCCAACTTAAATACAGGTGCCACTCAGCAGGAAACTAATAGAGACTGACGTTAATACCTCATGTGCTTCTAAACATATATGAGAATCAAATATTTCAGTTCTGAAACTCAACAGCTGAGGTTTCTCAGTTTGTAGTTCTCTCTGAATATTCAAACTTTATAAAATGTTTTTACTTGCAGTACATCACAATTTTGTCAGTTGCCTGTATGCTCAGCCACACTGGCAATAGTCTGATGTAATGGATTGCATGTTAATGTACTGTATACTGCCTATTTATGCTGTCAACCACAGAAATTAGGAATTTGGCTCAATAATCAACATTGATGTTAATCCAGGATTGCATCCTACATGGCAAAATCACGCACGCACGCACGCACGCACGCACGCACGCACGCACGCATGCGCACGCACGCACACACACACTTATGAGCACAATTAAATAAGACATTAGCCTTATATTTTCATTTGACTAGAAAAGACCAAAAAACAAGAATAGTCAAGATTCTTGACCTGTAAATTCTCATTGAGTTTGGCAAACCACAAACACCTTTTGTTCATCAGAGAGTTTTTTCCCACTCTCTTCTGTTTGATTTAAATGCTTTTAAATATGTCCC
>CAIGQV010001633.1:4401678-4428247 GCA_903798115.1 Danio jaintianensis
AAGAAAGAAAGAAAGAAAGAAAGAAAGAAAGAAAGAAAGAAAGAAAGTGATTATGGCCCACTGATAAGATTGGTGAAAATCAATGCAACAATAATCAATTCTAACTGACTTTGGATTTAGATCTAATCACTCAAATTAATCTGCTAGCTGTTATCTTTTGGAGAAGATGAAATCCAAACTTAATAGTGGTAGAGTAATAGGAGTGATTTTAGGATAGCAGTGTTCTTTTGATTTTAAAAAGGCATTTGACACAGTAAATCATGAGGTACTCTCAAAGTTCACACTTTTACATTTTTCCTTTGAGGCTATTAAATGGATGACTTCATATCTGACAAACAGGAGAACATGCGTGCATCTTGGAAATAGACAATCAGTGTAAAGAATCTGTAACTGTGAAGTTCCTCATGGTTCAATTTTAGGCCCTATCCTGTTTACTTTGTACATAAATGACCTGTCACAACTCTATCCTTCTATTAGTTTTCAAATGCTGATGACATACATTTTATTTTATGTATGCTAATGACATTCATAGTTTTATATGTGCATGTGGAAAACAAACAACAGGCATCAAACTACTTGACCAAGGCATTGGCACATGTTTCTGATTGACTCTCAGCATAATGATCACTTAAATGTGCTAGTCTTGGGTCGTATTTGACTTTCACATGGCGCTCAGGGTGGGATTTAAATGTCTGGGCCTTACCAGAGACAGAAAAAGAGTATTAATGTAAGCTGATTAGCATGTGGCTTAAATGATTTGATAAAGCATATATTAACACAAAATACCAATTGATGGGTCCTTACCAATCCCGGGAGTTCACAGCACTTATCCCGGCTGGCCCATGATGTACTGCAGACTATGTCAAACATCTGGAGCTGAAACTGTAGACAAGACCATAAAAACACATATAAATTTGTTGAATTGCAGTCATTCATTTAGCAAGGTATGTACATGTTTTATAAATCTTATCAACACAAATATATTATGAAATAATCTAAACCAGCGATGTCACATTCAGTTCCTGGAGGGCCACAGCCCTGCAGAGTTTGGTTCCAACCATGCTTCAACACACCTATTTGTGGATGTTAAACAAGCCTGAAGGACTCAATTAGTTTGATCAGGTTTGTTTGATTCAAAATTCAATTGAGTTCACACTTACAGATAATTGACATAATAATTTAGGCATATTTGGGGTGCTGTCCGGGGACAGTGCTTTGAGATCAGAAGGACACTCTAACTCGTGTTATTCCCCTTGTCAGAAGAGAGAGTGAGAGGAGTCTGAGTGCAAGTAAATTAATTTGAAAGTGTGGAGATGGGGTGGTGGAGGGATGCTAAAGATAACGGGGTAGGACATACTTGATTATTTATAGGGGCTTGTTCTAGTGCTGATTGGATAATTATATGATTGTCAATGATGAATTAGCCTTGTCAATGATCTGTATATGTTTTAGTTAGTTTGACTAGTTTTAGTCAAAATTAGTTTATTAAACTTTACTTAGGGTTAAAGCTAAACTGAGCTGTGCTGTGGTCCTCCAGGAACTTAATTTGACACCCCTGATCTAAACAATTTACAACCAGCCTTATAAAAAGTACATGCCTGTGACAACATTTTTAAAAACACAGCATGCAAAAATCTGTCGAAAAACAATGAGAATCTGAATTGTTTGCCAATTTAGGACCAATTTAAAGTCTATTCAACCAACATTAGCCCTTTGTATTATAATATTATTGTATTTTTGTTGTTGTTTTTTGTTTTTTGTTTACCATGTTTGAGAAATAGCTACACAAATTATAATAATAATAATAATAATAATAATAATAATAATAATAATAATAATAATAATAATAATGTGTCATGTCCTTAAAAAACGATTATTATTATTTGTAGTAGTAGTAGTAGTAGTAGCAGCAGCAGCAGCAGCAACAGCAGTATGATGTGAGTTTTACGATGTCAATCAACATTTTAATACATTTTATATATTTTATTTTGACAGGAACAATAGCTTTAACATTAGGTTACATTTACATTTGTTCTTATTTACGATTTATATGATTCAAGGTTGTTTAGATATTTGCATTGGAAAACAAAAATACTGACATAAGATTTTATTAACACTATTTAAAATGTCATGACTTTCTCCACCACTTTAAGACATGTAAAAGCCTTAATTAATGCAAGTGTAAATATTGACCTTTTAAAGACCCTGCAATGAGTCAGAATTGACAAATGATGTGTACGCTCATTGTTGCAGATGAACAGAATCTAAATAAGTTGATGCATTTACTTACAGCTGCGCCTGAGATTTTTCTGATTATTTGTTTGGGCTGAATGATGGATTGTAATAGTTTTGTTTTGTTTTTTCAACTTTTTTGCTCCACACAAACTCACATTACACCCCCTACCAACATAATTACAAAGACAATTAGTCTCATCAGTTGTTCTGGCACCCTCGAGGGAGAGTAAAATCAGACGCACTCCTACACCATTAGACATAATGATCCACACATTCAGAAGAAAAAAAAACCAGTCTGTATTTACCATCTTGAACCAAATGCCATGCTCTGAATTCCACATCCTAATCTTTAACGATTGTGCTTTTTTTTCTGGGAGTTTCAGACCATCTATAATAATTATTAGACTCCAAACAAAGACTCATTTCTGCACTTAGACTGAGTTCATTGTGTCACTGAGGGACAAAAGCTTGTCCTGTTTTTGGCTTAAATGGATGATTCTTTCAGGCTCTGCTGAGTCTCGTTTTTTCGAATTGAGTGGTGGACAGTGACTAAGTAAGTATTTATACCTCACTACTGTACTTCAGTACATTTTATGAAGTATCTGTATGTGTTTGTTTTTTTTACTTTTACTCACTTTTACTTTATTACATTCTAAAGCAAAAATACTTTACTTTTTACTCCATTATTTTACAAATATTTATTTATAAAAATGATTTTGAACTGGACAATTCTTAACTGTTCAGAGATGTGATGATGGTGGATTCATGAACAGACTGAATCTTGTCAGTTAACCCATTAAATCTGTTCACAAATCTCAATGAACAATATATGTGTGACTCGGACAGATCAGTTTGCAACTGTTCAGAAGTAAACAACTCACTCATTTAAATGATCCATTCAGAGAGTCATCAGATAATGATTCAGTGATTCAAAAGATTTGTTTAGAGAGAGTCAGCTGTTAATGAGTCCCTGATTCACATAATCTGTTCAGAAAGAGACAACTGTTAACAACTTACTGATTCAAATGATCCATTTAGAACGAGTCTACAGTTAATGATTGATTGATTTACAGTTTTTTACAATTGTTTTGCCATAAATTTCAGAACCCTGGTGTCAATTTTCAAAACTCTAGATACAAAATTCACAACCATTGCCAATATTGCACATTTTTGCTAAACTCTTAACTTTTTTCAAATGCTTGGACACAATACACACAAGTCAAAGATACGTTGTTCAGTGAACTAAAATCACCTTTTCGATATAATACAATTAAACATCAAATTGATCCCATTTCAAAATGCAACTCACACATTACATTTGAAATAACCATGTATTCATATAATTACCATGATGCAACTATCAACTGATACAAGTGGTCAAAATGATAAGTAACTGTTACATTAATCTTGATGCATGGAAACTGATGTACAATATTACATGTGTAGATGATGAAAGTTGCAGGATAGATCAAATGACAGCAGTTACCACAGAAGATGACCCAACTGGACTACATTATCTATAGATTTCATCCTTATTCCATATTTATCATTTCTTTGTTCCATGTACCGCTTTTACAGACAACATTTTCATGTTTTACATTACTGTATGCAAGAGAGCCCAATTACAGCATAACAGCAGACCAATGTCAGGCCTGGATTTACATTGACAGAAGGTTTATTTCTGAGATTCTTGACTAACGAAAACACCACTGTGATGTGAAGGGGAGAATCTGTGGCCAAATCCATAACACCAGACTGATGGAAACAGATCCCAAAATAGAAGTCTGATATATGGAAATATATTCAAATTATATATGTGACATACTAGTTCATATGGATTTCACATACAGTATATTAAATACATGTCATACATGTCAAAATATTGTATGATATGGTTGAAAAAAATTAAAGTGATTTTTGCTCTATTTTGTCAAATTATTGACAAATATGACATTTTATATACGTATTTTTTATATAGTATGTGAAATCCAATTGTAATTTGCATATCATGCAATATTTCAGCTTTTTGATATGGGATCGTGCAGTGAGAAACACTTTGGTTAACTTTACTATTCTGTTCTGTTATTTGGTTTTTTTTTTTACAGTAAACCTACGTTATGATTGAATGAATAAAACTTTAGTTCATTGATTCTACTGTCTGTACTATTCCCTCTACACTTATGTATAAACCATAATGAAACCTGTATCATACATTTTAACCAACAATATTGAATGATTGTTAATGATTTTTTATTGAAACTATGTGTATCTCGTTTATGGGTGATCTAAAGTAATGTGCCTGTGGTATTTGTATGATAAAAGGATTATGTGAACCAATGATCCTGCAAATGCAAGGCTTCTTTAAGGAAATGAAGGCAACATGCAGAGTTTTGAACACTGGAGAGCCTGTGTTAAAGGTAGTGACTGTTTAAAGTTTTGTGTCTAGAGTTATGAAAAATGACATCAGGGTTCTGAAATTTGTGGCAAAACGATTATAAAAAACTGTAAATTATCCGTTCAGAGGGAGTCTTAAGTTAATGTTTCACTGAATCAAATGATTTGTTCTAAGCAAGTTTACAGTAAACGATTGACTGATTCAAATGATCCATTCAGAGTGAGTCTACAGGTAACAATGCATAGATTTAAATTATCCATTCAGAGGGAGTCTACAGGCGTCATGGTGGCACAGTGGGTAGCACGATCGCCTCACAGCAAGAAGGTCGCTGGTTTGAGCCTTGGCTGGGTCAGCTGGCAGTTCTGTGTGGAGTTTGCATGTTCTCCCTGTGTTCGTGTGGGTGTCCTCCGGGTGCTCCAGTTTCCCCCATAGTCCAAAGACATGCGGTATAGGTGAATTGGGTAAGCTAAATTGTCCGTAGTGTATATGTGTGAATAAGTGTGTATGGATGTTTTCCAGTGATGGGTTGCAGCTGGAAGGGCATCCGCTGCGTAAAACATATGCTGGATAAGTTGGCGGTTCATTCCGCTGTGGCGACCCCAGATTAATAAAGGGACTAAGCCGAAAAGAAAATGAATTAATGATTCAAATGATTTGTTCAGAGGAAGTCTACAGTAAACAATTGACTGATTCAAGTGATTCATTTAAATCGAGTCTACAGTTAATGATTTACTGATTTTAGAGATTCAAATAATTAATTCAGAGAAAGTTTACAATTAAAGACTCACTGATTCAAACGATCCATTCAGAGCGAGTCTACAGATAACGATTTACTACTTTAAACTGTCCATTTAGAGTGAAACTGCGGTTAATAATTTACTTATTCAAATGATTTGTTCAGAGCAAGTCTACAGTTAACAGTTGACTGATTCAAATGATTTGTTCAGAGCAAGTCTACAGTTAATGATTGACTGAATCAAATAAGTCTAAAGTAAATGATTCGCTGATGTTGCAAATTTATTTAAAACGAGTCAAAAATTGTTCAAGACTGTAGCGCAAAACATTACCAATGACAAATTTTAAGATCTATTACTGTAAATGAAAATCATATTTAGGCCATGACTGTCACCTCTTGGAAAACAAAAGCTTCATTAAAAGTTTGCATAAGCCCACTGTATGAAACACATGAGTGTGTAAATATTTGTCTACATCTGAAAGGGCATCTGAAAAGGTACATCTGAAAAGGTACGTTTTATTTAAGAACCAGACATAACATTTAAATAACACAAAATAATGCCCATGCATGCATCTGACACATTTTTAATATTTAATTTTTGTGCAGTTACATACTGTTCCTATTAAAATGCTACATGTTTTTATATTGTATGTCACATATTAACACATATTTTGTATTATAATTATACATATGTATTAATTTTTTGGCTATACTAGACCATTATATATATATATAATTATATTTGCAATGTTTTATCATTTGCACTTGTCAGAATTATCATTAAACATCAGTATGGTTAACACAGTTTATGACAATATTTTTGTAAATTTTTTTTATTAATCGACAACTAAATATTCATCAATAAGTCAAGGGTCAATTTTTATCAAACTTTCTTTATAAACTTTTTTTTTTTGCTTTTAAAACTCATTTAAAAATGTCATGGGTCATTTTAAGTCAACAGGAGGGTTCATATTTAATTACATACAAAATCTTGTACTTTTGCACTTTTTTACTTTTGCACTCAAGTAAAATATGGACTTGAATACTTTTACTGGAGTAAGTTACTATGATATCTGTTTTTGTTCCCACTTGATTTGTGTACTGAAAGTCTTACTGGTGCTGAATTGTCTTTCCGTCCTCGTGATCGGACCATTCGCCCCAGAACCTCCACTCCATCAATGCTGATGTTCCCTGCGGCATTGATGGATTTCTCTCCAACCGTCTTGCAGTCCATCACCACTTTAGCAGCGGTTTTACTGATGGCCACATGAAGCTGGATGAGACAGAAAGAGACACGTAAGGTTTAACAGCTAATAGGGCTGCTCTGATGTTTCATTTTACCTGATGTTGGTGGATGATAACTATTTGAGCAATATGGTGAAAATAGTTGAGCGTTAAAGCAGAAGATTAAAAAATAAATCTATAATTTATAGAAAATGTATAATACGTTGCTCCAGGTACGTTACATAGCATGTTTCAGATGACAAATCCACTAGAGGGTGCTGTCTACATTTTGTGAATCTGAAATTACTTAGTACACATCCACAAGAAGGCAGAGCTTGTCATACAGCTCACCTAAACCTGTGAACCACTGACTTAAACTTTTCTCTAAAACCAACCAATAGTGTTTTTAAAGGAAACGTAAAAAAAAAAATGTACTGTGGCCAAATAGATTTACCTTGATTTTACATTGCTTTTATCTCTGCTGTGGAACCGTATGTCAACCGTATGTCAACCGTACAAAGTGAGCTACCACACAAATGAACAGAGGCAAATGCATTCAATTTGTATAAAATCAAATGTATGAAAGTTGTTTGTAAAAGTGAAAGTGAAAATATTACAAATGTATAAAAGCTGAGGCAAATGTATTTGATTACAAATCCACTGTTAAGTTATTTGGTGGTGTATCTTTTGTGTTGTACAAAGAACTGCACAAAAATAATCCTTTATCCGTCCATAATATAGCCCTATAAATATCATGTGAAAAGGAACAAAAGCTGTTTACATCATAAAAATGCAATCAAAAGAATGTTTAAGTGTGCATGTTCCCTCCAGTAGCCTCTGGTTAGAAAGTGTGCGCTGACTTGTAGCACCATCCCATGTCACTTTCCAAAACCTTTTCATTCAATGTTCCATGCTGGTGGAATGATCTTCCCATTCCCACACAGACTGCAGATTCACTAGTATGATTCAAACGACATCTAAAAACCAAGGACCCCCTCTTCTCTCCCCCTCATCACCACACAACAACCCCCAACTGAGTGGGCTTGACAAACCACCTGTAGAAAACATACTCTTTCATCTTGCATCAGTTTTGCACACTTGCACCAGACATGTTCTTATAAAAAATACACTATGCATTTATAATGTGTGCTTCACAAAGGTGAGTTGGTTTGACAAACCACCTGTAGAAACACTCTTCACTCTTCTCTCTCTATAAAAAAAACACTCCCTCTTACTATAGAACTTAATTCTCTGAGCACAAACAGTTCCTTTGTATAATTAGAGCTTCTTGTGTGTACTGCCTCTTGTTGATTTGCTGAATGTCTCCTCAATTGTAAGTCGCTTTGGACAAAAGTGCCTGCCAAATGACTAAATGTAAATATAAACGTCCACCACGTTTTTTGTTTTTGTTTTGTTCTTTTGTTTTTCCGAGATGAGCGATTTTTTTTTCCTTTCTTCTATTGTTATCAAAGGAAGGACCACATTTTTTAACCGCAGCCAGCATAAAGAACCGTAGTGAGTTTTACGCTTAACACTGAACGCTTTGTTAAAAGCTCAGAAACTTGGAGAAGCACACACAGCTGAGCATTTTTAGTTTTAAGTTTTCAGTAATTTGATTAACACATGCCCTAAGTACGGTTTAGTGGATTCACAAAAATCTAGGCTGAAGCATGTATTCCCAATGAGGCTGTGTTGCATTGTTTGCTATTGTCAGCCACACGCCACACTGCAGTCTCATAACTGAACTCACCCAGCTGTCCAAAACCACAGCCGTACAAGCTAACACAAAGCTAGCAAAAGTTCATATTTGTGCGTCAGAGCAGATTTCAGTATGAGACAGCACACGTCGCCTGGTAATGGATTTGGGGTCTAAAACTCAATTTTCTCCAGTTCACTGGATGCAATTGTAAGCGCGAGTACGGCTGATAGCAGACTCAGACCAAGCTCATTATCGTCACGTCTCACATTAACGTCAATTATAAAGCCTTATGAAGGGAGGCTGTTTAATACTCACAAATTAAACTTCTCTATCAGGGCAGCGAAAACAGCCTCAGACAGATGGAATTCGCTTTCAGCCTGGCAAATGTGGTTTTTAATACTGAAAATCACCTTTCATTTTTTCTGAGCGGCAGGTGTTTCTGCAGTGAAAGCCAATTAGACTGTGCATCTGCAGCAGAGACGGGCTGTTTAGGGAGAAACGGCTCCATGTGTTTTACCTGAGAGTGTGTGTCTGGAGCGCTCTGGCGATGGACATGATGAGCTGTTAAGCAGGAGTGAGGGGTCAGTTTTGCTCCTGTTTCTGCTGGTCACATCTGCCTCATGATCAATTTCAGGATGAATCTGTTTCCAGCATGATGAACTGGCCTGTTTCACACTTCAGGCTTCATGACTGTCAAAGCCAACTGATCCTGCCCATCTTTAAACATTCACTGATTGGCTGTAGCGTAATTTGGATTTTTTTGTAATGGTGTTCACTTTAAAACCTATAGGACTGCCACAGCCATATCACCCTGCAGTCCAAGACCTGTTACTCACTGAAACTAAGCAGTCAGTACCAGGATGGGAGACCACATGGGAAAACTAGGTTGCTGCTGAAAGTGGTGTTAGTGAGGCCAACAGGGGGCGCTCAACCTGCGGTCTGTGTGAGTCCTAATGCCCCAGTAAAGTGAAGGGGACACTATACTGTTAGTGAGCACTGTCTTTCGGATGAGACGTTAAACCAAGATCCATACTCTCTGTGCTCATTAAAAATCACATGGCACTTCTCGTAAAGAGTAGGGGTGTAACCTCGGTGTCCTGGCCAAATTCCCTCCATCGGCCCTTGCCCATCTTGGCCTCCCAATCATCCCTATCCACTGAATTGGCTCTATCACTATCTCTCCACCAATATCTGGTGTGTGGTGAGTGCACTGGCACCGTTGTCCTGTGGCTGCCGTTGCATCATCCAAGTGGATGCTTCACACTGGTGGAGGTGTGGAGAGACCCCCCCCCTCATGATTGTGTAGCGCTTTGGGTGTATGGCCATACACAATAAATGCACTATATAAATACAGATTACAATTACAATTACAATTACGACCATGCTTATCTCTTTCCCGACAGGCAGCACTATCGTGTTTGACGATTTTCAGGGCCTCTACAGTTTGAAAACCAATATAAACTGATAGAACAGACACTATGTATTATGTATTATCTATTTATACCCCTGAGTTTGGTTAGTCCTTGGTCCAGTATTGTATTGTCACCATTCATTGTGCTGCCTGTGTTTCCATGTTCCAGTTTCTGATGTAAGTGTTATTGTAAATAAATATATGCGTTTTGATAAATCTCGTCGAGCTTTACTGACAAAGTACAACTGTGACACAGATTGAGTAGAGGATCACTTCAGCAGTAAAAGCTGTGGATCTGTGTTCATCATCAACAATAATAAAGTAACCTAGCACCAATATTAACTGATAATAACTGAGAACTAAAGAAACAAAGAAGACTGAAAGCTGAAAATGCAGCTTTTTCATCACAAGAGTAAATAATAATTTCAAAATATGCATTAAAAGAGCTGAGAGTAATTTTAAATTGTAAAGATAAATGTTCTACAATATTACAGTTTGCAATTATTTAACATTAACATACACTTTTGACATTCTTTTCACACACATCCTTATCCTAAACTTCACAGAAAACTATCTGCATTTGTTTTTTTTGTTTTTTTATTCTGGATGATTTATGAGTCGTTTTCCTCATGAAGATTAAAAAAAAATGTCCACACAAGGTCATAATTTACTGGTATTGCTATGATTGTGGACACAGACACACACATGCACAGACACACATGTTTGTTTTCATTGTTATTATACTGTGCAAACTGTACAATACCCAACCCTCACAGGAAACTGGGTACAGTTTTAACTTCTGGTTTTATGGCAAAAGCGGCAGAGCCAGGGAAGCATTACAGGAAAAGCCCCTTTAATAAGGTCAGTCAGTTCATCCGATGACCATATTCTTATTCAGGCCTCAGGCAACAATTTCAGGTCTTATACAGTCCAACTGAATGGGAAAACTGTGATTTCTGTTAAACTTTTTGATCAACTTAGACTTCCAATCAAAGCAATAACATATTATTATAAATTGTACCTCTTAAGTTCAAATTATGCAAAACAAAATCGCTGGTCCATATATGGTATAAAAACAGGATATTGTTTTATTTTATTATTATTATTATTATTATTATTATTATTATTATTATAAGCCCAGATTGCTTCTTTAAATCAAAACCAGGAAAGGACTGGTACAACTTCAACAAAGGCGAAGTAGTGTGTAAAAAAAAAAAAGGTGTTTATTCACAGTAATGGCACATTTTTTTGCTTCACACTGCCCAAACAAACAGCAACAAGCATTGGTTGTTGGCTTTTGCTGGATTGGTGTGTGCTAGCGATGCTGTTTAATGGGTAGGTGTGAGGATATCTGTTAGGCTGTAAATCTTTAAATCCAAACAGCAAACTTCAGAAAGTCGCTGGTTACTGGTCTTTATTTTGATACATTTATAAAACTATTCTTAATATTACATCAGCTTTGCATAGAAATACAAAAAAATGTGTTTTCATTTTTTGAAAGTTGTGGAAAAAAGGATCATGAAATTATTATTATTATTATTATTATTATTATTATTACTAGTAGTAGTAGTAGTGGTATTGTTGTTGTTGTTGTTATTATTATTATTATTATTATTATTATTATTATCAATCATAATTTATTTATTTATTTATTTTGCTATTTGTTATTTAATTATATAATTATATAATTATTATTATTATTATTATTATTATTATTAGTAGTAGTAGTAGTAGTAGTAGTAGTAGTAGTATATTTATTTATTTATTTTGCTATTTGAGAAAATAGGAATGCAAAAAATGGTGGTACTCTCTGATTCACTGCTGTATAAGTGTACCCAACTATGATGACTTCTGCTGACTTCTCAGAAACACATAATTGTCCCTTTGCGTTGAACTTTGAGCAAACAGCAAACAGTAACAATACACTAACTAAAATTACAAAGGTGAAATCATCATCTATGCCACCTTTAACAGTATGTAACATCATCAAAAGACACCTTATATCTTTTAATCATTTACACAAACATCAAGAAATGCCAGCACCAATGACGTTCAAGCAAACCAAATGGGAGAAAAGTAAACGACGTTATAGATACACCTATAATTGCAATTATAATAATAATTATAATAATTGCACCTTTAGAATGTGCAATTGAAAAAAGCACATTCTAAAGGTGATCGCATTAACTTTCTTTCTAAATCTCCATGCCTTTTATGCCATTCATGAAAAACTATTGTCAGATTTGTTGCGTTTCGCTCTGGTCAACCTGCTTGTATCAGCATTTCCTTAACAAAAACCATACACTGTGCTCACCTTGATCGTAAAAGCATGGAAACACCAGCAAATAACAGGCCGAAGATGAGCCTCTGAAATATCTGAAGCGTAACAGCAACCCTTGTGACCTTGCAAAATGACAACCTCCGAGCTCTGGCTTTAGAAAGTGTGGAATAAGTCATGGTTGGGTTGAGAAGAACGGCCCATTTTTTTAATAGAGTCCCGGACCCTCTGCTCACATCATCAGGATCTCATCCAAGTCGGGGGGCTTTGTTTAAAAGCTGTCATAACAAGTCAAGCCAACTGTGAGTTACTCGGGGTCAGCGGCATTGAGGACAGAGAATGGCTTTACACTGTGAAAAACAGATCAACTCTCAGCTTCAGCCGCAAAGCCCTCAATATGAATCTCATTAGCAAGCAAACTTGCTCTATAAAAGAAGATTATATTAGTTTGTGTGCTGCACCCTCACTTTAATGCAAATAGAGAGGAATCGATGTAGCATGGCTTTGTTTGTGTTTGTTACTCTGTTAAACAAATTAGAATTTTTGTTTATTTATTTTTTTATTTATCATTTGGGTCAGTCACATACAATGTAGCTTTTGTTAATGTCTGGAATTGAATTTGATTTCCTCCCATAAATGCTGATGGTAAATGTTGTTTCTGACATACAGTTGAAGTCAGAATTATTAGCCCTCCTGAATTATTATTATTTCTGTTTAACGGAATGAAGATTTTTTTCAACACATTTCTAAACAGAACAGTTTAACTAATTTCTAATAACTGATTTCTTTTATTTTTGCCATGATGACAGTAAATAATATTTTACTAGATATTTTTTAAGAAACTAGTATTCGGCTTAAAGTGCTATTTAAAGCCTTAACTGGGTTAATTGGGTTAATTAGGCAAATTAGAGCAGTTATGCAAGTCATTATATAACAGTGGTTTGTTCTGTAGACAATCGGAAAAAATATTGCTTAAGAGGGATAATAATATTGACCTTAAAAGTAAAAAAAAAGTTAAAAAAACCAACTGTTTTTATTTTAACCAAAATAAAAAATAAGACTTTCTCTAGAGGAAAGAATATTATAGGAAATACTGTGAAAAAATTGCTCTGTTAAACATCATTTGAGAAATATTTGAAAAAGAAAAAAAGAAATCAGTAATTTTTTTACTTCAACTGTACGTGGTGATAATAAAGAATAATTTGGCATATGTCCAATATATATATACACATGATGGCAAACTTGCTGGTTGAATAAAAGTAACTTTAAGACAGAATTACAAAATTAAATAATTTTTGTCTTAAAAGTTCATTCATTCATTAATTTTATTTTCGGCTTAGTCCCTTTATTAATCTGGGGTCGCCACAGCGGAATGAACCGCCAACTTATCCAGCATATGTTTTACACAGCGGATGCCCTTCCAGCTGCAACCCATCACTGGGAAACATCCATACACACTCATTCACACACATACACTACGGACAATTTAGCTTACCCAATTCACCTATTACCACGTTTTTGGACTTGTGGGGGAAACCGGAGCACCCGGAGGAAACCCACGCCAACACGGGGAGAACATGCAAACTCCACACAGAAATGCCAACTGACCCAGCCGAGGCTCGAACCAGCGACCTTCTTGCTGTGAGGCGAACGTGCTACCCAGCCTGTCTTAAAAGTATTTCAAGTAAATGTTAATTAAATAAATAACTTCAATAATAGTTCAATAATGTAACTGAAAAATATTTTCAAATAGAGGGAAATATTCTGTATATTTTTTTTTATGCAAACAATTAAATTATATAGTCAATTTAGTTCAATCTAAGCTGTAAAAAAAAATTATAAAGTAAAAATGTAAGAAATAAAATTAGAAAAACAATTCTATAAGCACATTTAAATGTACTAATATTTTATTTTCAAGTATTATTTTAGCTTGGTTTAATCTAAAAATGTAACAACATATTTTAATTTGTATTTTCAAAAACAGCTTTTCAGCTCTAGTAAAAGGTTAGTAAATAGGTAAGGTAAAGCAACCTAAAGAGACATGTTTGTTGTGTAACTTGACATTGAAAGTAAAACAAAGTAACAATGAAAGTTGACTTCAGAAAACTACTGAACGATCCATTAAGTAAAAGACAGGTGACAGCTGAATTATTCAGCGAAGGGATCTAAATTCTGCTTATGCTCCACCGTTGAGATGCGCAGTGATTTATTTATTAATTCTGAAGTCGAGTCGGTGCTGAAGTAATCTGTATTAATCTTGACGAGCTCTGCCAAGAGGGATTACCCACAAACACATCATAAGTGGCGACAGGAGGAAAAAAAAAAAGACCTGCTCATAAACACACACGCACACACTGCATCAAAGGTACAACACGCTTGGCAAGAAAAGGGAATTATAAGCAGGCCTGGAATACATCAGACAGACTCTTGAAACTGCTGGAAGAGTGATAGAGAGCTCTTCAGCTCCACGCATGTGAAGAAAGAACACAGAAAACTGAACAGGACAGGGCTTTCATAAGCCATTTTCATACTGTCAGAACTCTGTAGAGCCAACCCGGGTGAAATCATAATTGATATTCCCTGCGGACGCTTTAGAGTCATAGCTGACAGAATCAACTCCTGTCTGTCACCGATTCGCACTGCGCGCTTGTTGTTTTGGTTCCGTTTTGTATAAAATGTTCGTTTTGCAATTTAAGACAAATGCAAATAAATCAATCGCATTGTTCGGTCAAAGATGAGTCTTATTTTGGTGTGTGGAATTAAGTACATTTACAACAGTGACTTTATATACAGGCAAAATTATAATAATAATATAATAAAACAATAAAGTGTTGTTTAACGGAGAGAAGATTTTTTTTTTTTTTTTACATATTTTAATAACTAATTTCCTTTTTTCTTTGTCATGGTGACAATATTTTTCTACTTATTTTACAAGATACTAATATTCAGCTTAAAGTGCATTTTCAGGACTTAACTAGATTATTGTTATCTAGACAAGTTAGGTTGATTAGGCAAGTTATTGAATAACAGTGGTTCCCCTTCATACTGGAACTTCAACGTGCGTCTGATAACAGACTATGGGAGTACATCAGACGACCAATCACTCTGAAGAGTAAGAAAACGGGCCAATGAAATGCCAAATTGAATTAGCAGAGCTCTGCTCCACAGCTGGCAGCAATGAGCCATCAGCGCTATATAAGCTGCACGCTGCGGAGTGAGCCTCAGAATTTAATTACTTCAGAGCCTCTCACAGAGACTGAAGACACTCTATCTGCCAACCTGATTTCAAGACTGAAACCAGTTTACTCACCAGTGCGGGAGATGATGCGACAGCGGCAGTCGATCTGGGCTTCCTGTCCCCTGGGCGTTTCGCTGGTGTGCACAAAAGAGCAGTTTCCATTAAAAGAGCAGATTCCCTAAGAGAGCAACACAGTCAATCAACACGTCTTTTTCAAGACGCTGTTCTGACTGTGCGTTTCTGGATGCGGTGGTTCCTATCTCCGGATGATGGGCACGGGTATCGCATCACAGGTCTGGGGGTCCAGCATGTCGATGCGGTGCTCGCGGACAGCTCATGCTCTCACTGTGAGAGCGTGGCTGTTGCACAGCTGAGATCGCGGCTTCCAAGCCACCCCCGTTGCTCCCCGTGAAAGCGGTTAGCACGCGGGCAGATCTGAGGATTACAGTGGGGGTTTATCCGTCGCCTCCGGGCCCGCGGACCCCCCACTCCTCCACAGCACGCTCCATCCAAGCTTCGAGTGGAGGTGCGGTTCATCCCCCGGGATGCCCGTGCCTCCGCTTGATGACACCGGAGATCAGATGTCCATCGCGACATCTGAGGGCGAGCTGTCATGCTCAGATGACAGACCGGGCTCGCTTCCATCCTACCGAGCTCGCTTCCATCCTACGGGGTGCAATGCGTAGTCACGGTTCTCAAATCAGACATGATGGCTGCGCTTCCTGGGCTGCTTCGGTGGTGTGGCTGGAGATGGCTTGTCCCCCAGTCTCACCGCCGGACCGACAAGAGGTGTGGTGTGCGGGTTGATGTAAGATGAATCTTCCAGCTCCCGTCCACTTTTTCCCAGGGGCGCACAGCGAGCGCACGCTGGCATAGAGGACGTTTTTTCTCTGCCCGGTCCTCGTGCGCTTCCGTCTTCACCTCCTCTGATGGCGAGGCGGCCAGTGGGTACGAAGCTATTCCTCAGGTGGTTGGCGCCGCCACCTGGAGGGGTAAGCTGAGACCCCCGTCCAAGGCGGGTGGGTTTTCTGTGTCTCTCATGGCCAGAGCCCACACCGTTGCGGGCCATGCCGCTTCTGCCCTGCACCACGGCACCTGCTGTGCTGCACAGGGGCGGTTCTTCCCCAGGCTTATGCGTAAGCACCGCACGGTGGTCGACTATGCTCTCATGACCTTCAAGTCGGCCGCCCGTGCCCTGGGGAGGACGATGGCCACACAGTGGTCCGGAAATGCCACCCTTGGCTTACCCTGGCAGATATGCGCCACGCCGACAAAGTACGCTTTCTTGGTGTGCCCATATCCCAGGCAGGCCTACTCGGCAACACTGTCGGGGACTTTACCCAGGAGTCCTCGGTGGTGAGAGATCAGCCGTGCGCGATGGAGCAGGTCATTTCCTGGTGGGCTTGGAAAACTGCTCCCCCACCGGACCCGTCCGCGCTGGCTGTTCTTCGCCGAGAGCGCTCTTCCAGCGGCTCCAAAATGTTCCGCCGTCACAGCCCGTTACACCGGCTAGTGAACGGGCCGAGCCTCGCCGCAGAAAGTTGACGCTCCTGTCATAGGTCGCCGTAAATTCCGGTAATCGGACCGTGAAGCGAACCTAAGGCGGGCCACTTGGAGAGGAGGAGAACCGTTCTTTCCCCGGTGGAGGGCTGTGGCTCCCCCGCGAACGAATGTAGCTATCCAAAAAGAGCGGCTTTTTCTCCCTCTGGGTGTGGAAGCCCAATTGCTGCCAGCATGGGACGCACTGCCTTCCAGCTCTCAGCTTTGGTGCACTTCGCCACAGGCTTTGAGGGCGCCAGAGGATGAGGTCCTTTCTCGCACCTCCAGCCTCTCAGCGGGATCCTGGGAGGAAGGTAAGAGTCAATCTCTTATTTTCAGTTCTTCCTCGGGACGCTCCGCTTCCCGGGGTGAGCACTCCCCATCCCGAAGCTGCCCCTCCACGGGTACGTCAGCGATCGTTCCGGAGATGCTGCTCATTCGGACTCTGTCAGCCTGGTTAGCGCTGCTCAGCCCGTCGTAGTAGCTCACACGGACGGTCAGACTCGGCTATGCGTTTCAACGCACTGTTGGCCTCCCGAGTTCACGGGTGTGTATTTAAGCGATCATCGCTATGCTTCCCCTGACTCGCGTGAGAAGATTGTTATCCTCCTGGCGAAGGATACAATCGAGCCGGTCCCTCCAGCCGAGATGAAGAGTGGGTTTACGCCCCCACTTCATCGTACCCAGAGAGCGGTGGGTTATACCAATCCTATCTGCGCATTTTGATCTGTCATCTGTTCAGGATGCTAATCAGGATGCTCATGCAGAAACGCATCTCCCAGTGCGTCCGTCCGCGGGATTGGTTGCAGCTATAGACCTTAAGGATGCTCACTCCATGTCTCGCTCTCTCCCTCCTAAAGTGCGACGGGGTCCGAGCATGGCAGTAAATGGTCCTCCCCTTCGGGCTCTCCCTGTTCCATGCGTGGAGGATGAACTGTGCCTCTTTGGCGCACGCGCATCTGCATTTTTGATTATTCATTGACCTGGGTTAATTTTTTTTTTTTTCTCAGACCTTTGAATTAGTCGATTATGCATAGGGAGTTTTGTTGGGGTTTCGGGTCAACCGAGAATGAGCAAGCTCTCCCCCGGGCAGAGCTTCTCTCCTCTCGGGTTGGAGCTGGACCCGTCTCCATCCCGGCACGCTTTTAGCGCGCTGGGCTAGTACTGCCCTGTCCATTTAATTCGGCAGTTATAGTGGTTTCACTGAAGTTTTTCAGAGGCTCCTGGGGCATATGACATTTTGTAGTCGCTATCACGCCGCTCAATTGTTCATATGAGACCACTTCAGCGCTGGCTTCGCGATCGGGTCCCCAGATGGGCATGGCGCGCGGAGACGCACTGGGTGTCCATCACTACGCTGTGTCTCCACACCTTCAGCCACTGGATGGACCTTGCCTTCTTGTCCAGTCATGCTGTCATTCTGACGGATGCTTCCAGTACGGGCTGGTGGGCTGTGTATATCGAGCATGCAGCCGCAGGTTCGTAAATCGGACTTCGGTTGCGTTGGCATTCAATTGCCTGGAGTTGTTGGCAGTGTTTCTTGCTCTCTGCCGGTTCCTACCGGTACGGGAGGGGACACACGTGTTGGTTAGGACGGCCAGCATGGCTGCGATAGCGCACATCAGTCGTTTGGCTGATGTGCGCTACCGCCGCATGTCTCAGCTCGCTCGCCATCTGCTCCTCCGGAGTCATGCGGCTTAATAGCTGCACGCCGTTCATATCCCATACGAGCTCTACCGTGCCAGCTTACATGCTCTCACGACAGTTACGTTTCTGGGAGAATGGAGACTCCACCCCGGCACAGTCCAGCTGTTATGGGCACGCTTCAGAGAGGCCCAGGACATCCTGCCGCTTCTCCCAAGCGGCCCGCAGCCAGCTGCTTTCCCTGCTCTGCACGGATGCGCTGGCTCTCAGCTGGCCTCGGGTTTACGCAATATTTGTTTTTCCCCAGTGAGCCTGCGCGCACAGACTCTGTGCAAGGTCGGGGAGACGAGGTGCGGGTCTCGCTCGTTGCGCCTCCTTGGCCCAACCGGACCCGAGTTTCCAGACTCACACACTCCTCGTGATGGCCCTCCCTGACGAATTCCCCGAAAGAAGTACTCCTTTTTCTGGGACGGGCACCCTCTGGCACCCGCGCAGTGTTCTGGAACCCTCATTGAGGGTTTCTAGACAGAGCGCGGTAGACTTAGGTGATCTGTAGATGGTTAACACCGTCACTCAGGCTAGAGCACCCTGTATAGGCATGCCTATGTCCTGTAGTGGAGTCTATTCGTTGTGTGGAGCTCTTCTCTCTGAGAAGAACCTCGGACATGCCAGATTAGTGTTGTGTTTTCTTCCTTTAGGATAACTGGAGCGCAGGCTGTCACCCTCCACACTGAAGGTTTGGCTTGCTGCCATCCCCGCTCTCTGTGGCGGCGGATGGTAGCGCGCTGGGAAAGCATAACCTTATCAGCCGGTTCCTCAGAGGTGCGTGGCGCGAGATGGTTAATTCCATCCCCGCCCCCCTCTCTTGCCCTCTCGGGATCTCTCTAGCCCCAGCGGTTATGGTTAGGTCCGTTGAGCCACTCGACTCAGTATCTATAAGTTTTCTGTCCATGAAGGCAGCTCTGCTGGTCGCGTTGGTATAAGTCAGAAGGGTTAGGATTCCGGTGGCATTTTCGGTCAGCGAATCGTGCCAGGAATATGGACCGGCCTACTCTCACGTTTACCTGAGACCCCGGTTCAGCTTGTGCCAAGGTTCCTACCACCCCTTTTAATATTAAAAGTGGTAGTGAGCCTGCAAGCGCTGTCTGCGGAGGAGGCAGACCCAGCCCTTTTATTGTATGTCCGCGCACTGTACTTAATGTGACATGTAGAGCATACGTCTTTAAGCAGCTCTTTTCTGTTATGATCGGCAGAAGGGAAGTGTCGTATCAAAGCAGAGGTTGGTCTATTTTATAGTTATGCCATTGCCCTCGCCTCATGTGCCAGGGCAAGCTGTGTCCCCCGGGAGAGACAGCACACTTAAAAAAAAAAAAAAAAAAAGCGGTGCCTCCTTTTCGGCGTGAGTACGCCGCACCTCTTAACAGATTATGCAGAGCTGCGGGCTGGGCGACACCTAACACATTCACGAGATTTTATAATCCTCGAGTGGAGTCGGTTTCCTCCCGATTACTGGGTCACTCCGGTCAATCGAGACGAAATTAAACTCGGTGTCAAAAACGCTTGCTGCGCCATGCTCCCTAAGCCGGAGATACGTGCGCCTTTTCAATTCAATTCAATTCATCTTTATTTCTATAGCGCTTTTACAATGTAGATTGTGTCAAAGCAGCTTCACATAGAAGATTATAGTGAATTGGAATGGTGTCCGTTCAGTTTTTAGAGTTTAAGTTCAGTTCAGTGTGGTTTAATTTTCACTGCTGAGAGTCCAAACACTGAAGAGCAAATTTATTTATTTATTTATTTATTTTTTTTTTTTCCTTCACTTTCGCCTTTTCTATTCTGCTAGTAAGTTTCCCACTTGGCGAACCCTAGAGAATTCCTCCGAGGCCCCCAGCACCCGACTCAGCGGAGGAGCCGGGTGCCTGGCTCAGTGTGATGTCTGGTATGCCCACTCTTGGTCTTCCCACATGCTGAGGTTCGGTGCCAGCTATGCGCGGTCCCCGATGGTGATCCCATATGATTATTTCAGCCACGGAGTGTTCCCCCTGACCAGGCGGACCCGTGTCTTCCCTACCCGCTAACCAGCTTATCATATGTAGCACTCCCCCTCCATAGGGCTAGTCCATATGTCCTTATTGCCATCAAGTCTCCCCTCTTGGGTAGCAGGTGGCCTCCGCAGCGTCCTCCCCCTTCGGGGACTGGCACGCTTTCCCAACGTACTGTCGTATTTCTAAAATCCCTAGACTATATTAGCTAGGTAAAAGCACATTTACGACCCCTGATCTAAATTGGAATTATTCCCATGTAATGGTAATTAAGGGCCTAGGGGACGTTGGAAGGTTGCGCTCTTGGTGATGCTTGTGCGCCCACGCTATGCTTGGCAAACTTCACATCAGGAGCGTGACGGGCTTAGCTGCAGTGGCGTTTTCCATACAGTCTGGAGTATGAAGTGGAACGTCCTGGTTACGTCCGTAACCCACGTTCCCCGAATAAGGGAACGGAGACATGCATCTCCACTGCCACAGCAGCTGACTCTCCAGCTGATTAGCTGAGTGATCGGCTCTTCAGCAGGCAAATTCTGAGGCTCACTCCGCAGCGTGCAGCTTATATAGCGCTGATGGCTCATTGCTGCCAGCTGTGGAGCAGAGCTCTGCCAATTCAATTTGGCATTTCATTGGCCCGTTTTCTTACTCTTCAGAGTGATTGGTCGTCTGACGTACTCCCATAGTCTGTTACCAGACGCACGTCTCCGTTCCCTTATTCGGGGAACGTGGGTTATGGACGTAACCAGGACGTTTGTTCTGTAGCCAATCAAAAAAAATGTATTAAGGGGGCTAATAATATTGACCTTGAAATTGTAAAAAAAATAATTATAATAATAATAATAAATAAACTGCTTTAATTCTAGCCAAGCTAATAATACTTTCTAAGTAATAAGACTAACTAATAAAACTTTCCCCGGAAGAAAAAAAAATACACCATAAGCACAATTATACAATCATTATTCTGGACACATACTAAATCATACTATACATTACTATATTATGAAGCAACAAAAAGTTTTTTGCTTTTGCTGACAACTAGATAACCTTTTGATGGATTGCAGTAAAGCATGCATATTTAAAATTACAATTAACAAGAGTGTTGCACTTCATTTTTGACAAACAAATGATTCATATAATAATTTCTATGTCTTCGGGATTAAACACTGTCATTAGGTTTTGATAACATACTAAAGTTTGCTGTGTGTGGGACAGAAAAAAAAGTCAGAAAAACATGTTAGAAGGACAAAAATGGGATACAGTTATAATATAATATATTTTCAAATCATTAGCTAATTAATAATTAAGGCTGGAAGCTTTTTGAACCTTGACCAAAAAACACATTCATTTACATTATTAGCTAATTATGTATAATAAGAAGAAATTTGTTAATCACGAGGCATTCAATGAACAGCAATTCAAAACACTTAATGTATGAATCAGAAAACGCATTATCAGTTGTTGATGTAATAATCATTAATAAATAGCTTAATTCTTCATGCGAGAAACTTTAACTCATAATAATCTTTGCATTACTGTAGTTAATCAGGAACACTGACACCCATATTGTAAAGTGTTACAAACTATATTTATGACTAACAATTAAGTGACACATTTTGAGAATGATCTACTGTATATACATTAAAGGTATAGTTGACCCAAAAAGGAACTTTTTCTCTCCATTTCCTCACATTCAAGTCATTCTAAACTTTTATGAATCTACTGTTGAACACGGAACTAAAAATTCTGAAGAACTTCCATAGTAGAAACAAAACATACTATGGAAGATGATACCTTTATTCTTTAGAATATCTTCCTTTGTGTTCAATGTAAGAAAGAACCTCAAAGAGATTTGAAATAAATGAAGGATGAGTACACGATGACAGAACTTTCATTTTTTGGTGAACTATCCCTTTAAGGAGGAAGGCATATTTCAATACAAAAAAAAGAAGAAAAAGTGGCTTACGTAACCCCTTTTAAACAATGCAGAGGTTGCAAGGATTAACTGTTTAGTCACTACAGTGATGATACATTTCAATTTAATATGACATAAAAATGTAGCTGTGTCCAAAACTATATGAAAGCAGGTGAGAATGAGGCAAAGCAGACAGCTAAAATATACTAAGAAACATCAGCGGTATTTAGATCTGACAGTCAAGGCACAATAATAATGAAAATGAGGTCATTTTCAGAAGGGAAATCGGTGTATTCAGCTGTATTTGGTCATTTGGAGCACTGGCTGATCGTGGCGTTAATGAACATAAACGTTGGTTACTATAATCCAAGTGTTCTTCCAAGTCCTTCCAAGTCCAGCATAAATCATGACTTTCCCGACAAGAAAAAGAAAACCTCAACCGTGAGTCCGAAACACAAATGACTGTAATCGCGGTCATAGTTGGATCAGAAATGAAAGAAAGAACTGACCTTATGGAAACTGCCATAGAAAATCTTTTTAATTTCAGGTCCTTCGAAAGTCACTGTTTGAAATTCTCCCTTGTAGTCAGAATTGAAGAAGGTTAATGTTTTCCCTCCGTCTAAAAAAAAGAGACAAAATAAATTAGACTCAAGCCTGTTAACACTAGAACTACCACAAGTATATTAGAATGGCCATAGCGGTCATTTCGACTGTTCTCATACAAGACGCCATACATTCAAAGCTTCTTTTGAGATATTAAGTTTTGAATGTCTGTCATCATATTCAATGAAGTCATTACCCTAAAAATACAATCTTTTTGGTAATGCAGCCTATAAATATGTACGGGTTACTAGACCGCCCGTGAAGCTGCGCACCTCACTTTCACTTCACAAGCAGGAGAGCAAAGCTTTTTCATGCCACTGAATATATTGTTTTGAAAGACATGTCTGAAGTAAAGTTATGTTTTTGCTATCTGAAAGTTATGTTTTTGTAAGCAGGAAGTTGCTAGGCAATAGAGGCACGCATATTTCAATGGCCCAGGAAAACGTAGCGGACACTGAAATGCTTGCGGTAATGAACTCTCTTGTGTTTTGTAGTTTTAATAAAATCACAATGTTAGGATGAAATGTACACACATTTAGGTAAAGTCAGGGTATTATAAATATGTGAGGAGCACGTGATATGATTGATCGCTGCTAGTCTCCCATCCATAATCATTAGTAAGCCAATTGGATAAATCCAAACTCACTATAAATAGCCCGTCTAGTATTACTCCCTTATCTTTGTTTTTTGAAGAATCCCCCCATCCACCCCATCTCCACCTTTTCCTCCTTTACCATGTGGAGACAGCATGCCAAACCTGCTAATATTATCAAGCAATATATAAGTGTGAACACTTGAATAATTATTAAAAACGGTCAAAATGACCACCTCGGTAGTTCTGTTGTCAAAATAACTATATATTGAATTAAGTGATGCTGGTTGTTGTCAAATAAACTTCACCATCACCATAACTACAAACAATGAAAACATTTATTATGCATTAATTTGATTTTAACACTAACTACGAAGACCCATATAACTATATATCCTGACCTTTCCTAAATATGTGTATATTTCATTCTAACATTGTTATTTTATTACAATTACAAAACAAAAGAGTTTTGTATTTTTTTTACCTTGAATGGCCGTAATGGTCAAATTGACCTTATACATTTCAGCAACTGCTACTTTTTCCTGTGGCTTTAAATATGTGTGCCTCTGTTGCCTAGCAACATTCTGCTAACAAAAACATACTTCAGACATGTCTTTCAAACATTCCAAATCAAAATGTTAACTGGGGTGAAACAACTTTTTTCTCCTGCTTTTTTAAATTTATTAAAAAATGTATGACATAAATATTATTACCCCCCTTAATTTAGCCCATTTAAGCCTTTAAATTGCACTTGGCTAATAATTTTGTCTTCAACTGTACATTAATTCTTACATAAAGTACCTCTTAAAATTTTCTTAAAAATTAAACATACAGCAGTGGACTGCTAGGTTTAACAATAGGTAAAAATGTCAACATGCCAACATGCCAACTATTTTGATTTTAAATAGCCACCTTTGAGTGATTTTATGCAACTCACAGCTAAAAAAATGTGTTGTGATGGGGAAACAATTGTAATTATTACTAAGTATTACTGTGTGTGGCGGTGCGGTGATGCAGTGGGTAGCGCTGTCGCCTCACAGCAAGAAGGTCGCTGGTTCGAGCCCCGGCTGGGCCAGTTGGCGTTTCTGTGTGGAGTTTGCATGTTCTCCCCATATCCGCGTGGGTTTCCTCCGGGTGCTCCGGTTTCCCCCACAGTCCAAAGACATGCCGTATAGGTGAATTTGGTAAGCTAAATTGTCCGTAGTGTATGAGTGTGAATAAGAGTGTATGGGTTTCCCAGTGATAGGTTGCAGCTGGAAGGGCATCCGTTACGTAAAACATATCCTGGATAAGTTGGCAGTTGATTCATATGTGGCGACCCCTGATTAATAAAGGGACTAAGCCAAAAAGAAAATGAATGAATGAATGAATGAATGATTACTGTGTGAATGGGGCTAATAACAGCAGAAGAAATGCATAGTGTTTTGTCCTCCTTTATAAAAGGGCACAAGACGTGGAAATTTATCCGATATGCAGTTTCGCTTAATTTTTTGATTAGCTACCGTCATTTATGATTAGCTACCGTCATTACTGAAGCAAAATGTGCAATTCACCAGTTGAGAACCACATTATAATTAACAATCTTTACATAATTAAAATTTTTATTAAATAATTATTCAATTAATAAATTTAAAAGAGTGATACTTACTATCCAGGATAATGCCCACCAGTGGCTCATTGTTTTTGTCGAGGATTTCCCATAATGCAAAAGGCTCCTGTGGTGTTTCAGGCAGAATGCGGAAGAGCATAGATATAGTGTAGTCAGACGGAAGGCCTTCAGGATGTAGATACCTGTAAACAAAAATCACACATACAGACCATAAAGAGCGGTGCAACGGTCATCTTGTTAATGCCAAGTTTAACACAATGGCTAATTACATGCACCAATTTCATCAATACGCATGAACTGAATCTGATTAGAGATCTGTTTACATGCAATTTGAACACTGTAATTATATTCAAAAATGATTTACATGTGTTTTATATACATTCAGATTAAAACGTTTGCGCACGCACTCTTGCGTGTGTGACATCACACTCAGGGAGATTGCATTAAAGTGACACCAACAGAGCTATACAGTTTAAGCCTATATCTATACTGAACAATTTCTCCAGATATTGAATTTAATGTCAGACTTATATTTATTATTTATATTTAATATTTTTGGTTTTAAAATTGCTTTTAAAACAGGCTATAAGGCATTTCGAAGGCATTCAATTATTTGAGAAAGGTTTAATGAATTTGTTCCTTGAAAGTCGAAATAATGAGCAAAGATCTCTATTAAAGCAGATTTACTTCATTTACAAAAAAACAAAGCTGTTAATACAGAAGGTAAGAATCAACTTCACACAAGTAAAGATAGCAGGGACTAATCAACAGCTGATGAAGGAATGGCAACTTTGAACAGAAGTAAAGTGTTACCTGCTTTAGCAAAGAACACAATAAACAACAAGAGTCACTTGCCTAAGTTGCAGAAAACATTGTACAAAAAACAAAATGTTGGTTCTTTAAATGCTAATTTACTGTGATTAAACCTCATGCCATAAAACAATGTTAATCTGTAACCTAAATTAGTTAGTGGATTTATTGAAGTAGTCAGAGACAGTCTAAAGTGAAATAGAACTCATTCATTCATTCATTCATTTAGCAGAATGCCATTGCAATTCCATCATCAGCTGGTTACTTAAAGCCCCAAGACAATGTGAAAAATCTAAATGATGGTGGCATCATGATTTACAATGATACAATGATGAAATTGTTTATATTTATATTTTAGATGTTTACTTTTTATTCACTGGCCTCATTGGTCCAATGAAGAACCTTCATCATCCATGGTTTCATTGCACAAAATGTTATTTATTGTGAAAAAGGTTCTTAACGCTAGGAAGAAAAAGGGTTCTTTTGAAAACTGTTAACTGAAATTGAAATAAACTAATGGCCAAATGTAAAACAAAACAGACACAGGTGAGCATAATAATAATAATAATAATAATAATAATAATAATAATAATAATAATAAT
>CAIGQV010001633.1:4428257-4444990 GCA_903798115.1 Danio jaintianensis
ATAATAATAATAATAATAATAATAATAATAATAATAATAATAATAATAATCACACGTAACAACCAGTAAATAAAACCAGAAACCAAACAACCACAACATATACATAAACATACCTTATCTCTTTTACATGTCAACTTTAAATACTCCACTGACCCACCAGCTGAGTTTTTTTAATGTGATCATTATTTAGAATGCATTGCTTTAAAGATTCCATGGCAATGCATCAACTTTATCACAACACCGCAGTCCCAATGATTTCTGCATATAGTATCACTTTTTACTTTTTTTTTTTTTTTTAATTTTCTGTAAATACTGATAAACATCCTAATTATATTGTGAAATATCTAACATTCCAATTCTCAACTATGTGTAAGAACATGTATTTTGTCATTTAAGCAGTGTAATAATAATCATATCATTTGATCCATGATGGATGGTGGGTGCCGCCATGTTAGTCTACGCTGCCGAAGAGATCAGAGCTGCTGGATTTACAACATGTTAATCCATCTGTTTCTCCCGAAATACATGAAAGTGGCGTTTTAACATGGAAAAATACAGTATGCATTTTTCAAACCATACATGCTGTTTTACTGGTACTTATGTGTATATAAATGTCTGAAACATAAAATAAATGTTATTTGTTTGAAATAATTTGGGTTATACAGTCAGTAACATACTGTAACATACAGTAATAACATACTGATTGTTCACTTAAAATGTTCAGTTTACAAAATCTCCATAAAACCCTTTCGGCTACATAAAATTATGGCTGCATTTACACTGCAGATCTTGACGGTCAATTCCAATTTTGTGACTGTATCTGTTTTTTTGATGACCTGCTTACATCTTCTTTTAAAAGTGACTCATATCAGATGTCTATATTTGCACTGCACATGGTAAAAGGCACAATGACACAGAAAAAAAAAGCGGGCGTTGACTGTGAGCTGATAATAAAAGAGCGCTCTTTTCTCCATTTATGTTTTTAATCTGTTTGCAGGGTTTCATTTTTTTATTTTATTTTTGACAAGTTGTTTTGCTATAGTTTATGACAGAAAAGTTCTCATTTGGCCACATTCTTTTAATTGAGGCTTTTTTAAACCAGCAGGCATTTTTATGTCATGTCCATGGCGTGATTTATGCACGTGATGAATGCAATAGTTTTATATTAGTTTATATTGTTTAAATGGGAGATGTTGTGCTCACGTGCTGTCTTTCTCTCTCTCTCACTCTCTCAGTTCAATTCAATAATTGCTTTATTGGCAAGACAAATGTTACAAATGTATTGCCAAAGCATTTATAAGGTTTACATTAAAAAAAAAAACACATATAACATACATATAGTAGTAGTAGTATATAGTAGTAGTAGTAGTAGTTGTAAAAAAAAGAAGATATTTATATTTAATAATTAAAAAAAATATATGGGGCCTCACGGTGGCGCAGTGGGTAGCACAATCCCCTCACAGCAAGAAGGTCGCTGGTTCGAGCCTCAGCTGGGTCAGTTGGCATTTCTGTGTGGAGTTTGCATGTTCTCCCCGTGTTGGCGTGGGTTTCCTCCGGGTGCTCGGGTTTCCCCCACAGTCCACAGACATGCGCTATAGGTGAATTGGATAAGCTAAATTGTCCGTAGTGTATAAGTGTGAATAAGTGTGTGTGGATGTTTCCCTGTGATGGGTTGTGCCTGGAAGGGCATCCGCTGCGTAAAACATATGCTGGATAAGGTGGCGGTTCATTCCGCTGTGGCGACCCCAGATTAATAAAGTGACTAAGCCGAAAAGAAAATGAATTAATGAATAAATAATATATCATATTATTCAATATATCATATTATTATTCAATGTATCATATTATTCATACAAATCAATAATAAAAAAATCAGAATATACTGTACGTTTAACAATCAACATTTTAGAATAAAACAGTAATAAATAATAATCAGTATATTTACAATGATTCATTTATAATCATCTAGTTGTGTGTGTGTGCGTGCGTGCGTGTGTGTTTGCAAGCGCATCACTGATGTTTTTATTGGTCTCCTCTCTCTTTTTGTGACAGGCATTAATGTATTGTGCCGTTAGAAGGATACAGTCAATTTATTCCCCTAGTAAATACTGCAGTTGTATTTTATTGTCTAACTCAGTGAATTGTGGGTAAATGCTCTGGAGTTTGGAGTAGAATGTTTCTCTGATGTGCTGATAGTTTGTGCAGCGGGTGAGGAAGTGTTCCTCCGTCTCCACCTCTGCCTGGGCACAGTGTGGGCAGATGCGGCTCTCTGGGTTGCCAGTTCTGTCTGTATCGGCCCGTCTCTACAGTCAGACTGTGAGCACTCAGCCTGTATTTGGTCATTGTTGTTTTTAATTTACTGTCCTTTACTGCACTCAGATATGTTGCTGTCTCTCTCTCTCTCTATATAGTATAATAATAATAGGGGCTGCATGGTGGCGCAGTGCACGATTGCCTCACTGCAAGAAGGTCACTGGTTCGAGCCTCGGCTGGGTCAGTGTGGAGTTTGCATGTTCTCCCCGTGTTGGCGTGGGTTTCCTCCGGGTGCTCCGGTTTCCCCCACAAGTCCAAAGACATGCACTATAAGTGAATTGGGTAAGCTAAATTGTCCGTAGTGTACGTGTGTAAATAAGTGTGTATGGATGTTTCCCAGTGATGGGTTGCAGCTGGAAGGGCATCCGTCGCGTAAAACATATGCTGGATAAGTTGGCGGTTCATTCCGCTGTAGCGACCCCAGATTAATAAAGGGACTAAGCCGAAAAGAAAATGAATGAATGAATTAATAATAATAATAATAATAATAATAATAATAATAATACAAATAAAATTAAATAAAATAATAAATCAGAATAAACTGTACATTTAGCAATCAACATTTATGGATAAACAGTAATAATAAATAATAATAATCAGTATATTTATATTTATAATACAAGTATATGATTCATTTATAATAATATAGATGTGTGTGCGTATCATACAGTGTAAATACAGCCTATGTGAACTACAACAAATCTGTCAACATGTTTTCCTCGCAACCATGTTGTCATCTGCATTTTTTTTGTCTGCATTTTTTATATCACAATTTACTTAGTATACATTTTTAGTGAGTTAATAAACTACACATATAACTTTTCAACAAGAACAAAATTTATATTTATATTTCCATCTCCCTCAAACTACTCCAGTGCACCCATATGGGACAAATTTCGCAGAACAGTCGAAACAAAAAAAAAAAATCATTGTCAAATACAACATAAGATAGGGACTGGAATTTAATCAAATAAATCAAACAGCAAAAATCAACAGATCAATATTACATAAGAGTGAATCAATTACAGTTGAGTCCTGCAACAGAACCTGCACAGCCAGTGTTGAGCTTTTTTTGCACTGGAGATCTGATGTGAACAGTCTCCAGAGCGCTGGCGTTACTATGTGAGTCATTGGCCTTTCTCATAATCACCAATGAGATTATCATAATAACAGTGTGGTAGTAATTCCCAGCTGCCCAAGTGCGAGTTAAAGTGTGGCTGCGGTTTTGTGAGATTTACAGGAGAGGAGACTCTCGCGCTGAAACCCTCCACTGTAATAACAACATTCCCCCTGAGCGCAGGAAAGTGAAGACTAAATTCTAAATATTATCGCATGTTAGCGAGGAGGAGGGTCGGCGCTCTGGGATCAAGCACAGAAGGCCCATCGCTCTTTGTTTTGCGTGTAAGTGAGAGCTTACTATGTTCCTGCTCTCTAGAACCGCTTCATCTTGATTTGTTTAAGCACAGTTTAGGGTTTTGATTTGACAGGACACTGCTTTTCTTTGTGTTATTCGTTTTAGAGAGTTTCAGAATGAATTTGGTGGTTTGCTTTTTGAGTTTAGAGGGAAGACAAAAGTAAAAACACACATACCTGGTAGGCTGGGAGACGAGGGCGTCTTTGTGAAGTCGGTAGCAGGGGAAGCTGTTGAAAGTGCCAGGCTCCATCGAAACACCTTGTACACTGCTGTAGTGCTTCTCAGCCAGACCAAACATCTCCATCATCCGGAAGCCTGTAACATAATATTACTACACTGCATTATTTGTTTCTTTCTTAGAGGTTTTGTCTCATTTCTAGTCCAAATATCTAAACATTCTTAAAGCAAGGAGCATTTTCTTGACAGGTACACATTTTTTGTATGTTTTCAGAACAACAAAAAAGTCAGAATTAAGTGTTTTTCCTTAAAACAAGCTAAATAATCTGTCAATGGGGTAAGCAAAGCAATCTATTTTTGTTGACCCCACTGGCAGATTATTTTGCTTGTTATTATTTGGGGGGTGGAATAACAGTAATTTTTGATTCGGAAATTCTTGATTTAAGAATTTCTAGACATTTCAACTAGAAATGAGACAAAAGCTCTAAGTAAGAAAATCTCTCTTTTTTGTATTTATAATTTAGTATTGTTACATACATTTAAAGGTTTGTGGTCATATATATTTATTTATTTATTTGTGTGTCCGTTTGTTAGTTAATTAATTCATTCTTTTTTCAATATATTACTTTGGCTACCAAAGACTGCATTTATTTGATCAAAACTCTATAAAACAGTAATATTTTGTATCATCATTATGAGTTTAACTTTTCTGTTTTATGAAATATCATATTTTTATAAATTTGTGTGAATTTACAGCAGCCATTACTTTATTTTTCACAATGTAAAAAGTGTTTGTTTTTTTTCTTTTACTTTTGTTTCCTTGTTTTCCAGTACAAACATCTTTTTAAATCATTATTCGTACCACAGGTGTTATTTTATGTAAATACATTTTTCATAAGAAAGTGCACTGGTGGAAATTATTTAATTTATACTCTGTGAATGTATCTTCATTTAAGAATGTTTAGATCATTCTAACATGTCAATATTATCCTCAAGAAATACACTTCTCAAAAAAAGGGAACACTTAAACAACACAATGTAACTCCAAGTGTTCCCTTTATTTTTTGAGCAGTGTACTTATTTACATTGTCAATGTTAAAAACTGTTTATTACCTTTGGTTTATAATATATATCAATTAACATAAATATATAAATTTATTTACTGCCACTTTTAATTAACTTAATGGACTATTGCTGAATCAAAAAAAAAAAAAAAAACTTACTGACCCCAAACATCTAAATGGTAGAGTATGTACTTCAATATTTAGCAAGCTAATAAATAATGTAAAGAAAGAAAGAAAATAAACAAATGGTAAAATATTATCCTATGCCAGGTTAATATTTTATCATATAAATGAACTTATAAATATTATAATATTTAATGTGCTGTTACATTATAAATATTTATAACAGGAAATGATTTGTTTTAAAGCATATCATTTCCCGAGAAAGTGTAAACACAGTGGCAAAAACAATCAAGTTATAACAGCAACAAAGGCTGTATTTGTTCAGTAAAAAGAGAGATGCTTTGTAAAGTATAATTAAGTGTGCCTTTTTTTTCTTTCTTCAAGATCTAGATAATGGTGCACAAATAACATGACCCAGTGCTCTTAATTAAGGAAATGGGCTTCTGAATGCTCACAGTGGATGAATAGATCTAACAGTTTAAATAAATCCTCATATCTTCCCACCCAGCACAGTGACGGTGCGTTTTATGCAGAGGTTACTGTGAAATAGAAGCATTTATTGTTGTCTTACCAGCTAAAGTGTTCCCACTCATTAACACCGAGGGGCAAGCTGAAAAAGAAAACAGAACAGAGTGCAAATCAGTTCCCTGAGAACAAAGTGATTTTGAAAATGACACATTGCGTAATGATGCATAAAAAAAAAACATATAAATACAAATTCCTGTTCAGAAATATTTTAACAGAAACAATTTTAGACTTGATGATTTCAGAGAACGGGAGAAGCTGAAGTAATTCAAAAGTAATTACTTTGTAATAGGGCTGCATGATTTGGAAAAATTTTCATATTGCAATTATTGAGGTCAATATTGCGATATGCGATTATAAATGGTATCGTGAGTCAACTCGATGGGTTTTTAAAGGAAAATGTACACACAGATTAGTAATAATACTGAAATGTGTATTTGTAAAACTAAAAATGGTTTTAAAATAAATAATTTTTACAAAATTCTATATTTGCAATAATGTAAACTTATTTTCATATACTTGCAATTATTCAATGATATATGACAAAATTTTATATGTAAAGCTTTATTATTGTGTTATATATACTTATTTTCTGATTTTTGTCTTTTTTTGGTAAAGCATTTTCTAAAACATGATGTTTTCTCTGTCTAAAGACAATTATGGTTTATATGTCTAGAAGATCTTTTTTCCTCATGTAACAAACATGGATAGCTTGAAAGAAAAAAAAAGGTTTAACATGATTTAAACCATTTAACTGATCACATTAATCAGTTAATCCTTAATAAGCAGAGATGTGGTCTCGAGCGTGGGGAAACGGTCTTTGTAGATCAGTGCGCTTCTTCACTTCTGTTGCTGTGAGAGAAGAGACGCTGGTCAGGAGAAGAGCATGAGCAGCTCAAACGTTCTCCGTCAGGATTTCATCCTGCACGCATGCACGGGTCAAAAAGCAACAACCTGCGTGTCACAGACGGGACTCGATATCAAACAAATCTGTTCACGCCTCGTCAGAAAAATACCATAAAGTCTGAATTGGGTATTTAGGCGGAGACCATTTGACAGTTATGAAGTTTGTTGCGCCAAACGTAATAAATCGCGATCAGCCACTTTATACACTGTAGAAGAAGTTTAGCGTTGGCTATGACTGTGAGTGCGCATGTCTTCATGATAGCTGCGCGCGCCGCTGCTAACAGACCGGGCCAGAGGACTAATCGGATTATATATATAACGTATGTGTTATTATTTATTTATTATAATGGCAACATTGTCCCGTCATATAACCGCACAGTTGCTGACACCGCGATGGCGATACGATTAATCGTGCAGCACTACTTTGTAATATATATTAAAAAAAGTTTTTTTATTTTACTTAATAATAAACTTAACAATTAAGTTCCCCTTCATACGGGAACTTCAACCTGCGTCTGGTGACAGACTATGGGAGTACGTCAGACGACCAATCACTCTGAAGAGTAAGAAAACGGGCCAATGAAATGCCAAATTGAATTGGCAGAGCTCTGCTCCTCAGCTGGCAGCAATAAGCCATCAGCGCTATATAAGCTGCACGCTGCGGAGTGAGCCTTAGAATTTAATTACTTCAGAGCCTCTCACAGAGACTGAAGACCTTATTCTGCCAACCTGACTTCAAGAGTTCCAGTGTTAATCACCAGTGTGGGAGAAGACGCAACAGCGGCGGTTGATCTGGGTTTCCCGTCCCCTGGGCGTTTCGCTGGTGAACTCAAAGAGCAGTTAGTGCGTCTTTTTGAAGATGTCGTTCCGACCGTGCATTTCTCAATGCGGTGGTTTCCTCTTCCCAGATGACAGGCATGAGCATTGCGTCACATGTCTGGGGGTCCAGCATGTGGACGCGGTGCTCGCGGACAGTTTTTGTCCTCACTGCGAGGGCTTAACTGTTGCACAGCTAAGGTCGCGGCGCACTCTTGCACTAGGGTGCGTCACCCCTGCTGCTCCCCGCCAAGCGGTTAGCACACGGGCAGGCCTGAGGGTTACAGTGGGGGCTTATCCGTCGCCTTCGGGCCCGCGGACACCTCACTCCTCAGCTGGCTCTGTCCAAGCTTCGAGTGGGAGCGCTGGTCCATCCCCCGGGATGGCCGCGCTCTCATTAGATGACACCGGGGACGTGATGTCCATCGCTGCATCGGAGGGTGGGCTAACATGCTCCGATGAAGATCCGGACCCTCTGCCACCTTCCGGGGTGGTCAGTGCGGCCTCGGATTTGGAATCGGACATGTTGGCCGTGTTATTCCGGGGTGGTTCGGGACTGGAGATGGCTTGTCCCCCAGCACCACGGCCGGACCGCTTAGATGGGCGTTACGTGGGGGCTAGAAGGACAAAACCCGCCAGGTCCCCGGTCCCCTTCTTCCCGGAGGTACACAGTGAGCTCACGCAGGCTTGGAGGGCACCCTTCTCTGCCCGGTCCTCGTGCGCTCCCGCTCTCACCACCCTTGATGGCGGAGCAGCCAGGGGATATGAGGCGATTCCCCAGGTGGAGCGAGCTATAGCGGTCAATCTTTGCCCGCGGGGCGCCTCCACCTGGAGAGGTCCACTCAGACTCCCTTCCAAAGCGTGTAGGTTATCTGAGTCTCTCACGGCCAGAGCCTACACCGCTGCGGGACAGACTGCATCCGCTCTGCACGCTATGGCCACCTATCAACGCTACCAAGCGGAGAAGTTGGCTGAGCTGCAGGAGGGTGGTTCTTCCCCGGGCTTGTTGCATGAGCTCCGCACGGCAACCGATTATGCTCTCATGACCACCAAATCGGCTGCTCGTGCCCTGGGGAAGACGATGGCCACATTAGTGTTCCAGGAACGCCACCTCTGGCTAAACCTGGCCGATATGAGAGATGTTGACAAAGCTCGCTTTCTTAACGCTCCCATATCCCAGGCTGGCCTGTTCGGCAACACCGTCGGGGACTTTACCCAGGAGTTCTCGGCGGTGAAGGAGCAGTCCCAGGCGATGGGGGAGGTCATCCATCAGCAGGCTCGGAAAACTGCTCTCCCCTCTGCCCCATCCACCTCGGCTGCCCCTCGCCGAGGGCGTCCACCCGCGGCTCCAAAACCTGCTCCGCTCCCTCTGCCCGCTCCACCAGCTTAGCGGCAATGCAGAGCCTCCCGCGGGATCGCGACACCACCGCCCCAGGGCGCCGTTAATTCCGATAAACGGACCGCGAAGCGTCCCTGAGACGGGCCATCCGGAGAAGAGGGAACCTGCTCTTTCCTCGGTGGAGGGCCGAGGACATTTACAGTCAGCAAAGACTTTAAAAACACCACTGCAGGCCTCCGGGCCAGCGGTACCCAAAACGTCAAAAAAAAGAGCAATTTCTCTCTCTCCGGATGTGCAAACCCGAGCCCTGCCAGTCTGGGATGCTCTGCCTTCCAGCTCGCAGCGCCGGGCCCCCTCGCCTCAGGCTCTCGGAGTGCAAGAGGACGGACTCCTTTCTCTCACTCCAGCCTCATTGCGGGATCCAGGGAGGAAGGTAAGAGACACTCTCTTATTTTCAGCTCTTCCTCTGGCCGCTCTGCTTCCCGGGGTGAGCACTCCCCTCCGGAGCTGCCCTTCCGTTGGCATGTCATCGATCAGTCCGATGGTGCTATTAGCGCGGGCTCTGCCAGCCTGGTTAGCGCTGCCCAGCCCGTCGCGGTGGCTCATACGGACGATCGAACTCGGCTATGCGATTCAATTCGCTATCCGCCCTCCCAGGTTCACGGGTGTTCATACTAGGAGGGTTTCCCCCGAGAGCGCCCCTGTCTTGCGAGAGGAGATTGCTGTCCTCCTGGCGAAGGATGCAATCGAGCAGGTCCCTCCAGCCGAGATGAAATGCGGGTTTTACAACCCGTACTTCATCGTGCCGAAAAAAAGCGGAGGGTTAACACCAATCCTAGATCTGCGCAGACTGAACTGTTATTTACACAAAATGCCGTTCAGGATGCTCACGAAAAAGCGCATACTCTAGTGCGTCCGTCCTCGGGATTGGTTTGCAGCTATAGACCTGAAGGACGCGTATTTTCATGTCTCCATTCTTCCACGCCACCGTCCATTTCTCCGGTTTGCGTTCGAAGGACGAGCATGGCAGTACAAAGTCCTCCCCTTCGGGCTCTCTCTGTCTCCGCGGGTTTTCACCAAGCTCGCGGAGGGTGCCATAGCGCCTCTCCGGCTTGCGGGCATCCACATACTCAATTATCCCGACGACTGGCTGATTCTAGCCTCGTCTCGGGATCAATTGAGTATGCACAGGGACAGGGTGCTTCGGCACCTCGACCAGTTGGGGCTTCGGGTCAACTGAGAGAAGAGCAAACTTTGCCCCGTGCAGGGGATCTCTTATCTCGGGCTGGAGCTGGACTCGATCGCTATGGTAGTGCGCCTCTCAGAGAAGTGCGCCAGGCTAGTGGTTCCACAGAAAATTTTTCAGAGGCTCCTGGGGCATATGGCATCCGCAGCCGCTGTTACGCCGATCGGTTTGCTTCATATGAGACCACTTCAGCGCTGGCTTCACGATCGAGTTCCCAGACGGGCATGGCGCACGGGCGCGCACTGGGTGCATATCACTCCACTGTGTCGCCGCACCTTCAGTCCCTGGATGGATCTTGCTTTTCTACGGGCCAGTGTGCGCCTAGGGCAAGTATGCAGGCATGTTGTCGTATCGACGGATGCCTCCAGCATGGGCTGGGGGGCCGTGTGCAACGAGCATGCAGCTGCGGGTTCGTGGTCCGGACCCCGTCTGCATTGGCATATCAACTGCCTGGAGCTGTTGGCAGTGTTTCTCCCTCTCCGCCGCTTTTTACCGGTGTTGGAGCAGAAGCATGTGCTGGTCAGGACGGACAGCATGGCAACGGTAGCTTATATCAACCGTATGGGAGGTATACGTTCCCGTCGCATGTCTCAGCTCGCTCGCCGCGTGCCATTCATATTCCGGGCGAGCTCAACCGTGCAGCCGATGTGCTCTCACGGCAGCAAGCGTCCCGAGGAGAATGGAGACTCCACCCTGGTACGGTCCAGCTGATATGGGAGCGCTTTGGGAAAGCCCAGGTCGACCTGTTTGCTTCTCCCTAAAACGCCCATTGCCAGTTGTTTTATTCCCTGACCGAGGCCCCCCTCGGCACGGATGCGCTGGCTCACAGCTGGCCACCGGGTATGCGCAATTATGCGTTTCCCCCAGTGAGCCTAATCGCACAGACTCTGTGCAAAGTCAGGGAGGACGAGGAGCAGGTCTTGTTTGTTGCGCCTATCTGGTCCAACCGGACCTGGGTTCCCGAACTCACACTCTTCGCGACGGCCCCTCCCTGGCGCATTCCCCTGAGAGAGGACCTCCTCTCCCAGGGACGGGGCACCCATTGGCACCCACGCCCAGATCTCTGGAACCTCCACGTGTGGTCCATAGACGGAGCGCGGAAGACTTAGGTGACTTACCTGCGGCGGTGGTTAACACCATGACTCAGGCTAGAGCACTCTCTACGAGGCATGCCTACGCCCTCAAGTGGAGTCTATTCACTGAGTGGTGCACTTCTCACCGAGAAGACCCCCGAACTTGCCAGATTAGCGTTGTGTTATCCTTCCTTCAGGATAAGCTGGAGCGTAGGCTGTCACCCTCCACACTGAAGGTTTATGTGGCTGCCATCTCCGCTCATCATGATGCGGTGGATGGCAACATGCTCGGGAAGCATAACCTAATCATCCGATTCCTCAGAGGCACGCGGCGATTAATTCCACCCCGCCCCCCTCTCATGCCCTCTTGGGATCTCTCTGTGGTCCTGGCGAGTCTGCAGAGAGATCCATTCGAGCCACTCGATTCGGTATCGTTGAAAATTCTGTCAATGAAGACAGCTCTGCTGATCGCGTTGGCATTGTTCAAGAGAGTCGGGGATATGGAGGCATTTTCGGTCAGCTAATCGTGCCTAGAATCGGGCCCGACTATGTGCCCAGAGTTCCTACCACCCCATTTAGAGATCAGGTGGTGAACCTGCAAGCGCTGCCTTCGGAGGAGGCAGACCCAGCCCACTCACTGCTTTGTCCCGTTCGCGCTTTGCGCCTTTACGTGGAACGAACGCAAAACTTAAGATCTTGTGAACAGCTCTTTATCTGTTATAGTGGTCGGCAGAAGGGAAGTGCCGTATCAAAACAGAGGTTGGCCCACTGGATAGTTGATGCCATCACCCTTGCTTATCAATGCCAGGGCGAGCCGCGTCCCGCAAACGTGAGAGCACACTCTACTAGAAGTGTCGCCTCCTCCTGGGCGTTAGCACGCGGCGCCTCTCTCACAGATATCTGCAGAGCTGCGGGCTGGGCGACACCTAACACATTTGCGAGATTTTATAATCTTCGAGTGGAGCTGGTTTCCACCCGATTATTGGGTAACCCCAGTCAATCAGAAGGAAACTAAGCTCGGTGTTAACAAACGCTTGCTGCGCCATGCTCCCTAACCCAGAGATACGTGCGCCTTTTTTATTATACTAGTAAGCTTCCCACTTGGCGAACCCTAGATAATTCCTCCGAGGCCCCCAGCACCCGACTCAGCGGAGGAGTCGGGCGCCTGGCTCAGTGTGATGTCTGTATGCCCAGTTGGTTTACCCACATGCTGAGGTTCGGTGCCAGCTTTGCGCGGTCCCCCCCCGGGGCGACCCCATATGCCTATTTCAGCCATGGAGTGTTCCCCCTGACTAGGCGGACCCGTGTCTTCCCTACCCGCTAACCAGCTTATCATATGTAGTACTCCCCCTCATCAGGGCTAGTCCATATGCTCTATTACCATCAAGTCTCCCCTCTTGGGTAGCAGGTGGCCTCTGCAGCGTCCTCCCCCTTCGGGGACTGGCACGCTTTCCCAACGTACTGTCGTATTTCTAAAATCCCTAGACTATATTAGCTAGGTAAAAGCACATTTATGACCCCCGATCTAAATAATAATTTCCCATGTAATGGTAAGTAAGGGCCTAGGGGACGTTGGAAGGTTGCGCTCTTGGTGATGCTTGTGCGCCCACGCTATGCTTGGCAAACTTCGCATCAGGAGCGTGACGGGCTTAGCTGCAGTGGCGTTTTCCATGATGGCTCATTGCTGCCAGCTGTGTAGCAGAGCTCTGCCAATTCAATTTGGCATTTCATTGGCCCGTTTTCTTACTCTTCAGAGTGATTGGTCGTCTGACGTACTCCCATAGTCTGTTACCAGACGCACGTCTCCGTTCCCTTATTCGGGGAACGTGGGTTACGGACGTAACCAGGATGTTCTTCAGTGTCACCTGAATAAAGTTAACTAGTAATTGTCAAGCATGCATCTCCCCAAGCATACTGGCCATACAGTATTCATTAGTGGTTGTTATTTAAAATGATTTAGATTCAGTTATGAATGACTTTGGTTAAATATTATTATCTCTGGAAGAGTAAGTTCCTACCAACTGTACTTCAGTATTGTGACATTATTTCCAATTGAAAATTAATACTGAACAGAAGACGGATATTTGTTTTACTACTCCTCCTTGTCATTACTAACTTGCTGTAGACTAAAGGTGTGCACGGATTTGCATGCTTCCCTACTATTTAGTATGTAAAAAAACATTATGTAAGCTGAGTAGCACATGCACAATTGTAGAATTTGAAAAACTGTAAGCGGGAACATTTAACTACCAACAAACAACCAAACATTTATTAGGTTTGGAACAACCTGGTGATGAGTAAATAATGACATAATTTAAATTTTGGAGTGAACTATCTCTTTAAGGAAATGATGATCATGCTATATTTAGCCATAAATAATGTACATTTGGCCATAACTGCATTCACTATATAGCAAGTTTTTCTAATCTTACTGTATAAAATGCTCTACACTACGTCACGCCAAACTGCAAGAGAAAGTTTCTGTGTATTCTCAAAGGGACGTACTGGCAGTCGCAGCCTCACAAACAAAAGTTATGAGCTGTTCTTCAATTTTCTTGAAGGCATCCAGATCGTCCACAAAGAACACATGTCTCTCGCTAGGTTTGCTGGCGATGTTCACCAGCTCCCCATAGTCGGCGTCAGCGAAGCCAATGGCAAAGATGATGTAGCCTAAAGTAAAACAAGAAAACATGCCTTTTATTACAGCATTTAAATATCTATTTTTAACAGCCAAACAACCAAACCACAAGACAGTTGGTGTTTTTCAAAAGCTGTTGTTTATACAACATGAAAATTAAGTTATTATGTGGAGGGAACATTGGACTCACCCTCCATCTGCATCTCTTTGGAGATCTTGTTGACATCATCCTGAGAGCGGCCGTCGGTGAGCACAACCAGCACTTTCGGGATGCCTCTCCTCACACCCGCATCCTCAGAAAAGATGGCCTCCTTGACATGCTTGATGGCTCGACCTGAATCAAGAGTCATAAACATACATGTTACTGCCTCATGCCAAGAGCAGGATTTATGCTGCTTCACAGACTATGGGTTGCCAAAAAGTGATGGATTTTACAGGAACTTTCATCATGACACTGTGTTTGCCAGGAAGCCATGTTTTGTTGAAACTTCATTTCAGAACCTTTAGAGAGCTGAGGTAATGGTGAAAAAAAATCCTTGACAACTATTGAAAAAGTGTGTATTAAAATATATATTAAAGCTTTGTTAAAATAACGCTTCTATGTTTTCTACAAATGTTGCTTTTATTATAAAGACAAGATGCAAAAAAAGAATAATCATGTCATAACGGTTGTTATCACTGTAACTACAGAGGCAGTCATTTTGATCATTTTTAAATTAAGTAAGTAATTAGGGATTAATTAAGTGAAACCCAGTACCCTGAATTATGTGAAATATGTGTATATTTCATTCTAACACTGCCATTTTCTAAAAAAAGATTCACAAAAGAGGAAATAAAATGTATACTTATATTTGCCTCCTTGACTCACTTAACTCGACTAATTCAGCCTGTTCGTTTCTAACTGTTGATTTTACTAATTTCTTCACAAGCAAAACTATAACCATCAGTAGTCATTTCTCAGCTTCATACCCACAGGATCTTGAACCAATTACGCCCTTAGCTTACTTCCCTATAAGGCCACAACCCCTCACACTATCTCTTACACTTCTACTGGCACTAACACACATCATCAACACTTTTGTTCTCAGACACTTTCCATAACCCACATTGAGTAAAACCACTACTTTGATGCCTGTCTCTCACCTCATTCACACATTTACATGTTGTTTTCAACCAGGTGTCATCTTCTATTGCAAAAAAAAACAAACAAAAACAATTGATGGTAATTGCATCATTCAGCTGCCCAAAGCATACAATCGCCCATGTTATGCTACTTTGGTTAGTAGATTACTTGCACCTTATTATATCTGGCTTTGTTTGTTTGAAATTTAAAGTAATCTGCCTTGTTTTACACACTGTGTTGGACATTATGGAAAGAGCTGCTTTGTACTGCATTGTCACCAGGGACACCACTACTTTTACTACTTTCAAGGTCCCCTGAACAGTATTGAGTCAGTCAGTACAAATGAAATTGGGTGTGGCGGTTTCCTTGATAGAAATCACATTATTCCTCTTTGCTAGATATTGGTTCAGGCATCCTGCCTAATCAGGGTCCCTTGAATCCTCCTAACCTTTCCCGTTACACCACCACTGATACTCACAGAACATTCCACTCCCATCTGCAGTTTTAAGAGATAGCACTCTAGACCTAATTTCCCATTTAGTAATTCTGGCCCCAGGTTTCAAAAGGGGCCATTCAACCGAAACTCCATTAGTGTCTGTCACTGAAGCCCTGCAGATTGCAAAAGCTGATTCCACATCATTAGTACTCATTCTGCTGGATCTGTCTGCCACCTGACACCATGAATCATCAGATGTTTCTGTTCACCATTTCATCACAGGGTCTCCACTTCACTAGTTTGAATCCTATCCCACAGGTATGTTTTTCATGGTTGCCTGGAGGGTGGAGGTATCCAAAAAACATCAATTGGACATAGGGGTTCCTCAGGGTTCAATCATTGGACCCCTCCTCTTCTCCACAAACATCACTGGGACTCATCATACAGGAATATGGTGCTATATTTCAATCAGGTGATCCAATGGAAGCTGCCCAGATCTCAGAGTGTCTGAGTTACAAAACATCTGGTTACAAATGAAAGAAGATCACCTGCTGCTTAACCTTGCAAAAACATAACTTCTCATCCTACATTACCTGCTACTCAAACTGTATACAGCACAGTTTTACCATCCAGCTGGGGTCATCAATAATTATATCACCCAGTTCAGTCAGGGTATTCGTTAATGACCAGCTGACCGTCAAAGACTGCATAGCAAAGACAGCTCCATCAGGCAGGTTTTCACTACACAACATTAGGAAGATTTAACTTTCTAACAGAAAATTCTGGAATATTTCTGGCTGGACTATTGAAATGCTCCTTTGGCTGGACTTTCATCATGTGTAATCAAACCTCAGAAAGATGATTTGATTGCATGATTCAGAATGCAGCAGCATGACTGGTATTCAATGAGCACAAGAAAACCAATGTCACACCTCTCTTTATCTTCCTGCACTAGCTACCGGTTGCAGTTCAAGAAGTTCAAGACATACATTTTCTGCATACAGAACAGCCAAAGCCTCCACCTCTTCTTCCTTCCATTCATTTATAAGTCTACATCTCCCCCAGAAGCCTAAGTGGCTGTTTACACTACTATATTTTCAGCTCCAAACAGTACAAATTTTATGCATACATGGGTTTGCAATGGGTTTGAAAGATGAAAAGACACCCAAAATGTCTTTGTAAACACCCAATCTTTAGAAATGGTGACGTCATCCATGTGCGTACCTGATAGGTATGTACACAACAGAAAGAACATACACAACAATGACAGACTATGTGGGAGTTTTGTTGCCTTTCAAGAGTTTGCTAATGCTTCTTCAGCAAAATTTAAACCAACAGTGGAGACGCATCATCATGCACTGGAATACTGTAACAACTGCATGATGTAACACTGTAACTGTAACAGTGGCTGTTTTGTTTCTGTGTTTAGTTTTGTTCAGTTTCATGTTTTCATTTGTCACACCCTGTCATTTGAGTTTTTACTTGTTAATTACCTTAGACCTTGGGCAGTCGTGGCCTGGTGGTTAGAGTGTTGGACTCG
>CAIGQV010001633.1:4445000-4470000 GCA_903798115.1 Danio jaintianensis
GGCCACACTACACTTCACTTCACTTCACTTCACTTCACTTCACTTAGTTATTTAGTCTCCACCTCCTCGTCATATTGTTTAACCTACTGTAATTGTTTGCACCATATATCCCTGTGTTATGCAATTTGTTGTCTGTCGTTTAACATTACTTCTATGATGTCTGATTGTTTTCCCTGTCCTTCTTGTTTTGTTTTGGTTACATTTTAATTTGAATGATCAATAAACCCGTAAAGACTGCATTTGCATCCTCACATTTGTTTCACTTCTTGCACCATACGTCAGATGTCACACAAACGCTATGAATGAGGAATAGATTGACTGTGGGTGTGATTGTGATGCCAAAGTCCGGCATCAAAGAAGTTCATTTTTACCTCCCAGAACTGTCTTGAGCAGCTGGGCGGTCTAAAAGCACCTCCAGAAGCCACCATATGTTCATTGTCTTTTTGTATTCTGATGCATAAGAAAAAAGGCCAACAGTGGATTCTCCTACTGCAATACATTTATTTCTTTTTGATATTTTGAATGACTGATATAATGAATGACTGAATGAATTTTGCACCAGTTCATCAGGAAGTGAATGTTTAGTTCTTGAATCCCTTTGACTGAAAACTGCACTTTATTTGCAAATGTTTTATGCACTGTTTGTATTCCAGTATTGCGCATAAGTCTAATTTGCATATTTGGATTGAAACATAGCTATTGCTGTCATGTAAATGTAGTCTAAGTAAATGAGCTGTGCCATCACAAAATCATAAAGTCTATGCTGCAGTCTAAGCTTTAATTTGCATATAGTTGGATTACTGTTTGTTCCACCGAGGATAATCAATAATGAATGAAAATTGTGTGAGTCAACCTTTGTGCACCTACAAATTTTAAGCTCACAGAGTGCCAAGTACTTAGCTTGGGGCGAAACAAAGTCAGACCCCTGATAAATACAATCTTCAAGCCTCTTTTTTTTCCATGACACGTCCCAGCTGTCACTCTCAGCACACCTGAACTGTAGGATCCAACAAGCATTTCAATATTTTACCATTATTACCAAATCGGTGCTGAGGCTGCGAGACATCAGCCATGCTGCTCATTCCTAATTTGCATCTCTAATCTCTCTCAAACGTCTCAGGTTCCCTTGGATCAGCAAGTATTAGATGCAATCCCCTCAACAAAAGCTGCACTCTGAATAAAATATGGACGGGTGTCTAAAATGGCACATTTTGCCGATATATTGCAACGAACAGAACACGGGGACCCCGCGGCTACGCCTGACTGACTGAAGCTGCCGGTTTCTCTTTCAGGCTTTCCTTCGGCTCCTGTCAGAGGGAGACAAATGACGGACTTAGCAAGTAGACGGCACCACCTTGTGAGATGTGAATTATTTTGTTTTAAAATAAGAGGTGAGAACAAAAGAATTTAGACTGCAGATTGGAGTTGTGGCCAGCTGTGGCCTGAAGTTGATGGGGGCAAAAGCACTGCTGCTTGACTGACGGTTGAGCAGGACATCATGACTGCATCATCAGTCAAAAGCGTGCATGGGCTTCTGTGTTTGTGAGTTCTGGCTAATATCTTTCACTCGTGTTTGAGGGAAGATATAGTGAGTAATAAATCAACCAGAAGCCTCCTTGCACATTCTCTTGCACAACCTCGAGTTGTTCCAGACAAATGTGACTATCTTCTCAGGAACAGATTTTGATTAATCTGTTTCAAAAAATCTAACATAATTTGGACAGAAATTATAGCTTCAAATATGAACAATACACATCATAAATACAGTACACCATAAAAGGTGCATTTGACTCATGCAGAGTGTGACTCATTACTTCTTTAAATTTAACATATTCCTTATGTGACTTCAGAATACTTGGAATACAGGTGAATATAATTAATATGGTGCTCAAGGGTCAAAGATGTGTTCAGATCATATACAGATAGTGTTAAGATCATATACAGTTTACAGAAGTGATTTTATATACAAGGAAAACATGTTAAATGCTAGTAAAGTGTATTTAATGTTTAAAATAACATTTGAGAAAATAAAATGTCAAAAATATGGATTAAATAGCGTTTTAATGTCTCTGAGCATAACATAAATTTATGAATATAAAATATATAAATATTAATCAATAACTTTTATTCAGCTTAGTCCCTTATTTATCAGGGGTCGCCACAGCGGAATGAACCGTCAACTATTCCGACATATGTTTTATGCAGCGGATGCCTTTCCAGCTGCAACCCAGCACTGGGAAACATCCATACACACTCACATTCACTCATACACTAAGGCCAATTTTGTTTACCCAATTCATCTATAGTGCATGTCTTTGGACTGTGGGGGAAATCGGAGCACCCGGAGGAAACCCACGTGAACACGGGGAGAACGTGCAAACTCCACACAGAAATGCCAACTGGCCCAGCTGGGACTCGAACCAGCGACCTTCTAGCTGAGGCGACAGTGCTAACCACTGAGCCACCGTGCTGCCCTATTATAACTATAAATAGTATATTACACACACACACACACAAAATGTATGGTTTATAATTTAGTTGTTTTACAAATTAAATGTTTGAATAATTTGATGATCAAAAGATTATATTAATATGTCATCAAACAATTCATGTTCTTCAAATAATATTCAATAAGCCTGTGAAGATTTTTTTAGTTAACAAACTTTTCTTACACTGAATATATTTGGTTTGATTTCAGAACACATTTAAAATACAAAAGAAAATATGTAATATATAAAATAACATTTTTTTTTTTTATTTTAACTTTTTTTTTTTTTTTACTTTTTAAGGCTTGAGAGACTTCACTATCATGTCATAAAACACAAAATACATAGACCTACCTTAAACTTAGTTGCAAACTGATTTTTTGGAAAACTTTCTGAACGTCAAAACAACATCATCCCTTTTAAATATTTTCCTGTCATTTGGAAACACACAGAGCTTCTTAATACTTAGAATTGACTTCTCTCTCTCTCTTTTTTTTCAGAGTTTAAACACATTGAACGAGGCCAATCACTTTGATCCCCACCTCATCCTCTGCATATGAATGTATGAAAATGCGGGCGAGGGATTATCCCTAATACCCTCAGAAAATAAGTCATGCTCATGTTTCAAATGAGCAGCCTGTTAAAGCCGGGATGGATAAATGTGCCGTGCTCATAATGCCAGGATCACACATGTCCATAGTCATGTATCTGCTCTCACCAATGAGGCGCGGCAGCTGCCACCCACCCGCTGACAGGGAGCTCATTGCCATGGAGAATATACCTTATACAGGAACGATTGTGTCTGCGAGCCATTCCTTCACTGTGTGGAATGAGAGGTGTTTCATTTTAGAACAAAGACTCACAGCGAGACAGCATGAACGCAGGCGCAAAGACACACCGTGCTGCTCTGCTGTTCACTGAGCTGGAGCCGTGCCGCTTTTATTAAACTCATTCTCTGAACTTCCTGGCCTAGAGCTTCTAAAACAGGACATTAATAAATAATTCTTGATACCCTGCACAAGGAGATTGCACTGCTTTGAAGACCAGCATGAATTTCCATGCCGGTACATTAAGAAGTTGCTGTTTTGGTGGTTGGTACAGATCAATCTGCTGGAGCAGCATGGAAAATTATAATGAAAATAAGAGAAGAACTTCAATAAATAAATACATCCAATTAAAAAGTGGTTGTGTTAAGACAATTTACTTTAATAATTTACATTTAGATGAAAAAAAAGGCAGCGTGTATGTTTATGTGGGTTTACACATCTAAACATATAAAATCAATTTAAACTGATTGCTAGCATGTTTTAGTACATGACTAGTATAAATGCTAGCATGCTTTACTATAGTATGTTGCTAGCATACTATATGATGTTGCTAGCATACCGCAATATACTTATATTTAGAGATTTTTGTCAATTCTGATTTTCTATAATTGACAGCATATACAAACAAAAATATACTTTTATTTTAAAAAATCATAATAACACTGAGGAAGGCATTGTGCCGAAACGTTTGTGTGTGTTTTTTTTTATCACCTGAAGAATGTAAAATAAAATAAAAACTACATTAAACAGTTCATTGATGAGTGCGAATCATGACCTTTTAAAAAATCATAATAAAAAATAAACAATGCCGTTTCCCCCAATGCCGTTACTCCATTAACAACACTAAAAATGCATATGTAATTTTCCACTGTTTATAAATTGTACATTTTTTCTATAGAAGTCCATAGAATAGCGTATGCTTGTGATATATTTTTATTAAATATGCTTTATTTAATAAATAATTGTATGTGTCGTTTTGGACTATTGTTTTATAGTTACTTATTTTATGATTTAGTTTTATCTTCTTCTGGTAAAGCATTTTCTGACAACTTCAATAGCAATAAATGCAATTCTGACTGATATGTGCAGCGGAATTTAGTATTGCATAGCCAGACCTCAAACTGATGGCTGAAGGTCTGAGAACTTTGGCTGGTTTGAATGGTCAAGGACTGCCCACTATGTAATTTTACTGAAAGGTTAACCTTCCAATCATGTTTCGTTTTCTGCCATGCCATGTTTGTGGGCGCAGAATCAGAATAACAGCCCGTCATGCAACCACATCATTTAATCATGAATGTCTTTAAAAGTTTACAACATCGACACATCAATATTCTAAATGATCTGTCAGCAAAACCTATAGGAAATCAGTAGGACATGTATGTAGACTTTGTTCTGAGATTCATTCATTATTTTGGTGACGCATTTCTACATAAAGATCACACAGACTAAGACGACTGAAAGTGAAAGTTTTCTCTGTTCTATTAAAAGCAAGATTTTGTTCTATTTGTGAGTATCCACAAATAAAAAAAACTGTGAACGACGTCTTTCTCTTATCTTTATGACAAAACGAGAATAAGCATACCTGCTAGTTTTAACTGCATCACGTATTGAAGCTTTTATGCAGTGAGTATTGCATACTTTTAATAATCCAGCATTTAAGTCAAATTGATAAATGTTCATCGTTACAAAGTTGTCCTCACAATAACAGATGTGCAGGCAGTAAATCACTGATTCATCAAAGTCTCAGAAAGTTATATGTGCATTAATAAGCACTGTTATCAATATAAACATTGCAGCTTTTTTTTTTTTTATCCCAGACTTGTTTTCATGCGGCCTGATAAAGATTGCTGTTTCAAATAACTTCCCCAACACTGCTTATAGCATTAATCTGTCAAAAGTCTTAGCAGACAACCGGTCAAAATAAAAAGGATAGGCTTGTAAAAAGATGTGTGCAGTACAACGTGTGTGTGTGCGACAGGGCTCAAAATAAAACAATTTGGGTAATTCGAATTCATTGTCAAAAAGGTACCATTTAATGTTCTGAATGTAATATCAGAATAGTGTACTTGGCCGGTGGTCATTATTTAGATTTGATACTCAGCTGGATGTTTTCACTGGGTAGGGTCATGTCTGAAATTGCAAACATAGCATGCACTTTTTACACATTTTGAAAAAGTTCTGCACTGATAAAACGTTATCATGGGGCTGTAAGTGCGAGCGCATCTGACATCATTCCCCAAAACGCTGCTAACAGAACTGACTGGCAGGAATCAAGATCGGTTGGCCGATTATGTGAAAATTCCAGTCCCTGGCCACTTTATCATGTTGCTAGCATGTTTTAAAACTAACCTGCTAGTCGTACATTTCTAAGCCTAATTGGCATGCCTTTTTTATGCTTAAAGTAAAAACCTAAAAAAATATCATCAGTGGTCTAAAGAAAATCAATAGTTTACAGATTATCTGAAAGGGGATAAAAGACTTTGAGGACGTTGTGTTCCAACTCAAGAGCATCCCAAGAGCAGCTGTCGGTGCAGTTTAATTCACTCTCCAAACTGAAATACATGCCTGTCTTAGTGTTTCCTCCCTTGTAGGAGATGCGCTGCACGGCATCCAGCAGAGCCTCTTTGTTGCTGTAGGAATTGAGCTTAAACTCAGTCCTGGCATCATCACTGAACTGAGCAATGGCCACCTATCAGATGAAGAAAGTAAGACAGCATGCATTAATCACATGCTTCAAATGCTTAAATTATATTATATATATATATATATATATATATATATATATATATATATATATATATATATATATATATATATATAAGCTGTATTTCAGACAATAGAAATTGAATATGCACTGTAAAAAATGCTGGGTTCCACACAATATCATTATGTTGTCTCAACTCAAATCAATTAAGTTAACTTAGGATTAAACAGAAAAGAATTGTGATGATTCAGTTCATTTTAAATAAGTAGTTTGAACAAGCAGCAAAATATTTTATTTTTGAGTGTGGAGGACACTTTTTCCCACCACGTCACTTTCAGCATAATTTGTCCTTCTAAGCCTTGGTTCATTTTTTAACATAAAAACATGCTGTAACCATCTGAGGTTAGGCATTGTGCTCATTCATGAATTGCTCAAACATACAACCATGCGATTACCAAATCCTTATATATAGGTCACATATTAGATAAGATATAGACAAAATTCATGTCATCATGCATAAGGGTTTGCTTGATGATCCTGTTTGAGCCAAGTCAAACATATGTTATATCCATACAGTGTTTACTTTATCTCATGCCCTTCAAACGTTCTTGTTTTGGTGTTTTCACATGGCTTATATCAGGTCCACTGCAGTGATCCCTAAAGCTGTTGATGGGTTGTGATGAAGATCTTCTGAGGCCTGGAATGACATGTCTAGACAAAGCCTATTTTTATCTAATGCTCTCTGGGTTAAATGCTTGGTAGTGTGGTCTCTAGCCCGGAGTAGCTATTCCCATGATGCCTCAGTCCATAAAAACAATTTCTGAGAAGAGCAAAAAAGAAAACCTTTTTGAAGGAAGCCTGATGTAAGTTGCAAAATCGAGTTCTCAAGCTGTATAGAGCCAGCGTGGTACATGATATGACTCAGCACATTTACTAAAGGCTCAGCTAAAACTGTATGTAAATTGTGTGTGTGTGTTTTTTATGCTTTATGATCTATACACTATTTTATCACAGATCTGTGCATTGTGAAATAAATGTATATTTGATTTGAATAGTGAACTTGAATGTGCACTTTAAATCTTATAATTACTTATAGACCACTTATGTATACTTAAAGACAGCACACTTTACTTTAAAATATATTTAATTCAACTATACATAAATAAAATACTAAATGAAAAACATACTAAATATATACCAATGTACAGTATGTAATACTCTTAACTGTACTGTCAAATCTTACATTTGAAATGTATTAAATTCCATTTGCGTCGTTACATTTGTATAATTGCAAACTTTAATACATGACATGCAGAGTATTCTCTCTCATTATAACAAATCAATTACAAATGTGTAATTGAAACAATATTTAAATACATTTGACATAAGACTCTATAGAGATGACATAGAAATATATTTTAATGCTTTACATGTTTATAATAGATAATTAAATATATGCTTATTATTATACTCAGCAGTGAACTTTAAACATATGTTAAAGGGCACCTAGTTTACCCATTTTTCCAGATTCAATATAAGTCTTTTGTGTCTCCAGAATGTGTCTGTAAAGTTTCAGCTCAAAACACCCATCAGATTATTTATTATACCTTTCAGAAGTTTGTAATTTTTAGCTCTTAGCATCTTGTAGCGGTTTTTGTGGACTGTGCCTTTAATGCTAGTCCTCCCCGCCCACCGTTCCCACGTTCCTGTCAGTGTGCCTCAATCTCTGCCTCGGCTGCCTCAGATAACAGACAGACATGAAGGAAGCACATCTCACATAACGTTTGTGAGAAATATTACAGTAAGAACTTTCTCAATGATTATTTGATGCATTTGTTGTGGAGTTGCAACTATGAGTCACACACAATGTCGTTACAAAGTTCACGCACACACACAGACACACACACACACACACACACACACACACAAACGCACACACACACGCACACGCACACACACACACACACACACACGGACAGTGCGAGCGTTTCGTTTTGCACTGTTTTTGCACAGCAAATGTGACAGGATACACTGTAAAAAATGTCCGTAATTTTAACAGTAAAAGTCTGTACAATCTACAGTGAAAAACCTGTTAAATGATTAACAGTTTATTTATGTACAAAATACGGAAAATAACTGTAACAGATCTAACCTTTGTTTTCGGGAAAGTAATCATAATGTCTGAAATCTCACCATACACTCTCATTCACTAGTCCCTAAATCAGTTGATTAGTTTAGTCCACTAGACAGAGTGAATGGCCACAAATGAGTGAATTCAGACACTGATGAACACCTGCTGTTAACAAGCACAAACACTGAAGGAAAGAACAAGAAATAAAACTATACAGCAACAGCCTCACACCAAACCAACTGAATTAAAACAGAGGATTAAACAACTCCACAAACAGCATTACCGGCTTCACTGATTGCAGTCTGACTTCATTTCTGTAAAAATATTTGATAATTAAGAGAGGTTTATATGTTTTATTGAAAATCTTTCATTTGACCTCACCATCGTGGAGATCAGAGGCTGCTTTAGTTGGGCTCTTGATCCGTTACGCTTTTATTTAAATGTTTCTCTGGTTGTTATAACTGTTTCTGAAACTCATCAGTTATGACAAGAATGGCAATGAGAAGCTTTATGTACTTAACTTCTACAGATATAATTTCTGTTATTTTATAAGTTATAAAAAAAATGCAACTGTTTTGTCTCTTTCATGTGATGTTATTTGGGACAATACCTCAGCTTCCCATAAATGGTTAACAAACAATTATTAAAGAATTAACAAACAATTATGAAAGAATTAACAAAAACTCCTAGTTAATAATTAGAATTTCATGCACAAAACCATGGGAGCTCCAGCAATATTTTTAAGACACACAGACATCAAGAATCAGGATATGAACCTCAACCATGGTTGCTAAAAAGAAAAAAAAGCTGCATAATTCATTGATGCCGCAATGCATGCTGGGTGCCAGCATAGTACAAAACTCCCAGCATGCATTGCAGCGTGAATAAATTATGCAGCTTAAAGTTATTACTATTCTTTCTTGGCCTTTATTTTATGTTGTTCTGGGGTGGGGGGTAATATTTCAGTAGATTGCTTTGTATTGTTCTGGGTTGAGTTTTATTTTATTTTTTGATTGTCACCAATGTTGAGATTCAAAGACTAATTGTTGATGTCTGTGTGTTTTTAAGTTCTGCCGTAGATCAAACATTTCCATTGTGAATGGTGTATTTAGGCTTGTTAAACAATTAATTGTCTTTAATTGCTGAAGCTCCAGTGGTTTTATTTATGTGTATTATTAATTCCTCACACATAACTAACCATATGCTTAATGAGTACACAAGCAGGTGAGAGTGGTTGTGATGTCATAGTTAACCTCATCAGACTTCTTTTGCAGATAGGGCCCATTCTTTTGGCTTTAAATGCTGTATAAATAGTGTGATTAATTACAGCAACCAAATTAAAACTACTGTTAAAATAAGAAGTTGAAGAGCCCAACTAAAGCAGACTCTGACCTCCATCATGGTGATTTCAAATGAACAACAAAAATGTCATTAAGAGCTTTTGTTCATGTGACAGAAATAAAGTCAAAGGTCAGTAATAAGTGAAGCTCCTGATGTTTGTAGAGTTGTTTAATGATCCTCTGCTGAGATCTTGAGAAATAATTTTTTTATTGTGTAATTTATTTTTATTTAGAGTTTTATTTTCAGTTGATTTCGTCTTTGGTTTTGGCTGTAATTTGTATTATTTGGTCTTGTTTTTCTTTACTTTGGTGATTCTGCTTGTTAACAGTTGTTCATCAATCATTATCAATCTTCCTTTAATTAGACAATTATCTCATTAACTTCATCACTGCCTTAGTGTTCAACCCTCTGTAGTGAGGACACTAGTGAGGATTTTGCTGTGGGATTTAAGAGGTTAAATGTGTTCGATGAAAAATTCACACTGTGGAATGTATTTTTAACGGGAATATTACGTAAATTGAAATTACGAATGTAAAATGTTAAAAACAGTAGATTACTGGCAACCACAGCTGCCTATTTTTCCGTAAAATCAAGAAAAAAAACTGCAAAATACTGTAAAACCTTTTTTGTGTCACCATTGTGCAGGATGGTAGCATCTGTGTTCAAGTCTAAGATGAACTAAAAAGCATCTGATGTTATGCTGCATCTTCTTTTGTTTAAATGTAACTGTGTAGTTACTGATGCAGTGAAAATCTGTTTGCTGATTGCTATCGCATGAACACGTTAATGCATTTAATGACTACATTTTTGTGAACAAAGCTACATTTTTGTGAACTGAACATTGTATCAGTTAATGAAATACGGTTATTTTCCGTAAATTTAAACAGTTCTATAAAACTTCCGTATTTTTTACAGAAAAATCCTGGCAACCACAGCTGCCGGTATTTTTCCGTAAATTTAACGGATTTTTTTTTAACAGTGTACACATTGATATCCACAGCTGTATGGATATCCGTTATGTTAATGTACAAAATAAACCTGATTTAACGTCCACAACCCGGGATTGAAGCGTCTTCTTTTATAATTGTACTGACACGCGGCTGTGGTGATAAAGTAAAGCTGAAGTAAATCGCTGTAATTCATTACAAACATGCACTGTTTTAAAAACGTGTTAAACTTGTAAAACTCATTCTTGATCACATTTGATGATGATTGATGATCCTAGCGAACTGAACAGATCTTTTATTCCCGGTTGCTTTGCGCACGTCCTGTCTTGTTGATATGATTACACGCGTTACTACGGAGACATGTTAATACGCGACTGTCAATCAATTCAGTGGGCGGGGAAACCGCATTCCTACGTCAAGTTGCGGTAGGCCTTGGGGATTTGGGAGGGGAGGGATTTGGATGCTATTTTAATGACAGGAAATTTTTAAAAAGAGACTTATTGTCTTTATATCACCCCAATCTGACTGTGGACACACTATACCCACACACAGTTCCGTCCAAACAGCTTAAAAAAGAAGATTTTCATCATAGGTGCCCTTTAAAGAATACACTGTATTATAATCACATTATATAGAGTGATGTAATTAAGCCAAGTTAATTTGACCAGAATAGCTAACTGCATTTAATGTGAATTTAATTCATTATAAATGTCCATTTAATTGCAATTTTAGTTCTCTGAAACGTTACATTCAGTTTGCACTTTTGAAGTGTATTATTTCCTTTAATATAAATATTCATTCATTCATTCATTCATTCATTCATTCATTTATTATTTAAAAATTTAAATAAAACAAAATATAAAATATATTTTTTGTGATTTGTGTCCTCACTCAGTGTTTTCACAATGACATTCTTACACTTTTACTTTCATCTTCAAGGATGTGCAATTAGAAACTCAAGAATGGTGGTCATTTCTTTTTCCTCAAATATATGCAAGAAGTGTTGTACAATAATAACAGTTAAAAAAAAAAGAAGAAGACTGAATTTGACAGATATTTCGCATTCAGCACATACCTGTGTTCCCTCCAGCCCAATCACATCAAGTGCACCGGTTGTGCTGTACAGGAAGCGGATGATCTTCTGAAAGTTGTCATCTCCGATACTCCAGGAGCCGTCGACTAGGAAGGCCAGGTCTGCTTTGGCTGCTTTGCAAACTGAGAGAGAAAGTTCGGGAAAAGAGAGAGATAGAGAGGAGAAGCAGGTGAAAAATCACTAGCTAAAATAAAAAATCCTCATTACCGTGAGAACGCTGCAGTACAACAGATGTCAAATGATTGCAAACACTTCTCCTTCTCACTGACAGGATCTCCATCACAGCTAGCTGGATAAAACAACGGGCCTTAATTAATTCCGAGCTACCTCTTTATTTTCTTACTTTTCCTTCTGCCAGACTGTTGCTTTGCAGGATTTGGGACGAAACACATATACCGTCAGTAACATGAAGATGTGCTTCATGGAGTAACCTCTAAATTAACTGGTTGTTTTCAGGACAAAAACATTATTCGTTGACTAAATCAATCTGAATATACTCAGTTATATTACAGGTGTTCAAAATAGGTGTTCCTGAATGGAAAGCTCCAAAGTTCCAATTCAAATAAAATCCACCTGAACTAAGCTCTTCAGACTCACTAGAGACTTTTAATGCATCTCAATCAGCTATCTAGCTCACAAAGTCATGAACCAGAATATTGTGTACATGAATTCAGGTACTGGTAAAGACAGTAAAGATAGTAAAAACTCACTACACATTGAGACACTCATGGTGACATGAGAACATCCAGGTTGTACGAGGTCACGTTTATATACCAAGGCAGTCATTACATTGTGTAATTTAATAACTGTTAAAATAACCCATATAACTACAGTACCCTGAGTTGTACTAAATGTGTGTATATTTCATTCTAACATTATTTTATTTAAATTACAAAACACAAAAGCGTTCTGAATACAATATTTCCACCTTTTTATGCAATGACATGCATAACAGTCAAATTATCCATATGCATTTCAGCATCTGCTTATTTCTTGCGTTCTGCTAACAAAAACATAACATTTTTGATAGCAAAAAAACGTTACTTTAGACATTCAAAACAACATTTTCACTGTGGTGAATAAACTTTGCTTTCCATCTTGTTGGACAAAGTGAGGTGAACACCTTTGCGAGTATTTTAACTTGTATACGTTTTTGGCTATATTACAAATACTGGGGTCAAATGCTTAATTTGAGATCAGGGTTTAACTAAAACAAGGTAACAGTTTGCTCTTTGTCCCACTGACAGTCAAAAACTAAATTTGTTCCCATGATTTACTAATATGTCAGTGAGTTTTACATCGTTTTAAGTAAATTGAGTACACAGTACATAAATCACTTCAATGTAGCCAATGAGGGAACACATTCTTATAAAGAAGCCATATCTCTGGTTAAATTGCACTTACTGAACCCACAAAGACTCCTTTACAAAAAGAGTCATCATTTAAGAGTGGCACAAGACACCTTGTTTGAAAATGAACTAAATGAATCAGTCATTGTGTTCGTAAACAACCTGAATGAACTGGCAAAACCCATTAGCCCCAATCTTGTTCAGTTCATCACTATCATTCACGGCAAGGAATCAAGGAAGCTTTGGTTGCTTCGTTCAAAGATAACTTAACAATATTTTATTAAATTAGTTCAGTGATATACTCATAATAAACAAAACACACTTATTGCACATCTTAAGTACACTACATTTTTTTGTACTTTAAAAAAAGGGGATGAATGGTTTTATTTAGCAAATGCACAAATGCATGTGTAATGTTACAAAAGATTTATATTTCAAAGGTAAACTGTTCTTTGAACTTATAATTGTCACGGTTACAGGTGCATGCGCTCTGTCTGTTGTCTGTTATTGTCACGTGGGGTTGTTTTGGCATCCCCACCCGTTCTGTTACTTGTGTGTTTGGATCACGTGTGAGTGCATCAGCTGGGCTAATTTGCTGCTACAGCTGTATGTACTCAGCGTGTCCTATTTAAAGAGCTGGATTCAGCCCTTCTGTGTCAGTTCGTTATCTGCGTGTTCATGTTCTCTCTGTCTCGCCAGGATCGTGTTTGTTGCGTGTGGACTCCTTGTGCTGTTCCGGGACATTCCTGTGTCCGGTTTTTTGTCTACACCTTGACCTGCACGCTATTTTGCTATTTGTTATAATAAAATTTACTTGCAATTGGATCCACCAGACTTTGTCTTTTATACACGTGACAATAATCAAAGAATGCTAAAATAAAACAAACAATAGTTTTCAAAACAATCTGACAAAATTAAGCCCCAAATTAGAATTCAGGGCTGTAAGAGCCATAGACAGTTATATGTGCCCATTTATGTCATAAGCTTTAAATTGGGTTTGACCTTTTGACGCATAAACCTCAATATTTACTTATTTTGGGTCCTAATTAGGAGATGACAAGCACATGAGGCTTTGTGTGAAGCTGCTTTTATTTATCAGGTGGTAAAACCTCCAATTCCAGTAGCCAAAACAAGCCATCTGTGGCTGAGAGTATGAACTGACGACTATTGGGACTGATCTGCTCATTTTACAAATTAAAGAAAAATTGTGACACATTTATATATTTTATAAAACACAGATTGTACCATGTGTCATACATCATAATGCCGTTTCAATTTCATTGCACATGAACAGTATTTTGCAGTTTCGATTTGTAGTTCAATCAAGGCTTTACACATCTCTCTTTGTTGTGTTGCAAAAGGTCTATATCACCTCTTACAATCCAATTAATATTTTATTCAGACAGAACTCGTAAAAGTGTTCAAATGAAGCCCTTTCAGTTTTATTGAGCTATTACTCAAATTACTATCAGAGAATTTGGTTGTAATTAAAACCAAACATTTTGGATGCACTTAGCCGAAAAACTGAAACCAAAATCTAAAATGCTTTGTAATAATTATTTATTATTTTATTAAATTGTATAAGTAACTAGATTTATTTGAATTTAACCCAATAATTTAATTTTCAGCAATTTTAAAAAGACAAGCAAGTAAAATTTAAGCATATTTAATAATTATAAAAAAAATAAATTCGGACAGTTAATTAAGGCATCATTTTTACAGCACAGTACTGATATTGTAAGCAGCTAGAACAAATGTACTACATAGAAATGCCATGATAACAAAACACTCTTGGCGGGGACAGGGCATTTAAATGAAATGGTTTTACAACACTTTCTGTTTCTGGTGTAAAATTCACTTGACTATGTGACTACAGTGACTATGGCTGGTGCGAGAGTGAAACTAGCAAACTGAACACTTCCTAAAATGATTTTTTTATTTGTTTTTCTATTTAGGCCAAAAATTGAAAAATAACCTTATCATCCGAAATTCGGTGCATCCCTACTTGTAATGTACTGTAAATGTAACCAATGTCAAAGTGACTGAGATCAAATAAAAGTAGGCAGAGTTTATTCTTCACAGAAGCCAAACATAAGAACCATTATTTATTCATTTTTATTTTTTATGGCAAAAGGGTGAGGTAAAATGCAATTAGCTATAGCTATATTTAGTAATTGACAGCTGTTTTACAATAGATAATGTAACAGTAATATCATTAAACAAGGGTGTCCCAAATCGATCTCAAACATCGATGTCAAGGTCAATCAACGTATCTCTTGAAACGAACAGAATTATTTTAGTTTAGACTCGGTGAAGCCCTATGCTTTATTTTGATCATCTGTCATAATCAAAGCATTATATCTGAATGATTTATATGATTATATCGTTATATCTGAATTATTTACATGATTCATGTTATTTTATACCCTATATGATACATTTTTTTATTTTATGTTACTCATATTGTGACCAATTTTACTCATTTTAATTATTATTATTTTTTTTTCAAATTATGATTATGGGAGCAAATTATCAACGAATAAGTAATTCTTAAATTGCCTGTATGTACCACATAAAGACCTCAAAACATTAAGTAGCTTACAGGGTGTGGTGTTGTACAGATATGAATGATGTGAAACAAAGTAAAAGGGAGTGGATGCTTCAGCAAATGTGGTGTTGTGTTACATTTGCTGTTGTTAGCAATTGGTTACATTCATAGTAGTTTAGGTTTGGTCCAGATTCACATTTCTAATTTCCAATGAGCCTGTTTTGTGTCTAACAGCAACAAAACTCTCATTTTGATTTCATGCGGTCTTTAAAGGTAACAAATGTTTCACTTTTTTACAGTGTGACCAGTCCTCAATAAAAGTAGTGTACAACATGCAGGACATTTGGGTTAACTACCCAGAGGCCCAGAGATTAAGCCATATAAAAGGAACAAATAACTCTAAACAAGCACTCGCTTTCAGGCCAAGAAATTATTCTGGTGTTACTTTATGATGCATTAAACACAATAAACATTCAGCTAGAGAATGAACCAAATCTATTCTCTATAAAAGGGAGGCCGGGGATCTAAATAAGATCTATAAAGTGTGTAAATAAGATCTGTGTGCTTTTATCAGATGTGTTGGGAAGACTCAGCCATATTTATTGAGTATGGAGTGGCTCAGAGAATAAGAAAAGGTTAGCTGTCAGCAGAGATGTACGTTAGTGAAAGGTCACATAACACATAGGGACAGGCCCAACAAACAGGGAAAACAATGGCAGACAGGCCAGTTTTTTTCCGTACGAGTGTCCTACCTTCTTTGGCTGGAGGGATGGTGGGTGGAGGGCTGGTGGTGGGTGCTGCGGTTGGTGGCTGGGTGGGTGCTGGAGCTGCAGAAACAACAAAACAATACAAAACCATGACTGTCTTCATTTTATTACACATCTATATTACACATATATTACACACACACACGCGCACACACACGCACGCACACACACACGCACACACACACGCACACGCACACACACACGCACACGCACACACACACACACACACACACACACACACACACACACACACATTTGTGATCTCAATGGAATGTAAAGATCCCATATAGTGCATCTATATATAGTATATCTATTTTGATCTCCATCGTATATTAATGTATAACAAATTATATTTTATATTTATATCTTTCAGCTTTTTTCAGAATAACTTTTTTTGTGTTCAACATTACACAGAAACATATACAGGTAAGGCAAAATTGGGTGTTTTGAAATAAATTAAACTGAGGAAAAAAGTTTTAAATCCAGTTCACACCGCACAAAGGAACACCAACAAACAAGTTGGCTGTTAGATTTATAATGTTGTATAAAATTACTATCATGTATACACTGCCCCAACAATTGCCACGCAACATTTTACGTAAAGCCTATCTGGTCCCAAGTCAGATTACATCAGAGTTTGTTGCCATTGTTGGAAAATCATATCATTCTATGATACAACAAACACAGATTGAACATGTTAAGTCTGGTAAAAACAAACTCAATGACCAATGGCAACAGGGGTAAAACACGGAACCAACAAACTCAGACATATTTGTTTGTTGCTGTTTGTCTATGCGGTGTAAATTGTCAAAACAAGTGAATTGACAAAACAAAACAAAACAAAACAAAACTTCCAAGCAAAGCAAAACACAACACAACACAACACAACACAACACAACAAAGACTACAAAGACTATTCTTTTTTACAACAAAAAGACCACAAAACAAAGGCGTATACAAAAAAGACCAAAACAAAAACATCACTACTTAAATCACGTTGTTGTGTTAACCCATTACAGCCACAGAATTCTTAATTTGTTGTTGTTGTTGTTGTTGTTGTTGTTGTTGTTGTTGTTGTTGTTTTAGCTTTAAAAGAATAATTATATCGGGTATCCCGTTTGTCCAAGAAACACAGCTTTGTCACATAAAGACAGCAATTTCACTCCAATACTTAACCATTGTTTTCCAAAGTAAACATGTTAGACAGATGTGTTTGAACACAAAACAAATGTTGTTTTCAAGTTAAATGAAGTTCAACTTCAAAAAACACATCTTGAAGGTTTGCATTTTCTTCATTCCACTGTCAGCGTCTCATAGTTTTCAATGCAAACATGCACTCTGTGTGAATGGCCTCTAACTCTTTTTTTTTTTATGGCCTCTAACTATTTTCTTTTCTATTTTGTATTTTTATTTATTTATTATTTTTGTGTTTTTTTTTTTTTTTTGTGAGACAGCTCCGAAATTGAAGTCTTGACATCTTGGTCCCTCAAGATGTAAGCAGTGTTCCACATTTATATTTTGTCTGTAGCCTATTATTTTTATTCCTGAAATTGCATTACCACAATAACACAAATATTACTGGTATTTAAAATATCCTTACACACAAGAGTCATATTTTAGTCCACATTCATCGAGCCATTTTTCTCCCACTGAAGTAAATAGTATAGAATTAATTGTTTGGAGTGTATTTACCAGTGGTGACCATGGTGGTGACAGCAGGGCCCTCTGTGTCCTGTAAAACGGTGTATACACTTATCTTGTACTGAGTGTTGGGGGAAAGTGTGAAGAAACACTCTCTGGATGCACCGCCACCGACCCTCACTTCCTGTTTCTGCCCATCTGCAAAATAAAGAAAAAATGGCATTCAAACAACAACTAAAAGTATAATGCAAAATCACATCAGCTTCCTCAAGCAAACAATCGTGCTAATTAATGAGAGTCATTAGAGTCCTCAGGCTATAAACAAAGAGAGAATTTGAAAATGACAGAAGTGGCACCACAGCAGTCATCAAAGGGTTGTTATTTTTAACAGGCATGTGTTGTTGCTCACAAATCTATCTGTAAATGAAGGAAAATGCAACACTCAAACTGCTATTTATCGGCTTCACTGTTGTATTTTTTTCCAAAGCTGAAAAAAATGACCAGCACTTGGGCGCAGGAAGGTTAAGCTTGTATTTAACCCATTGAGTTCTACAGTATGCTCTTTAACTTTTTGTTACATGGCCTGATGGGGTAACTAAAGTGTGTTCCCCAGCTGGAGGGGAACTTCCATGCTATGTGGAAACTTCCACTATGGGGATTTCGTCAGAAGCCAATCATCTGAAAGAGTAATAAAACGGGCCAATGAAATGTCAATGAATTGGTGGCATCAGCGTACACAGCTGGCAGCAATCACAATCATTCATGTATAAAGATGCCAGCCGTGCATAGCAAAGACACCTTTTCGCTTTCAGAGCCTCACGCTACTGAGAGAGTCTTCGGGTTCCTCCAAACTTCTTTCAAGAAAGAGAGAGAGAGAGAGAGAACAAGAAAACTGCCGGTGTTTGAACAGGCTGTTTCTCCCAGTTCCAGAGTGTGTGACACGCAGTGGGCTATTCTCCCTTGCCTGGGCGTTCTCTGGGTCCGGTCCTTCTAGAGCGGTTAGTATATAGGAGCAAGTTTCCTAAAAGAGCAACACGGTCGTGCAGCGCGTCTTTTTCAAGATGTCGTTCTGACTATGCATTTCTGGATGCGGTGGTTCCCTGTCCCCGGATGATGGGCACGAGCATGTGCATGCCGTCACTGCGATGGCATGTCTGTTGAGCAGCTAAGATCGCGGCTCGCTCTTGCAAAAGGGCGAACCCCCCCTGTTGTCAACCGCAAGTCGGGTGTTAAAATCTGTGCTGTCACGCCGCTCGGATTGCTCCATATGACCGCTTCAGCACTGGCTTCACAATCTCAGGACTAACCTTCTCAGGGTTAGTCCATATGTCTTCTTGCCACCAGGTCTCCCCATTTGGGCAGCAGGTGCCCTCCGCAGCATCCTCCCTATCGGGAATGCAAGCTTTCCCAACGTATTGTCGTGTTTTAAAATTCCTAGAAACTTAACTAGGTGTATTATTTACGACTCCCCCAAAAATATAAATAAGCCTAAGCGCTTCACAGGTAAGTAAGGTAAGTTAGGGCCATGGGGCACGTTGGAGGGCTACGTCTCTGGTGATGATGGTGTGCTCACACGGAGAGCCTGGCAAACCTCTCACCAGTGACAAGGTAAGGTTCAATCGCTGTGGCGTTTTCCATACATTTCCCCATAGTGGAAGTTTCCACATAGCATTGAAGTTCCCCTCCTGCTGGGCAACGAAACAGTTACTACGTAACCCTCGTTCCCTGAGGGGGGAACGGAAATGCTATGTTCCTTCGCCACAAGCGGTTGCGCCTTAGCTGACAGCTTAGTTCGGCTCTTCAGCTAGAAAAGGTGTCTTTGCTATGCACGGCTGGCATCTTTATACACGAATGATTGTGATTGCTGCCAGCTGTGTACGCTGACGTTACCAATTCATTGGCATTTCATTGGCCCATTTTATTACTCTTTCAGATGACTGGCTTCTGACGAAATCCTCATAGTGGAAGTTTCCACATAGCATTTCCGTTCCCCCCCTCAGGGAACAAGGGTTACATAGTAAATATCAGTAACCGTTTCGTTTCACTATTTTAAGAAAAATCGATTAGTCGTTTGTTGTGTTTTTATATTTATGAGATCATATGCTACACTGTAAAAAATACAGTGTTCTACTCAATTTGTTCATGTTGTCCCAATACAAATTGATTAAGTTAACCTAACAAATTTAAGTGGATTGAAGATAAAACAATTAAGTTTTCACAAACAATCTCAGGAATTGCATTGTTTCAACTTATTTTGAATAAGTAGTTTGAAAAAGAAGCAAAAATAATTTTTTTGAGTGTAGATGCTATTTTTGGGGTTTACATCGAATACTTATATTATAAACTTGTTCATGAATACAAATTTATCTATTGAAAGCAATTGTTTTGAATTAGAATATAAATGTAAACATTGTTGTTGTTTGTACAAACATATTTGCCCACAGACAACTGTTGTTGCTGCATATTCAAATATGATTTTGTAAAAGAAGAAAAAAAAATACATAAAATAAATACAACACGTTCACATAGGACACTATTAACAAGACATGATTTGGGCATGAATGGGTTAAGGAAAGGTTGAAGACTGCAAGGAAATGGGTGAATCGTGATAAGTACCCAAGGATTGAGCACAAAAAGAAGAGAATCAAATGAAAGAAGCCAATGTTTCATTCTGTTCACCTTCTTTTCTTTCCAAATGTGAAGGTGTAATTGCTGACGCTGACTCTTTTGCTTTGTGGTTTTCTCTCTTTCTAGATATCTACCCATCGATCTCTTTGCTTTGTTTGTGATGGCAGACATTAATATCCAACAGCTTGACTTGGTTCATGCATCTTAATTTGTCTGCCATCAAACAGCTGAGTCCATGGGGAACATAAATGACTGGGCTGTTCAGAAGTAGTATTATGCTGCTATTAAATGAGAAAAAAAAATTCTTTAATGTGATATTTCCCAAAGCACCTTCTTTTAGTCCATAATCTCGCCAAAAAAAAAAAATGTCTCTGGAGTGCAGGATTCAAAACAAGTCTATTTTACAATGATAATATGGACTGCAGAAACTGAAATGTAATAATAAGATCAACAATATTTCCTTGCTCAGACATGCTTTGATTGCTGAGCTGATCAAACAATGGGATGTGACATTTGCCTATTACGTTCCCGCTCTATGGAAAAGTAGCTGGCAAGTGCTCCGGTTCGGCTCAGTAAACAGCTCTCCTTTAAGCGTTTGTTTCAACAGACTGCACTTCTCAGTCTAGTCACATCTCTGGCACAAGCAGGACAGTTCCTCCTTTCCCTGCATTTGCACGCAGGAACGCTTCACTTCACCACGAGTGCTCACTTTGCTCGCCAATGAAGATTCATATGTTGGACTGAAACTCCACAGCCAAGTTATCCATTTGAGAAAATTAGTGATGTTTTTCTTTTTCATCTACTGGTTATCAAAGTTTGACTTGCCAGAACAGTTGAAACAGGGGTAAATGGGATGTTGGTACATCATAAAAACACACTCCTTCAAAGCTCTCACACACTTCAACAGTGGTTTTGATAAATTTTTCGTGAGGCATAATGATAATGAGTGATAATGAAGAATCCATCAAGTTTTCTCTATTAGAAACTATATGAGCTAAAACTCTTGCTCTTTGCAGTTTAATATTTGTCTAAATATCTGTTATGATATGTTAGATCTCCCCGATTTTTAAATCAGTCCCAGACGGACTGAGAGAGCGCAAGCATGCGTGCAGTACAGATTGTGCGTGTGCATGTAAATTAGGGCTGCATGATATTGGAAAAATTGTGATATTTTGTTTTCTGAGATATATATTGCGATAGTAATAGTTTCACCAGATAGCTTTAATGGCTCTATTTGGAAAGAACTCTTTAATTTAGATTGATTGGGATGATTCGGCAGGGGAGTAAATCATGCATTAAACATAATTTAAAAATGAAAAGCTCAATACAATAGAGCAAAGATAAAAGTGAAATAAACAGTTCTTTACAGTATTCAGGTACAGAAATTAAATATTCAAATGTAAAATAACACACTGTATAGTTTCAATTGTATACATAATTCATTCATTCATTTATTTCCCTTCAGCTTTGTCCCTTCATTTATCAGGGGTCGCCACAGTGGAAGGAACCGCCAACTTATCCAGCATATGTGTCATGTTCACCAGCGATCAAGGACTTCAGAGATCGCTGGTGAACTACATATCATAACAAACTACATTTCCCAGCATTCCGTCACACACACCTGGTCTTCACTTACACTGATCACTTCCGCAGCTGCAACCCGTTCACTACAGTATTGTTTGGACTATAAATATACCCTGCACCCGTCTTGTCTTTGCTCGTTCGCTATATGTCTTCATGATTTCTTAGCCCTGTAGTCCTGTTTCTGTTGGTATTGTATAGTTTGTTTTTGCTCATGTTTTGTCCTCGTTCTTAGTTCAAGCTTTGTTATTTTGTTATTTTGTTTTACACGATGTCCTGTTTTTGTAAGATGATTTATCATTAAATGCACATGGATCCTACCCCTTGTCCTGTCTGCGATACCGTCTAACGTGACAATATGTTTTACGCAGCGGATGCCCTTCCAGCCGCAACCCAGTACTGGGAAACACCCATACACTCTCGCATTCACACACATACACTACGGCCAATTTAGCTTATTCAATTCACCTATACTGCATGTCTTTGGACTGTGGGGGAAACCGGAGCACCAGGAGGACACCCACGCGAACACGGGGAGAACATGCAAACTCCACACAGAAATGCCAATTGACCCAGCCAAGGCTCAAACCAGCGACCTTTTTGCTGTAAGGCGACAGTGCTAACCACTGAGCCACCGTGCCGCCCCTGTATAAATAATTCATTCAAATACAACTTTATTAAAATTCCAAACGATACAATTTCTTGTGCCTGAATACTTTAAACTCAAAATGCTTACACAGTCATTTGCCTTACAAACACATGCAAATGATAAATATTCACTCCATGATGGTTAAAAGCTACAGTGACTTCACAAATTTGGTGTTTTAAACTGTGGCTCTGGAAAACTAAACTCATCATTGCACATTCTGCACTATGACTATGACTTGCGATATCGATGCTGAAACTATATACTGTGCAGCCCTAATGTAAATGGCAGGGGCATAGCTAATAGCTTATAATAACATGTTAGCTACCTTTTTGCTAATATTTTTGAGCATCTGTGTGAGTTGGTAGATTCTCATCAGCAAACATATGCGTCTGAGATAGATGAATTAAGGCTACTGTCACTGATTTACTATGGTTACCGCTAATGTTTGAGGCAAGCGTATTTATTTCGAATTGTGATCAAAACTGATGGGAACTACTTGTGCATTAAACAATTTTATTGCACACCTTTCAGCCAATCAGAATCAAGAGTTTCAACAGAGCATGGAATAAATATTGTGCAAACAGCTTATAACAAACTATACATTTTAAAGTTAATTGTTGTCTAATGACTATGAATATAATCATGTGTCATCATGAAATTGTTTATGACCAACAAAATGTAGGTTTAAGCACAGTGTGTGGATTTAATAGACAGTCACTTGACCACTACTGTTTTCCTATTTCAAATTCACAAAACTAGCATTTACATTTATGCATTTGCCAGAGGCTTTGAAACACAATTTACAGTCCATTCAAGGCACACATTTTACCAATGCACATGTTCTTGGGGATCAAACCCATGACTGTTGTGCTACCACAATGGACTCTTTTCACATTTCTGGGTTTCTCAGCAAGGGAACTCATCATAGTTGGGTAAACTTAGACCGAAGTGAATGGGAGAGTATTCCTATTTGCTCAAATAATACAATGAAAACTCAACGATAGCATTATCAAGACTTTCAGAAAATAAAATAAATAGTAAAATCGTCAAATTTACTGTCCAGCCCATAGCAGCCCGCTGCATTACAAACACCTCACATAAGTGGTAATTAGTTTTTTTTGTAACTTCATGCAAAGATGATATAATACAAATTATAGCTTTATAAATGTACAAACATTTAAAAAAAAAAAATCTAAATAGCAAAAAAACGATCAAGGATTTAAGATGCTGATGACCGTTAAACTCGTCATAACCGTTTTGTGAAAAGGGTCCATAAATCACTCTACCAATCAAGCTATATGATTCACAAATGTAAGCAATGGAAGCACCCGATGCATTAAGTCTTATGTGTGGTAGAGGATGTATTTCAGAAAATTGGCAAATGTAAAATCTTGCATAAAGTGATAAACATGTTGGAGTGTTCGCCCCAAGACTCACTGAAATGCTCGGACCCTCTGAATACATTTTTTAGGGTGCTTCAGGGTGCTGATTAGGTTAAACAGAATACACCAGAGGTTCAGTTCTTGTCTGCTTCAATTCAACCAGGTCATTCCCACAGCGGGTGGCCCCAAGCAGGCTCTGGTAATAGAATAGGGACTAAGCTACTCTCCTGAGATACGAAGCCGTAGAATTTGTTCCTCCGGTCAAGAGAGTCTATGTACCTCAGCTGGTACTTTATTATTCCAAACAAACAGACAAATAAAAACAATCAGATTCAAAATGTCAATGCTGAAATTAATCTTTACTTAAATCAGGAATGGTTTGTCATGATAGATTTAAAGGATGCACACTTTCATGTTTCCATCCTGTGTATGATTTTACGAGGAAAGCAAAGCTCAATATCTGGTTCTCCCTTAAGCCTACAGCCACCAGTCATATGTGTCAGGCTGTTCTGCAATCTAAGAGCATCTGTGTGATAATTATATCAACGCTTGGTTGATATTAGCTCAAACAGAGCAGTTAGCCATTTAGCATTGAAACATGTAAAAAATTTCATGTTAAGGCCAAACATCAATAATAGTGTGCTTTCTCGAGCACAGAGGACAACTTTTCTAGGTGTGTTGTGGGATTGATGATGTAGACACGCCTGTCTCCTCTTCGTAATATTCCAAACCGTTTTAGGGTGCTTTCACCCTACAATTTCAATTGATCCCCCTTGGAACCTTGGTTCCCATCTTTATTACAGAAAGCATTAAAACTTTACAAAAATTGTATTTGTTGATATAGAAATAATAATATGTAGTATGTTCCATGTTAACTGATTAAGTTAGGTATGTTTTTTTTTTTTTTTGTGAAGCTCAAAATAGTT
>CAIGQV010001633.1:4475813-4493909 GCA_903798115.1 Danio jaintianensis
GTTCCGACCGTGCGTTTCTGGATGTGGTGGTTTCCTGTCCCCGGATGATGGGCACGAGCACTGCGTTGCATGTCTGGGGGTCCAGCATGATAATTCGGTGCTCGCGGGCAGTTCATGCCATCACTGAGGGTTACAGTGGGAGTCAATCCGCCACCCTTGGGCTTGCGGACCTCCCACTCCTCAGCGCGCTCCATCCAAGCTTCGAGTGAGAGAAGCGCTCCATCCTCTCGGATGATCGCCCTCTCACTCGATGACACCGAGGATAAGATGTCCATCGCGGCATCGGAGGGTGGGCTGTCATATTCTGACGAGGATCCGGACCCGCTCCCTCCCTGCGGGGTAGTGAGCGAGGCGCCGGATCTAGAAGCAGATATGTTGGCTGTGCTTTCCCGGGCTGCTTCGGTGGTGGGTCTGGAGATGGTTTATCCCCCAGCCCCACGGCTGGACCGACTAGATGGGTGCTACGTAGAGGCTAAGAGGAGGGCCAAACCTTCTAAGCCTCCCGTCCCCTTCTTCCCGGAAGTGCACAGTGAGCTCATGCAGTCCTGGAGGGCACCTTTCTCTGCCCGATCTGCGTGCGCTTCCTCTCTCACCACCCTTGACGGTGGAGCAGCCAGGGGGTACGAGGCGATTCCCCAGGTGGAGCGTGCCATTGCAGTCAATCTTTGCCCACGCGGTGCCTCTTCCTTGCGTGGTCAGCCTCGTCTTCCGTCCAAAGCATGTAAGTTATCTGCGTCCCTCGGGACCAGAGCTTACACTGCTGCGGGCCAGGCTGCTTCCGCCTTGCATGCTATTGCAACGTATCAGCGCTACCAAGTGCAGGCGTTGGCCCAGCTGCACGAGGGTTATTCCGACCCAGGCTTGATGCACGAGCTACGCACCGCAACCGACTATGCTCTGCGTACCACCAAGTCGGCTGCGCGTGCCCTGGGAAGGACGATGGCCACACTAGTGGTCCAGGAGCGCCACCTCTGGCTAAACCTGGCAGATATGCGTGACGTTGACAAGGTTCGCTTTCTTAACGCACCCATATCCCAGGCTGGCCTGTTCGGTGACACCGTTGGTGAGTTCACCCAGGAATTCACAGCGGTGAAGGAGCAGTCGAGTGCGATGGGTGAAGTCATCTATCGGCGGGCTCGTAAAACCGCTCCTCCCGCCGAACCATCCACCTCGGCTGCTCCTCGCCGAGGGCGCCCGTCTGCGGCTTCAAAACCTGCTCCACTGCCTCTGCCCGCTCCACCGGCTAAACGGCAGCATCGAGCACCTCGCAGGCGTTCAGCGCCCCCACCCCAGGGCGCAGTTAAGTCCGGTAAACGGACTGCGAAGCGACCATGAGACGGGCCATCCGAAGAAGAGGGGACTTGCTTTTTCCTCGGTGAAGGGCCGAGCACAACATCAAACGGTGTTTTTCAACGCCAGGCTGCTAGCCTCACGGCCGGAGGCCACAAAAATTTCAATGAAAGAGCTTTTTCCCCCTTCTCTTGATGTGACAGCCCGAACACTGCCAGTCTGGGACGCTATGCCTTCCAGCTCGCAGGATCGGTGCACTTCACCATGGGCTCTGAGTGTGTTAGAGGACAGGCTCCCTTCTCTTGCACTCTCGCCCCCCCTTCAGGACACTGGGACGAAGGTGAGTGTGAATCTCTTGCCTCCTGCTCTTCCTTGGGACCCTATGGCTCCCAGGGTGAGCTCTCCCATTTCGCGCTGCCCCACCGCTGGTATGTCAATGATCGTGCCGATGATGTCACTAGCGCGAGCTCTGCCAGCCTGGTTAGCGCTGCCCAGCCCGTCGCGGTGGTTCATTCATACGATCAGACTCGGCTATGCGATTCAGTTTGCCAAACGGCCTCCCAAGTTCACGGGCGTGTATTTCACCAGGGTCAGCCCCGTGTCCGCCCCTGTCTTGCGCGAGGAGATTGCTGTCCTCCTGGGGAAGGATGCAATCGAGCCGGTCCCTCCAGCCGAGATGAGGAGCGGGTTTTACAGCCCCTACTTCATCGTACCCAAAAAGAGCGGTGGGTCACGGCCAATCCTAGATCTGCGTGTTTTGAACCACTGCCTTCACAGGCTGCCGGTCTGAATGCTCACGCAGAGGCGCATCCTTCGGTGCGTCCGTCCTCAGGATTGGTTTGCAGCAATAGACCTGAAGGACGCGTATTTTCATGTCTCTATTCTTCCACGCCACCGGCAGTTTCTGCGGTTTGCGTTCGAAGGTCAGGCATGGCAATACAAAGTCCTCCCCTTCGGGCTCTCTCTGTCTCCGCGGGTTTTCACCAAACTCACGGAGGGTGCCCTGGCACCTCTTCGGCTCGCGGGCATCCGCGTGCTCAATTATCTCGACGACTGGCTAATTTTAGCTCACTCGCGGGATCAATTGATTACGCACAGGGACAGGGTGCTCCGGCACCTCGACCTATTGGGGTTTCGGGTCAACCGAGAAAAGAGCAAGCTCGCCCCCATGCAGAGCATCTCTTTTCTCGGGTTGGAGCTGGATTCGATCACCATGAGCTGATGCTGACCTGTCTGAAAGAGTTCGACAGGAAAACTGTGGTCCCACTGAAATTCTTTCAGAGGCTCCTGGGGCATATGGCATCTGCAGCCGCTTTCACGCCGCTCGGATTGCTCCATATGAGACCACTTCAGCATTGGCTTCACGATCGGGTCCCCAGACACGCATGGCGTGCGGGGTGCCTCTAGAACAAGTGTCCAGGCATGTTGTCGTTTCGACAGATGCTTCCAGTACGGGCTGGGGGGCCATGTGTTGCGGGCATGCAGCTGCGGGTCCGTGGAAAGGAACCCGGTTGCATTGGCATATCAATTGCCTGGAGCTGTTGGCGGTGTATCTCGCTCTGCCCCGTTTTTTACCGGTGCTAGAGGGCAAACACGTGCTGGTCAGGATGGACAGCACGGCGGCGGTAGCGTATATCAACCGCATGGGGGGTATTCGCTCTCGCCGCATGTCTCAGCTCGCTCGCCGTCTGCTCCTCTGGAGTCATACGCCACTGAAATCGTTGCGTGCCATTCACATCCCCGGCGAGCTCAACCGTGCAGCTGATGCGCTCTCACGGCAGCTTCCACGCCAGGGAGAATGGCGGCTCCACCCCGAGTCTGTCCAGCTGATATGGGCGCACTTCGGAGAAGCCCAGGTCGACCTGTTTGCTTCCTCCGAGAGCACTCATTGCCAGTGGTTTTATTCCCTAACCGAGGCCTCCCTCGGTACGGACGCACTGGCTCACAGCTGGCCTCGGGGCATGCGCAAATATTCGTTCCCCCCAGTGAGCCTACTCGCACAATTATTGTGCAAGGTCAGGGAGGACGAGGAGCAGGTCTTGCTAGTTGCGCCCCTCTGGCCCAACCGGACCTGGATTTCAGAACTCTCTCTCCTCGCGACGGCCACTCCCTGGCAGATCCCTTTGAGAAAGGAACCTTCTTTCTCAGGGACAGGCCATTTGGCACCCGCGTCCAGATCTCTGGAACCTCCATGTATGGTCCATAGACGGAGCGCGGCAGACTTAGGTGACCTACTGGCTGCGGTGGTTAACACTATCACTCAGGCTAGAGCACCCTCTACGAGGCATGCCTACGCCCTGAAGTGGAGTCTATTCACTGAGTGGTGTGCTTCTCTCCGATTCCCCGGACTTGCCAGATGAGTGTTGTGCTTTCTTTTCTTCAGGATAGATTGGAGCGAAGGCTGTCACCCTCCACACTGAAGGTTTACGTTGCTGCCATTTCCGCTCATCATGACGCGGTGGATGGCGGCACGGTGGGAAGGCATAACCTCATCATCCAGTTCCTCAGAGGTGCGAGGCGAATAAATCCATCCCGTCCCCCTCTCATGCCCTCTTGGGATCTCTCTGTAGTGCTCACTAGCCTAAGCGGAGATCCGTTCAAACCACTCGACTCAGTATCCTTGAGATTTCTGTCCTTAAAGACAGCTCTGCTGGTCGCGTTGGCATCGATAAAGAGGGTCGGGGATCTGGAGGCGTTTTCGGTCAGTGACTCGTGCCTGGAATTCGGGCCAGACTACTCTCACGTGATCCTGAGACCCCGGCCTGGTTATGTGCCCAAGGTTCCTACCACTCCCTTTAGAGACCAGGTAGTGAGCCTGCAGGCGCTGCCCACGGAGGAGGCAGACCCAGCCCTTTCCTTGCTGTGTCCCGTTCGCGCTTTGCGACTTTATGTGGACCGCACTCAGAGCTTTAGATCCTCTGAGCAGCTGTTTGTCTGTTACGGCGGTCGGCAGAAGGGAAGTGCCGTATCCAAACAGAGGTTGGCCCACTGGATAGTGGATGCCATCTCCCTCGCTTATCAGTGCCAGGGCGAGCCATGTCCCCCGGGGGTGAGAGCGCACTCCACTAGGAGCGTCGCTTCCTCTTGGGCGTTAGCACGCGGCGCCTCTTTAACAGACATCTGTAGAGCTGCGGGCTGGGCGACACCTAATACATTTGCGAGATTTTATAATCTTCGAGTGGTACCGGTTTCCTCACGTGTGCTAGTTAACACCGGTGAATGAGGAAACTTGGTTGGTGTTGTAACACGCTTGCTGCGCCTTTCTCTCTAACACAGAGATACGTGCGCTTTTTTCACTCTGTTCAGTTGAGTTCCCCTTTGGCGAACCCTACAGAGTTCCTCCGAGGCCCCCAGCATCTGACTCAGCGGAGGAGTCAGATGCCTGGCCCATTACGTAGTTGGCATGCCCACTTGGTCAGCCCGCGTTCTGGGTATAGGTGCCTGCTATGCGCGATCCCCACTGGCGATCCCATATGCTTCACTCAGCCACGGTGTAGTACCCCCCTCTTAGGCGGGCCCGTGTCTTCCCTCCCCGCTAACCATCCTTCATATGTGTTCTCCCCCTTTCAGGGTTAGTCCATATGTCTTCCTGCCACCAGGTCTCCCCATTGGGCAGCAGGTGGCCTCTGCAGCGTCCTCCCTATCGGGACTGCACGCTTCCCAACGTACTGTCATAATTTAAAATTCCTAGAATCTTAACTAGGTGTATTTCTTACGACTCCCCAAAAAATATAAATAAGCCTTTAAGCGCTTCACAGGTAAGTAAGGTAAGTTAGTGCCAGGGGACACAGTGGTGGGGGCTGCGTCTCTGGTGAGAGGTTTGCCAGGCTCCGGCGTGAGTGCACCATCATCACGACGTGGTAAGGTTCAATCACTGTGGCGTTTTCCATAGATTTCCCCATAGTGGAAGTTTCCTGATAGCATTGAAGTTCCCCTCCCGCTGGGGAACGTAACGGTTACTAAAGTAACCCTCGTTCCCCGAGGGGGGGAACGGAAATGCTATGTTCCTTCGCCACAGGGATTGCGCCTTAGCTGACAGCTGTAGTTCGGCTTCTTCAGCTAGAAAAGGTGTTGTTGTGTGGCACAGCCGGCATTCTTATTCACAAGCTGATTATGATTGCTGCCAGCTGCACATGCTGACACCGCCAACTCATTGGCATTTCATTGGCCCGTTTAATTACTCTTTAGAATGATTGGCTTTCTGACGAAATCCCCATAGTGGAAGTTTCCACATAGCATTTCCGTTCCCCCCCTCGGGGAACGAGGGTTACTTTAGTAACCGTTACGTTCTGCTGAAAAAAGTAACAACATCTTGGATGCCCTCACAGTAAGTTAACTTTTCCTTTTATTAGTTTTGAGTTAACTATCCCTTTAAGCTTTGCAGATTCTGTAAAGCAAGTACTTATGCAATCAATCTGTCCATTGGAATTCACGCTACACAGCTGAACATCATGTCAGCTGCGTTTGTGACTAGGAGATTTTAGATTAAAATGGACAGCGTGCACAAAACATGTGGCACGCAGTGGTGGAGATTCGTTTAAGGTTTTGAATAATGCATGTGACAAGCTTTCCTCCTTACATAAACTATTTTAATGAACTATATGCATGCAAAAAGAGCCTCTGGCTGATAGTACTAATACAAGGAGGTAGAAATCCATTATTGTGCATTCAATTATTCAAAGGTCAAACAGAAAACGTATGAAAAATTGATGGAGCAGGCGGTATGCAGATGTCATCATGTAGGGTGTGAAAGAAATAATCGGCCGTGCTAGAAAAGCTGAGATTGACTGAACATCCTTTAGCACGTTTTGTCCGTGATTAATCAGGGTGTCATAATATCTGTGACATGCAGAAACGCCATACTCAGTTAAACTGACACGCCATATTCTCATAGGATTTCAGAGGCAAGTTGATTCTGAAAAGTCTATCTTATAATTCAAAAGTTGGCAAGAATGTTGCAGTCAAAAAAGTTGATTTCCAGAAATGCTGCAGCACTTACATTTGATAAGTTGCAACTTTTTAAGACTACATTTAAAAATATATATAAAATTACATAAAAAAACAAGAAACTATGAAACATAGGCAACATATTCTGACATCTAGGTTGAATTATTAAAAGAAATGTTTAAATAAACAATTTTATTTTATTTAGTCACTTACTGTATATATCACTACATTAAAATGTAAAGTTTGTTTGTTTATAAAATATTTGTATAATAACTGTACTTGATTACTATAATTAAGTATTACTTTGGGTTATTTACTGGATTTTATATAATGACAACATTTGTGTGTTAACGAGTGTGATTAATTTAAAAAGTATGTCAAAAAAGACAAATAAACCACTAAAACAAACAACTGTGTCACTAACTTAATGTATGTCACACTGTTGCTATAAAATGAAACTGAAAACTGACATTTAACAAAATCTGACCTTATGACACAGATAAGATACAGCATGTTGTGTGTTCTAAAGCCTTACATAGTGATATACTGAGAAACATTTACTTCAGTTGGTTGTACTGAAAGCGCTTGCTTTACTGTACTTGCATTAGAGTAAATGAGGACTAAAACTTTTAAGAAGCAAATGAATACGAAAACCATAAAAGATTATTACTGTGATATAAAACATAACATTTTCCCAATATTATTTATTTGTATAAAGGTAAAGCTACATGTTCACTTAATCTATTTTGCCACAATCTTATAAAGTTAAATAAACTTTACACCTAAACATTAAACTTCTCCTATTACAGTCCTGATGGTGGAAATAATAAAAACCCTGATAAAGACTTTTTATACAACACGCCTTAACTTCCAGTTATATATTACGATCTATCAAATGGTTTTGCGTAATAGCATTCTGCCAGCTGCGGAAGCGTTGTGTGTGTTTATCTGACTAGTCAGAAACAAGACAGTGCTGACTGATATTGGGCCGGTGACACGCAGCGCTCTGATGGATGGCCTCAGAAAGCATAATCTGTTTGCTTTTTGATGAGAATCGCTAAAACAGGTATTACTTTGCGATGTACTTGGTGATATCAAATTTATATGTAAAGGACTGTCATTACTGGAGCCGTCTGTCTGAATGCTGATATATGTGCCGTCTATCAAAGAGCGCCTTCAGGATTCATTAACAGACAAAAGGGCCAGTTCTCGCTAGTCTGCTTACATGGCGATATTATCACTGTTGTTTATTATCATGGAAATAAAGAAACAGTATTAGCCAGGATGATCGCGCAGTAGGCAAATTACATCTGTGAATCTGATGTGATGCTGCAGAAATGGGAAAGGAAGAAAGTACATAACTCACACTGGCTTTGACAGAGCTAGACGCGAGCATGTTGGTGTGTGTGTGCTGGATCATTGTGTTGTGGAGACTCACATGTTTTGCCCTTGGCGGTGAGGGGTTGGCTGGAGCCGGTGGTGTAGGAGGCGATGACCTGAACGCTGTACTCTGTGTCACTCAGCAGATTGAGGATCAGCAGGGTGTTTACATCATCCCCGACAAATGTCTCCAGAGCCGGACCTGACACTGCACACGGAGCAGAGACAAGAGCTTAAAATAATCAGAGAAAAATCACACAGAAATAAACAATGAAAGTTGCTTTTCTTTTAGACCCTTTCTCCGCTGAGATTTAAATACTTTAGCTGAGTTTTTAAATGATGTTTAAAATGATTCATATTAGTGTCTTTGTTCATATTGTATTTTACAAACCATACATGTTTTGCTAGCATTTGCTAGTACTAAATTGAATTTTTGTCACATAATTTTTACATACAAAGCTTTGAATGTCTGTCATCATCTTTTATAAGTCATTACTTCAAAAATAGTATCTTTTTTTGTAATAAAGCCTATAATTGTGTTCGAGACTACCACAGGAGATGCATACCTCAATTTGTCTGGCATGCAGAAGAGCAACGCTTTTTCACCACAGGGAAAATGTTGTTTTGAAAGACCTGTCTGAAGTAAAGTTATGTTTTTACATTTTTTTTAAATGTAGTCTTCTGCAGCATTTCTGGCAATCAACTTTTTGACTGCAACATTTTTGCAAACTTTTGAATTATAAGATAGACTTTTCAGAATCCACTTGGTTCAGAAATCTTATGGGAATATGACGTGTCAGTTTAACTGAGCATGGAGCATTTTTGCAATTTTTGCTTTTGTTAACAGAAAGTTGCTAAGCAACAGAAGCACGCATATTCAAATATGTAGGGAAAAAATAGCCTTAAAGTAACCTAAAGTAAAGTAGCCTTAAGTAATTTTTTCAATATTTAGAAATATAAGTTGCATATATGACATATTATATAGGTATATGTGAAATCCAAATATGAACTTGTACAGTTGAAATCAGATTTATTAGCCCTCCTGAATAATTATCCCCCCTGTATATTTTTTCCCCCAATTTCTAAACATAACAGCTTTAATAACTAATTTCTAATAACTGATTTCTTTTATCTTTGCCATGATACAAATATGTGACAGCTCTGTGATTCAAAATTCCAGACTAAGCTAAAAAAAACAAAAACAGGCAATGGGTGATATGGATGATAGGACCTCACAGAAACACACATTATAATCACAACATAGCCATCACAAAGAAACTGAGAAAACTGAATCTGAACTGAAATGAGACCAAGTGAACCTTCCCCTTCAACAAAACACGCGCAGATGAACGGAAAATGAGCTCTGGACAGTAGAAATGACCAGCGGTGGGATGAATTATTAGCAGCTGTTGGGAGCAGTTTGAAAGGGCATTAAATGTAGGTGGAGAAGCCATTTCTCTCCACCACAGAAGGGAGTTTAAGCTCATATAATGGAATAAAGGAGTTTATTGGGCAGGACTTCAGTGGAAAACAGAGGAGAGTGGTATTTTCTTCCCTCCTGTGTGCTGCGGTCACATTAGAGCTTCTGTTTACAGCCGCATCTCAGACTGCAGATGGAAGAACCGTCAATGTTCAAAGCAGCAGACAGGAGGAAGTATCTCCACCAACAGTTAATGCCCTTTCAAACTGTTCCCAACAAGCTGCTAATCATTTATCCTACCAGTCTATAACTGTCTTGAGAATCGGAAGATTCTTTTTTGTTTTTTGACATCACCTAACTATAATGCTGGAATATAATGCTGAATTATGGCGCTTTTCTTTTTTGTTTACACTAGATTAGGAGTACGTAGACATTCATTCCATACACAATCAGGCAGACTGTGGAAGGTTAAAGGAGTGGTCAATCAGCTATTTTAATAGGAATTATTGTGTTTAAGGGGTGCACTGTGACCCAGGATTTACACTGGACTCATGTGTGGTGTCTTAAAGCTCTGATGCAGCCACTCAATTCAATGCTCGTGTTCACATCAGTCGCACAATGGCACATTTCAGAAGCATCCCAAAAGCAGCTCTCTGTGCTGCTTCATTAAAGATAGGTGTCTTGTCTATTTATGACAGATACTGTGAGCCGGTAAAAGTAGTATGCATCTGTACAGGTAAAATACAAAATAAAGTCACAATAAACATAGGATTTAATTAGAAAATATTCAATATTTTACAAGTGTAAATGACTAAAACACAGCAATGCATGTTTTCTTATTATTTCATATACTTTAAAAGTGCATTAAAACTGTATTAACTTTGTAGGCTACAGCGCAGCAAATTAGGATATCACAATAAACACGACAAGAAATATCCAAAAAAAATCATGAAAATGAGCAAGCAAAGTCAGGCAGTCAAATGACATGGTTAGACGACATGGTATTGAATCCTCTCACTTCGGTTCTGAAATGCCCCTGGTGTGATTAGGCACTGGTCGCAGGACAGAACACAACCTCATTGGAGTCGAAACACATTGCACACAAGTCCAGTGTAAATCCAGTGTAATATGTTCATTCTTCATTTTAAAATCAAACAAACAAAAAACACTAGGTGCGCCCCAAATCGCATACTTATGCACTATTCTATGCCATTTTGTAGTATAAATAGTGTAAGTAGTGCGTTCACACTGAAAACTCTAAAAAGAATAAGTGCACTTTAAATACCCGGATGATGCACTTATTCAACTGGAAAAAATAAGCGTGGAATATTGTAGACTTCACGCACTCAACAGCCGCTGCTTTGCTCACTTAGCGGAGGCGACGGAGCTATCGAGTGGTCATGTTGGATTATTTTATTTATTTTGGATTGTGAAAGCAAAATTCTCCTACGAGAGTGATTATTCCGCCTCCCGATGGTGAATGTGGTTATACTCATGGCAGGTATGGTATTATTTGGCACTTTGGTAATTTATTTCACTAATTTGACAACTGTCAAACGTCATCAGGGAAATGGTTTGAATTTCCTTTTAGCAAAAAAACCATTAGTGTTCCATTTACATAGTGCATAAGTGCATAGTGTATAGTGTGCCATTTGGGACGCAGCTACTATATTTCACATATAAACACCACTGTTTTGTTCTCCTAAAATGGTTTGTCGACTTCCTGGTCCTTTGAAGCCCCTCCTTCGGAAATACACATTGCACTCTGATTGATCAGTAAGCCCAGTGTGTTCTGTTTAGCAACCATCAAGCACATGTTGTCCGGGGCCAGGATTTATGTAAATTTTAGGTTTCATAATGTCACAAAACCAACAAGAAGCTTATGTACTCCCTAAAATTGTTTGTAGTAGTACTTTTTTTTATATATATAAGTTTTTATGGGTTTTTCTATCCTGATATTAGGACATAACAGTGGAGATTACAGACAGGAAAGCATTCCCTCATGTCACCATGAGCACCTCAGTGTTATATATCGGTGCGCTAGACTATTGCTGCTGACTTGTTATGGGATTTTAAAAGTGAAGTCTGTAAATGAAAGTATCTCCCTTTGCATTGAACTTTGAACAGTGTAATTTCACATATAGTTTATAAGCCTAGTAACTTTGCACACCTATATAAAGATGTGCAAATGCACAATGCACTATATAAATGCACAACTATAATAAAAAAGCGAAGTCATAAACAAGGAGCTCTTTAAAATGTGTGTGTCTCTCTCTGTTTGTGTTTGTGTGTGTACATACCAGAGATGGGCTGATAGATGACTCTGTAACCCATGGTGGGGAACTGAGAACTGTCCCAACTGATGCGGAAGCGATTGTACCATTCATCAGACACCCTGAGGTTACTGGGGCCAGAAAGTGGCACTAACCAATCAGAAAAGAGAAGACAGTGATAAGCATTTCCAATGAGGTCATTTCTTGCCAATAACTGATCAGCTGAATCTCATGATAATTTAGCACTTGTAAGTGGAGTTGCAAAACATTCTGTAACATCAACATCTTTGGGTATTAAAATAATAAAATAAAATAACATAATAATAAATGATTTAAAAGTAAATTAATACATTAAAATATTTAAATAATAAAACAATTTTACCAGTATTTTTTTGAAAGACTCAGCAAGATGGCACTAATTTGATCAAAAGTACTGTAATTAACAGTAAAATTCATTCATTCCTTTTCTTTTGGCTTAGTTCCTTATTTATCAGGGGTTGCCACAGCAGAATGAACCGCCAACTATTCCGGCATATGTTTTACGCAGGGGATGTCCTTCCAGCCACAACCCAGTACTGGGAAACACCCATACACTTCTGCATTCACACACACACTCAAACACTACGGCCAATTTAGTTCATCCAATTCTCCTGTGATTGTAATGCTACATTTTCAGCAACTGTTACTTCAATGTTTGTTGATGATTCAACAGCTCAGAAAAATTTTATTCTTATTGTTAAAACAAATTACATTACATTCAAAATAACATTCTCTTATAATAGTCTATTTTCACTTAATTACTCCTCCACAAAGGATATCACCCTGCTCATAATTAATTCAACCCCAAATTCAATCAGAAAGAAGGGCAAAGGTTTTTCAAGGCAACTATCAGACTCTGATCTGGAGTTCAGCATGAGGTCACATTAGCATCTCTAATCAGACAATGGGCTGTTATTTGAAGGTGATCACTGAGAGGAAGCTGAAGATAATCAATGCCATCAGAGGAAAGCGGGCTGATCTGTTTGATCAGTTCATTAGAACTGGAACAGATATCATTTATTATGCTTATTAATGCGTAAAATCAATATTATTAATTTTGCTAAAGACTGCAGGATTGATCATATAATTCCAAAATGCAATGATGATAAATTGTATCTCTGTGCTGTATAATAGTGTTTTCTTTTGTTTTTTTCAAGTACTATATTTGATATAGAAAATCTTCAGATACATGGTTTATAAGACAAACAAGAAATTAGGAAGCGCTGGACAATAGTACACTAAAAAAAGTAATTAATTAGATTTACTAACTTTTTTAATTTAATAAAATTAAATTTAGTAATATTCAATTTAATTTGTTTGTTTAAATTCAGTCCATATAATTTTTTTGCCACCACTTACCTTAAAAAAATGTAGTAAATCCATTGAATCGTTTTTTTCAGTGTACAATGCAGATTTTCAAATGAAGTGGGTAGGAAGGTGGCAGAAATCCCTCTTAACTTAAGAGTGTGTTCACACTTGGCAGGGTTGATTTTATTAAAACAAACTCTGTGCCATTGCTCTGTTAGTGGAGAATGGTGTGAAAGTATCAGAACCCTGGTGTGCACCAAACCAGTGGACAGAGACTTAAAAAAGAAAAGCTATTGGTGAACTCTGGTGTGGTTTGACTGAACATGTTTTTGTTTTGTTTTGTTGCCATATGAATAATTATTCCCGGCAGGAGTAATTCTTGTTCTCATTCCAAGCAGAATGTGCATTTACCTTAAGCTTTGGGTATCATAAATAACTTTTTCTTTTTAAGTTGTCCTTGCCTTGAAAAAGTCAATTCTAATGCATGTTTCTAAAGCACAGGTTTGACCACCATGTGTCCGTAGCATGTGCTGTTTTGATCACTTCAAAAAAGTGAATTGTTTTGCAAAGCAACTGGATCAATTGTTTTGAAGTTTTGAAAAGCTTCTTTTCTCCCATCCATCCACTTCATTTACTCCAATGGGAAACAAGTGAAACAGTAATCAGTGCAATTGGTTATGGGAAATGAAGTCCAGGGTGCTGGCAGAGGTAATAGATGGAGTGCCCTCTATAGGATCACTCTAGCTGCTGATCTTAAGAGGAAACTTCATTAAAACCTGAAGAAAGATGACTTTTATGATGTGTGTTTTATGACAGAACTTACCTAACATCTAAAACAATGTTGTGTGCTTAACTAAAAAATGAGTGTGATGACAATGTGATGGTATTTTTATCAGTGGAGAAATCATAAAAGGCTTATAAAATGTTTAAGGGAGTCAAAAAAGTATCAAGAATTCCTCCCTCGCACACAGAAAAAAAGATCTGCTGATTATGAGTAATAAGCAACTGTTATGAGCAAAATTGCAACTATGAATAGGAAAAAATAGGTATATATAAAAATAAATATATAAACACATGAATTTTAGAGTTCCGTAACCTTAAAATAAACAGTCTGAAAAATGGCAAGTTGATCACCGCTTTGAAGTTAAATGAATGAACTCAGTGAAATCATTAAATATCATGGAAGTAAATGAGATCACGCTCCTGTTAACACACTGACTGGCATAGGGTTGCATTTTTAACTTGATTAAATAAAACTGTATTAAATATTCATTATTCCAGCCTGGGAATTCAACCCAGGTCGTTCTGCGTGAACTGGAGGCTAAATATCTCGAATGCTGCATAAGAACATGCTAAACATTTAGCATGTTTGATTTGTTGACATCTTTAATATTTGCAATAATTTTTGTGCTAATGAAGTGTTAATTTCATGTATCCTAAAGCGAAGCAAATGGAGCTAAAACCCAACTCAAAATCAATACTGTGTAATTATACCACAGTGGTATGTAATTAGCATAACTGCGTCTGTTTTAAGGCAACACACTGCAGGTGAAAAGTTATCAGCACACTTCCCCAGTTGATTGATAACAATTACAGAATTAATGTAAATGTAAACTTTGTTTGTATCAGATGTTTGTATTTTTAGATATGCAATTTGTATATAAATGCAATAAATAAAATTAAATAAAATTAAATAAAGGTGTGCGGTGGCACAGTGGGTAGCACAATCGCCTCACAGCAAGAAGGTCACTGGTTTGGTCAGTTGGCATTTCTGTTCTTTGCATGTTCTCCCCGTGTTGGCATGAGTTTCCTCTGGGTGCTCTGGTTTCCCCCACAAGTCAAAGACAAGTGCTATAGGTGAATTTTGTAAGCTAAAACTGTCCGTAGTGTATGTGTGTGAATGAGTGTGTATGGATGTTTCCCAGTGATGGGTTGCAGCTGGAAGGGCATCGGCTGCGTAAAACATATGCTGGATAAGTTGGCGGTTCATTCTGCTGTGGCGACCCCAGATTAATAAAGGGACTAAGCCGAAAAGAAAATGAATGAATGAATGAAAATAAAATAAAATAATGAATTAAGAAATAAACAGACAAATTAATTGATAAAAAACTAAATAAATAAATGAATGAACAAATAAATTAATACAAAAAATTAAGAAAGAAATAAAATAAGAGATTTGCTACTTATTTACCTTCATTTGATGAGATGTATGGCTCTTTTTTTTTAAAGCATTTAATAATATGCATTGTAACTAAAATCAACAAACCCAAATGTATAAAGTGCAACAAAATGAATACTTAAATGTATATTTTGGATGTTTTCTTTCCATTTCACTAACACTATGAAAAAACAAAATCCTAAAAGTGGCAGCAGCAATTTTGCCTGCAATGTCTACCCTTAAATTGCTTTTGATAATGTGTTTAATCTGTGTAAACTCACGTGTTGTGCCGGATGAGGCCATGGACAGCTGGCTGGAGTCCTGATCTGCATAAACGGGGGTCACTGTGATCTTGTATTTTGTGTCTGAGAGGAGAGGTTGCAGGACCACATTTCTTCGGTTCCCAGAGACTAACACCTGCAGAAGAGCACAATATTCAATAACAGACTGAGAACGCTGTGCCTGAGGATGAGTTTTGTTTTTTTCTGGGGGGACTAAACGTCCTTGGAGTCACTATGAGGAAATGGGGAATGTTTTGTATCAAATATAACATATAATCAATAGTTACTTTATTTGGACAATAGCAATGATTGGAATCACTATATATTACTACTATAAATAATTTATCCAACATGCAGTTAAAATAGTAAAACATATCATGTCACAACACTTTTATTTCAAATATTTATATAACTGAACTTTTAACTGATTTATTTATTAAAAAAAACTATGAATAAAATCAATTATTTCTAAAGTATATAGAATCAATTATTTCTGAAGGATATAAAACCAAAGACTGGAGTAATGACTATTACAAATAGACTTGTCATCATAATAAATAATTTAATATTGTAACAATACTGGCGACACGGTGGCGCAGTGGGTAGCATGATCGCCTCACAGCATGAAGGTCGCTGGTTCGAGCCCTGGCTGGGTCAGTTGGCATTTCTGTGTGGAGTTTGCATGTTCTTCCCGTGTTCGCGTGGGTTTCCTCCAGGTGCTCCGGTTTCCCCCACAGTCCCAAGACATGCACTATAGGGGAATTGAATAAGCTAAATTGGCCGTAGTGTATGAGTGTGAATGCAAGAGTGTATGGGTGTTTCCCAGTGTTGGGTTGCAGCTGGAAGGGCATCCGCTGTGTAAAACATATGCTGGATAAGTTGGTGGTTCATTCCACTGTGGCGGCCCCTGATTAATAAAGGGACTAAGCCGAAAAGAAAATGAATAAATGAATGTAGCAATACTCCATAAATGTACTGTTTCTGTGTTTTATGAAAAAAATGCAGCCTTGGTGAGACACTTCTTTCATAATGATAAAAAAAATTATAAATAACTAAATAATGTGTAAAAAAAAATCTGATTTCCAACTTTTTGTCATCACAAACAAGGTAGTGAAAAATGTTTATTATCATTCATTCATTCATTTTCTTTTCGGCTTAGTCCCTTTATTAATCTGGGGTCGCCACAGCGGGATGAACCGCCAACTTATCCAGCATATGTTTTACGCAGCGGATGCCCTTCCAGCCGCAACCCATCTCTGGGAAACATCCATACACACTCATTCACACACATACACTACGGACAATTTTAGCTTACCCAATTCACCTATACCGCATGTCTTTGGACTTGTGGGGGAAACCGGAGCACCCGGAGGAAACCCACGCGAACACGGGGAGAACATGCAAACTCCACACAGAAATGCCAACTGACCCAGCCGAGGCTCTAACCAGCGACCTTCTTGCTGTGAGGCGAACGTGCTCTGAGTTTCAGATCAGGCTCTTTGACTCATTTGCCCAGAAGTCCAGTTCTTCACGGAGGTGTGGAATGGCAAACCTTTCTGGCAGCAGAGGCTTTTTCTTCTGGACTAGATTTGTGTATTTCTATTTTTAATTGAAACTACACGCTTATATTATAAAAAGAGTGTCTCAAGGACAAATACAAATGCCAAATGATTTCTAAAGCTTTATCAGTTTTCTCACATCTTTAATATCTGAGTTTGATCAGCTCTCATGAAAGCTATTCTGAGAATCAGCCAACAGACTAGAGATCTGTGTACTGGATGGAAATCAAGAAAGCAGACACTCTGCTCTCGAGCCAACATCCAATCACTGCAGTCATTCAGCACAGGAACACCATTAATCACACACACACACACACACACACACGCACACACACACACACACGCACGCACGCACGCACGCACGCACTCACACACACACACGCACACACACGCATGCGCACGCACGCACGCACGCACATACACACACACACAAACACGCTCATGCAGTTCATTGCTTGTTGATAATGAAATGTTGGGTTGAATTATGTGGAGTGGCTTCCCCTGTGTGAGAGCACTATCAATGAACAGTCCAGTCAAAACAAGTCATTTACTGCATTTTACTGAGTTTGTTATAGAAAACACATCTGATGGTTTCTAATTTCCAATATCTTGAATGTATGAGTATTGCAGTTTTGAACATTCAATGACTGGATGTTTTTGTTCTAAAGGTACTGGTTTCTATATTTGTGTCCAGCACAGGCTGAAAAATTTAATAATTGTGGAATCAAACCATTAATTATCACAGCAAATTGCTCAATATGTTCAGCGTTAAAGAGATTATTCCCACAAACATGCTCAGTTCTCCTTATTATTGATGCAGTCTTACACATTAAGAGCATAATAGTATTTTCAAAACAAAATTCAAAAAATAAAAATAAATAATAAAATACGGTATTTTGATCAAGGCTGCATTTTTTTTTTTGTCATGTCAAAATCTTAAACAAAAACCTCAACAGAAACAGAAACAGATTTCCCACATCACACATAAAAAATGTAAACATCAAATAATTTAGACCAGAAAAGTCTATTCTATATATATACTAAATTAAGTCTTGATTAAATTGGACTAAAACTGTATATTTTACATTTGTTTATCATATTTGAGAAAATATCAATGTAATAAACTTTAACCAAATAAACCATTCTGATACTGTTGTTCCCATCATGCATTGGGACATTTTATGTTTTTTGCTGTTTTGTATTTATACTGATGTCTTCTTGTTCCAAGTACTGAGATCTCTGTGTTTAGTTTTGTACTTTATTACCTCTGTTGTGTGTAATCATATAGACTATAAGAAAAAAAAAGCTACAGTGTTGTTTACATAAACATTTTTACGTAAAACATATACTGTAAAAGAATGTCTTCATTTCACTCTAAATTGTTTGAATAAAATGTAAGAGAGAGAGAGAGAGAGAGAGAGAGAGAGAGAGAGAGAGAGAG
>CAIGQV010001633.1:4493919-4506412 GCA_903798115.1 Danio jaintianensis
AAAATGCACTTATAATGAGTATTGGGAAATAAACTTGTCTTAAAAAACAATGTTACTCTTACAAAATTAACTTAAGCAAATTTAACTTAATTCCACACATGAAATCTATTTAAAAACATTCCAAAGAAAAACGAAGAAATTTTTACTTGTATTGTATTTTTTCTCCAATGTATTTTTAATTCAATGAAAGAACAATACTTTCTATAATAAATGTAGTATATTATAACTGAGTGGGCCTAGTCATCATAGTGAGAGGGTCTATTCCCATCAGGGCCACACTCAAAAAATGATGTTTGTGTAGTAGTTGTTCAAACTACTTATTTAAAATGAGCTGAAACAACACAATTCTTGAGTTGTTTTTTTTGTTTTTTTGCGACAATTTATGTTCAATTCACTTAAATCAGTAAAACTTAATAAGTTAACTTAATTCCTTTATGTAGTTCCAACACAGATCGATTGTGTGGAACTCAGCATTTCTTATAGTGTACATCATATCCATTGTTTTACTAAAAAAAACTGAGTATTGCAACAAAAAAATGAGGGTTACAAAAGACCGCAATCTTAAAAAAAAAAAACAATTTCGACACTTTTAGCCATCTTTGATCAGTCAAAAGTGGAAACCCATTTCAAGATGATCAAGAAAGCACAGTTTGACCACCTGCAGTGCCAGACCCTCCTGTTTTCCGATTCTCCGTCCTGCAGAAAAGCTCTCAACAGTGGAGCTGTCCACCAACCCCTGGTGCTGAAACCTCAATGCAGGAGATCTTTCTTCCTAAACTCTGCTCGAACTTTACTATCCTTTCCAGATGTTCTCTTTCCACCTCTCACATTTGGCTCAGTGACCTAAATGGCACTTGAAAAGATAATCGAATTTCCTTTTCTTTTTTTCTCTCTTCAAATCCCATCTCCTTTATCCATCTCCTTTATAGCTTGACCCTCAATGATTCTCTGGGAGAATTACAACCCAGGAGAGGTCGATATCCCGTACAGTCATGGGCGAAGAGTCACTGCAGAGTTTGACTGTAGCTTTTACGACATGAAAAAACTTTGCAGAAAAGTGGGAATGCTGTAATTTACCCTCACTGTTTCATTATGCGCTGCGAGATTCACTGCAGGGCTTCCAGTACAGGTACAAGCATTTGAAAAGGTCACTTTGAGCGAAATGTGTCCTTGCAACAGATAACGGCGCATCATTCAGCTTCGCTTACCCGGAGGGATACTATAAGCCTGGAGTGCAACAGCACAGAGGTAATAAATTTTTCTGTTATATTTTTTAATAGCGCAAGAGCAATATAGGTAGCTTTATGAAATAACAGTCTCGGTGGGACACAAATAAGACGAGTGTGTGTTGCTCTCTTTATGCACTCCGATACGGATAGAAGAGTGGAGTTAAACTGTTCCCGAAAACATGATGATGACATACTATGTGTGAGCTTGTTCTTGTGTTGTTACAGTATATCACCATTAGTTATGGTGTCTGTGTGCTGTTTACTCACTGTCTCCTCTGTTCGGTCTGTGCTGACGTATGTCACTTTGTACTGCTCCACGTCAGAGTCCTGCACTTCCCAGTTGACTTGCATACTGAAGGGGGTCTGCTCGTCGATCCACAGGTTAGTCACGCCATGGTGAAAAACTGTGATATAGTTCTGATTAGTGGTGATGCATTACCATACCTGTTTATGCATCCATTTAAGGGTTGCATTTGTCTTACTTGGTGTAGTGGAGGGAATAGTGGTTGGAAATTCTGTGGTCCAGCCCACTGTGAAGAGACGTAATAAAAACAACACAAATTTTAAAACAATGCAGAAATGTCCAAAACTAAACATACACCAATGAAATAAAAAGAAAAAGGAGAAAAACTAAGCAAAAAAAATAAAAAAACAGGAAAAAATGAATGAATGAATGTATTATTGAATCAATGAATGAATGAATGAATGAATGAATGAATGAATCAATGAATGAATCAATCAATCAATCAATCAATCAATCAATCAAAGCAAAACCAACCAGCAAAGCATGCAAAGTGTGTGTGTGGGTGGGAGGGAGGGGTGGGGGGTTGTGGGGGTAGGGAGTTTGTGCAACAAAAAAAGAGAAAACTAAGAAAAGTAAACTAAACATATAAAAACTTAAAAAACAAGGGTAAATAAAATAATAATAATGAATAAATAAATCAAAAGAAAACAAAAACAACCAATTTAAAATGTTGACAAAATAAACATAAACTTTTTAAAAACCTGAAAAGTTACACACAATGCATTGTGCTGTTTTGTTGTGCTTTGATTTTGTTTTGTTATGCTAAACAAAGAAAAACAAATGCGCAAAAACAAATAATAGAAATAAAATAATAAATAAATAAAAAATAATAAATATATTGGACAAAAACTAAGCAAAAAAGAAATAAACAAATGCAAAGTAAGAAAAAAACAAACATGCAAAAAAAAAAAAAGCAAAAAAAAAAATCTAAAAAGAGCAAACAAACAAAAAAGTAAAAAATTAAAAATTTTCCAATTTGTGATAATATGAAATGGCTTGCCGATGTTAAACAGGTAAATAATATTACTGCATCACTTACATGTGTACTCTACCACAACCACAGGGCTGCTCTCGGTTTCGTCTTTATAGATGGCTGCCAGTGACACCTTATACTCTGTAAAAGGATTCAGGTCTTGAATCACATATGAGTCCATGTCTCCAGTCAGCATAACCTACATAAACACACAAACACAAAAGCACTCAATCACAAACTAGAGCGGTTTGGATGTATCTATAGTCAATATCTGTGACTCGATTTCAGCCAAGGACCAAAGGTGATGGTTCTCATGAAGAAGCCCACACCAGCCATCAATTTTTTTAATTGTTATTATTAATAAATTATAGGGCTGCTGATTGCTCATTTTTGATTGGTTGGCAGATATTATTAAAAACAAACAAACTACATAAATAAATAAATAAATAAATAAAATATATTTAAATAGCAACAGAAAACTTAGGAGAAACTACTTACACAAGTGCAAAACTAGTGTTTTAGGAACAAAACCTGGCAATTGTCTTGAAATAAAACATCTGAACAACATTTGTGGCAACCATGGTATGAGCAGAAACATTAACTGTGGGCAACTGATCTATTAGAAAATAATGCTCATCCTAGGTGGTGATGTGAAACAGCCTGCTGTCATTTACTTCTTATTTATTGTGTATGTCTAAAATACAGTCTGCCTATATATGTAGTATCACAACAGCAGTAGATGGCATTTATGATTAGCTAATACGTTTAGTTTTTTTAAAGGCACAATGTTCGCAGCTAGAGGGTGCATATTCACAACAAACAAAGGCATAGTTTGATGATGCTGTGACTGAGTGTTGATTCATGAGAGTTTTCATCTTCATCACATCCTATGAGACTCCTGCAGAAATCCTGTTCATGGATGAGCTAAAGAATTCAACACTTATAATCATGGTAGTATGAGGCAGAGCAAGGCTAAAAGCCATTGAAGTGAAACGAGAATCCTGAAGCAACTGCTAATGAGAGACGAGCATGAGGCGTCACAAAAAGCAGTGGAGCTTTTATTATGCCACAGTTAACCACTTACAGTTTGTCCAGTGGTGAACACATGGGGAAGAATGTGCAGTCTACTATAATGCATGGTTTCTACAAAATCAAACCAGAGAGGCTGCCTCCTCTCTGCTCCAGGACATCAAGATCCAGCCACATTCCAGTTTGCCTCACAGCATGTTATTATTTTCTGCTCTGGTGGCTCTTGGTAAACATATCGACCTGCAGTGCTATCTATAAAAAACAGCTGCACTGACTCCTGGCCAGTAATAAAAACTTTCTTCGTCACACACACACACACACATGGGTTTGTGTCTGTGGTCATGCGTGGCCGGTTCGAGCGATGACGGGACATGTTCAGTATGCTGCTGGTGACTGGTCATTTCTAATAGAGAGTAACAGTTGGCTCCGGGTTAGAGAAAGTATTGATTGACTCATAAATCATGTTCAAGCACCTCATAAAAATTATATTTCACTTTCTCATTTTCAGCACACAGAGTTTGCTGGAACTAACGTCTGTTGAAATGGACATTTTAAAAAAGCAAGCAAGCGGAGAAAGACTGTTGAAAATGAAAAGAATGATCAGAGGGTTGAGGGTTTGGCTGGTTAGCATGTGCCCCTGCTGGCTGATGGCATGGTGGCAACTTTATACTGCCAAAATATCATTCTTCGCTGACGAACAAAATGTTTTTGCAAGCCACATGAGAAATATTTTTTTATTTTACAGTAGATGCTTTGTCAATGGGCTTTTTTTAAGGGTAGTAATTAATAATAGCTGTTACCACAAGTAATGTCGGGGGAGTTATTTGCACATTATTTGCTTTTAATGACCCTGCATGTGTAATTAAACCATTTTGGTTTAGATTTTTAACCCTTAGGGGTCCTGAGTGATTTTGGAGCCCTTGTGATATTTGCATATTCTCTGATATTTGTGGTTATTTATTCTACTTATATAATACCCTTGGCTAACATGTAATTATTATTATTTTTTTATTCAGCACAAACTGTGCTACAATAATGTGCAACAAAAAATGATTGTACAGTTGAAGGCAAAAAAAAGCCCTTCTGGTAAATTATTATTCTTTTTTTTAAATACTGTATTTCCCAAGTGATGTTTAATGGAGCAATTACTGCTTCATATTAAAGGCAATTATTGACAATATTTCCTAGTTTTAGTTTGGCTGCAATAAAAAAGCAGTTTATATATATAAACAGTATATAACAGTTTCTAAGGTCAATATTATTAGCATCCTTAGGATAGATTTTTTGTTTGATAGGCTACAGATTAAACCACTGTTCCCCAGCGGGAGGGGAACTTCAGTGCTATGTGGAAAAACTTCCACTATCGGAATTTAGCTAGAAAGCCAATCATCTGAAAGAGTAATAAAACGGGCCAATGAAATGCCAATGAATTGGTGGCGTCAGAGTACGCAGCTGGCAGCAATCACAATCAGCTGTGTATAAAGATGCCAGCCACGCGACACTAAGTACCTTTTCGCTTTCAGAGCCTCACGGTACTGAGAGAGTCTTTGGTTCCTCCAACTTCCTTCGAGGAGAGAGAGAGAGAGAGAGAGAGAGAAGCTGATGACGATCGACAGGCTGTTTTCTCCCAGTCTCAGAATGTGTGACAACGCAGTGGAAGACGGTCGAGCTGGGTCTATTCTCCTGTCCATGGGCGTTCTCTGGTCCGGTTCTCCTAGAGCGGTGAGTAACTGACCAAGCCAGGGGGTACGAGGTGAATCCCCAGGTCAAGCGTGTTAGCTCTGTCAATCTTACCCGTGTGGTGCCCCTTCCTGGTGTGGTCAGCCTCACCTGGCAGATATGCATGGAGTTTGTTTTCACACCCATATCCCAGGCTGGCCTGTTCGGCGACACTGGGGGTGAGTTCACCCAGGAATTCACCACGGTGAAAGAGCAGTCAAGTGCGTTCGGTGGGCTTTCAAAACCGCTCTCCCCGTCGACCCATCCACTTTTAGCTGCTCCTCGCCAAGGACGCTCATCTGCGGCTCCAAAATTTGCATCGCCGCCCTGTCGTTAAGGAGCACCCCCACAGACGATCACCGCCCCTCGCCTAAGGGCGCCGCTAAGTCCGATACGGACCGCAAAGCATCCCTGAGACGGGCCACTCGGAGAAAAGGAGATTTGCTCTTTATCCGGCGGAGGGCTGGGGACAACCATACCATTAACCTGGCGAAGGACGCAATCGAGCCGGTTCCTCCAGCCGAGATGAGGTATGGGCTTTTTAGTCTGTACTTCATCGTACCCTAAAAGAATGGTGGGTTATGAGCAATCCTAGTTCTCCGCATTTTGACCCGCTGCCTTACAAGCAGCCGCTCAGAATGCTCATGCAGAAGCACATCCCCCGGTGCGTTTGTCCTCAGGATTGGTCTGCAGCGATAGACCTGAAGGACACGTATGTTTATGTCTTCATTTTCCCACGCCACCGGCAGTTTCTGCGGTTTGATATGAGACCACTTCAGCATTGGCTTCACGATTGGGTCCCCAGACACGCATGGCACACGGGCAAGCACCGGGTGACTGTCACTCTGCTGTGACGCCACGCCCTCAGCCCTTGGATGGACCCTGTGTTTCTACAGGCCTGTGTGCTTCTGGAACAAGTGTCCAGGCATGTCATTGTTGCGACGGATGCTTCCAGTATGGGCTGGGGGGCCGTGTGTTGCAGGCATGCAGCTGCAGGTCCGTGGAAAGGAACCCGGTTGCATTGGCATATTAATTACCTGGAGCTGGTGGCAGTGTATCTCACGCTGCGCCGTTTTTTTCCGGTGCTAGAGGGGAAACACGTGCTGGTCAGGACAGACAGCACGGCGACGTGCAAGGGGGGTATCCGCTCTCGCCGCATGTCTCAGCTCGCTTGCCATCTGCTCCTCTGGAGTCATACATGGCAGAAATCACTGTGTGCCATTCTTATCCCCGGCAAGCTCAACCGTGCAGCCGATGCGCTCTCACGGCAGTTTCCACGCCTGGCAGAATGGAGGATCAGCCCCCGGCTGTCCAGCTGTAATGGGCGCGTTTTGGGCAAACTGGACACAGCTGAACCCGGGACGTGCGTGAATACACATTTTCTCCAGTGATCCTATTCGCACAGATACTATTTAATGTCAGGGAGGACGAGGAGCAGGCCTGTTTATTGTGAATCTCTAGCTCAACCGGACATGCATTTCAGCTCTCTCCTCGTGACGGCCCCTCCCTGGCACATCCCTTTGAAGAAGCACCTTCTTCTCTGGGACAGGCACCATTTGACACCTGCGCCCAGATCTCTGGAACCTCACATGTGGTCCATAGATGGAGCGCAGAGGACTAGAGGCTAGAGCACCTTCTACAAGGCATGTCTATGCCCTGAAGTGGAGTCTATTTACTGTGTGGTGTGATTCTCTCTGAGAAGGACCCCGGACATGCCAGATCAGTGTGATGCTATCCTTCCTTAGCTGGCTAGCGTTATGATCATCAGCGTTATGATCATCCCTGCTCTGAGGCGCATGGATGACGGTGTGCTGGGAAAGCATTGCCTCATCATCCAGTTCCCAGAGGCACAAGACGCTGGATAATTAAATCAATCCTGTCCCCCTCTCATACCCTCTTGGATATCTCTCTTAGGCGAGGTCTGCTCGATCCACTCGACTCAGTATCTTTAAGATTTCTGTCCAGGTAGACAGCTCTGCTGGTTGTCGGGTATCTGGAGGCATTTTTGATCAGCGAAGTGTGCCAGCAATTCGGGCCGGCCCACTCTGACCCAAACAGTGTTTTTTTAGGCTACGTAGTGAACCTGCAAGCGCTGCCCACGGAGGAGGCAGACCCAGCCCCTTTCTTTGCTGTGTCCTGTTCGCGCTCTGCACTATGTGACCGCATTAGAGCTTACGACTCTAAGCAGCTCCTTTTCTGTTATGATCGGCAGACGGGAAGTGCCGTATCCATACTGAGATTGCCCACCGGATAGTGGATGCCATCTCCCTCACTTTTCTGTGCCAGGAGTGGGAGCGCACTCGACTAAGAGTATCGCGATCCCCACTGGAGATCCCATATGCTTCACTCAGCCACGGTATAGTTCCTCCCTCTCCAGGTGGGCCCGAGTCTTCCCTCCCTGCTAACCATCCCCCTTCTCAGGGTTAGTCTATATGTCTTTCTGCCACCAGGTCTCCCCATTTGGGCAGCAGGTGGCCTCCGCAGCCTCCTCCCCATTCGGTACTAGCATGCTTTCCCAATGTACTGTCGTGTTTTAAATTCCTAGAACTTAACTAGGTGTATTTTTTACGACTCCCCAAAAAATATAAAGAAGCCTTTAAGCGCTTCACAGGTAAGTAAGGTAAGTTAGGGCCAGGGGACACGTTGAAGGGCTGCGTCTCTGGTGATGATGGTGCGCTCACGCTGGATGGAGCCTAGCAAACCTCTCACCAGCGACGTGGTAAGGTTCAATCACTGTGGTGTTTTTCATTCATTTCCCCATAGTGGAAGTTTTTCCACATAGCATTGAAGTTCCCCTCCTGCTGGGGAACAAAACGGTTACTACATAACCCTCGTTCACCGATGGGGGGAACGGAAATGCTATGTTCCTTCGCCACAGTGACTGCACCTTAGCTGACAGCTGTAGTTTGGCTCTTCAGCTAAAAAAGGTACTTAGCGTCGCGTGGCTGGCATCTTTATACATAGCCGATTGTGATTGCTGCCAGCTGCGTACGCTGACACCATTTCATTGGCCTGTTTTATTACTCTTTTTGATGATTGGCTTTCTGGCGAAATCCCTATAGTGGAAGTTTTTCCACATAGCATTTCCGTTCCCCCCATCGGTGAACGAGGGTTACGTAGTAACCGTTTTGTTATCTATTCATTCATTCATTCATTTTCTTTTCGGCTTAATCCCTTTATTAATCTGGGGTTGCCTCAGCGGAATGAACCGCCAACTTATCCAGCATTACACTGTAAAAAAATGCAGGGTTCCACACAATTCATTCAAGTTGTCCCAACACAAATCCATTAAGTTAATGTTTACCTGATTTAAGTAGATTAAACATAAAACAATTAAGTTTCCCAAAAAAATATCCAGAATTCTGTTGTTTCAGCTCATTTTAAAAACATTTGAACAAGCAGCAAAAATCTTTTTTGAGTGTAGGCTAGAATATTTATTGCAAAATCATGTGTAAATCCTCATGTCCACTCATTCTGAAGCAAATGACAAAACATATTTGGCTAACTACAATTCATCAAGGAATACAGGTTTTATTTTAACTTACAAAAATTAATAGAAATAAATAGTTCATGGAAAATGAATATTTAATCAGTGGTCATTTCCCTGTGCTTTCTCAATGTGCAAGTTTCGTGGATTATAACATGTAAAAACAACTAAAACACAGTGTAACACTTGTGCAATTTAAAATGTGTAAATTCATATTTTGTTTTGTGTTTGCCCTTTTCTTTATTCTCTATTTCCACCTGGGGATACTCATTCCGAGGTCCCTAGAGACTATGCAGCGTTATTGATGCGATCCAAGACCTGTGAAGAGATGATCCCAAGGTATCCATAATCCTGGACCAGGTCGTATCCCGAGCTGATGCTGTGGTCTTCATGGAGAAATGGAGTGCATGAGACTGATTCCTGAATGACCACTGTGATAAACGAGTCCCCACATTGATCCTGCGGGCCAACCTGACCGCCTGCCGGTGCCCTACTCACACCTGCAGCTTCTCCACAATGGACGTCCAGCTTCTTCAGCCTCCAGCGCCTAGACTGCAGCTCTGAACAGGAAGTTTGGCCAGATGAAAAATGGTCATGCCTAACAGAGCCTAGTTTCTCTCGAGTTTTTTTTCCCTTCACTTCGTCAATTGGTGAATTTTTTTTTTCCTCGCCACTGTCGCCACTGGCTTGCTCGGATCGGGACATGTGGAACTGTGCTTCGGTGGATTTGCTCTGCGGTGTTTAAACTTTCAGCAGTGAAATTTAGACCACACTGAACTACTACACTGAACTTCAACTCTGAAATCTGGACTTTACCAGAACTATGTTAAGCTGTTTGACACAATCTACATTGTAAAAAGCGCTATATAAATAAACTTGACTTGACTTGACTTTATTTTAAAATAATGTAATATAAGTATGCTGATTTAGTGCAGTTTGCACATATATACTGTTATCATTTCAGAGCAGCATTTGTTTGAAATACAGTTTTATTGTAACTATATATATACTTTATTGCAACCTTGCAGAACAGAAATTTTTGCTCTTTCCAAAAAAAACATATGAATAAATAAATAAATAAATAAATAAATAAAGATATTGCACCCGCATTTTGAACATTAATGTGTTATATTTATAAACAAAATACAAGGACCTAGGTTAGCACATCACTAGTCATTATATTTATAAATGACTGACCTCTCTCTCATCTCTTCCAGCAGTTGGTGACCAGACCAGCTTATAGAGCAGCACATCTCTGGCCGGATGTGACCAGCTCACTTGAAAACTCTCTGAGGTCACCTCTGATGTCATCAGGCTGAATGGCGCTGGCACCAGCTCTGATTGAGACAGAATCCGACATGATTAGCCAATGCTAGACCCTTTGCTGAACTACAGAATTACAGTTTTTACTAATGGAAAGTGAAAAGTTTGTTTAATTATTATTATTATTATTATTAATAACAAACGTATAAAATAATTGCTAACTATTTAAATACAAATAAAAAGAAAATAGCAGAAAATTATTATTATTAGTAGTAGTAGCAGTAGATTTATTAACAAAAAAATTGAAAATGTTTCACATAATTGTATTAAATTAAATACAAATAATTAATATGCATTATGAATTATTATTATTATTATTATTAACATTATTTTATTAACAAAAACAGAAAATGTTTCACATTATTTTATTAAAAATTGTTTTGTTTATTATAAATACAATTCAACTAAGTATTACTAAGTATTATTATTATTATTATTATTATCTTCAAAAGAAGATGGATTCCTGAAAGCCATATTGTATAATATACTGTAATAGATACTATGGTATAAGAATATATAAAAATACAAATATACTCTTTTTTTCTCCTTTGGCTTTCATTGCTGTCTGTTCCTTTTGACCTTTACAGATGAAATTTGTGAGCCTTTGGAATGACATCAGGGAGAGAAAAGCATGGCATCATTTCCATTTTAAGGTGAGCTAATCTTTTAAACAATTTCTCCCTCATCTCCACAGTGCGGCCGACATTTACCACAACAATCAGTATTAAATTCAAATGTAGTCCCTGGAAATTTCAGCATGTAACCTGATTACTACAATGACAAAGTCAAGACACCCACAGAACAATGAAGGTGAGGAAATGAAAGCCCAGATCTATTATAGATTCCAGCAGCCAATCAGCGCTTACTGAATATAACAGCCTGCCTAGAAAGTGAAGCTTTGTCCAGGACAGAAAATGTATCCATCCCTGCTTTCCAGCTGGAGTAAATTGCAGACTCCATGTGCTGTGAAAATGGCAAATTCAGTCACAGGAGGAAAGTACGGCAAAATATGCACATACATGTACATGTTAAATCAGCACTGCTGTGGGCAGACGTGATTTGTTCTAGGCTGTGCTCATCATAATGAATACCTTTTCTTTTCCGTACTTGGACAAATTATTTGCATAAATCCACACCCACAGCTTAGGATATGCTGGCATCCTAATGCAACTGACAAAACCGAATGGCTGAGTTCACCTGTTTGACCATTTTTTAAGAAGTTCACAGACATGGATCAAACTGTATTACTTGTAGAGAATCCGCCACTGAGAGCTTCTGATTGGCCGCCGTTATAGACAGCAAACACTGCCACGGTGTACTCCGTTAAAGGGGACAAGTTCTTCAGGTACACGTTAGTGACTGGACCCAACTCCACCTGACAGAAGAAAAATAGTAAATTGGTACAGTGAATAATAAAATGTTATTTAACATTTTTGCAAAACATGTTTTGTTAAAACATTGTAAAAACAAGCTAGAAATATGTCAATAATGCTTGCTGAAACTTGCAACAACAACAAAAAAACATGCTAGCAAAACATAGTAGAAAGTAGTAACTTGCTAAACCCTGCTTGTATAAAAAATGGTATAATGGGAATTGTATTGGTTTTAATAGAGACTGTAATGGTCATTGTGGGTCCATGCTGTTAATTTGCTGCCTTCTGTGTTACAACTGCTAAATCATTAAGGACTAACTCAAAAAACACACTAAAAAAATATGTAAATAACTCAAAACTAGTTTGCAAAAACCTTTTAAGCAAATGATAAAACATGCTAACAAATTACTGAAGAAAGACACTTAAAACACCTAAACTTCCTAAAACATGCTAGCAAAATGTTAAAACATGGTATCAACTTTCTAAAACATGCTAACAAAATGTTAAATCAATGTAACAATTTCTTGAACCGTGCTAAAAACTTGGCAAAACATGCTGAAAATGATAAAACATGGTAAAAATGTGTTAGAAACCATAAGAACATGCTAGAAACATGCAAAAATAAGCTAACTAAATATGCTAAGTAAAACAGTAACTTGTTAAAACAAGTTAGAAACTTGTCAAAACATGTTTGCTAAAACCTGTTAAGCAAACGGCAAAACATGCTAACAAATTACTGTTTTAAAGTTACTTAAAACACCTAAGCTTCCTAAAACATGCTAACAACTTGCTAAAAACATGCTAACAAAATGTTAAAACTATGTAACAGCTAGAAAACCATTAAAACCAAACCATTAAAACACGATAGAAACTTGTAGAAAATGATCTTAACTTGCAAAAACATGCTAACTAAATGTTAATACATGCTAGAAGCTTGCTAAAACTTAGGTAAAACATTCTAGCAAAATGTTGTGCATGGTAACAACTTGTTAAAACAAGTTAGAAACTTGTCAAAACATGTTTGCTAAAACCTGTTAAAACATGCAAGCAAATGGT
>CAIGQV010001633.1:4541686-4556944 GCA_903798115.1 Danio jaintianensis
TATAATATAATATAATATAATATAATATAATATAATATAATATAATATAATATAATATAATATAATATAATATAATATTTTCTGAGACTGTACCTGAGCTACAGCAGCATATACAAGTTCAATTCAATTCTAGTTTATTTGTATAGTGCTTTTCATAATAATCATCCTTCCAAAGCATCCAGCAAGAAACAGAGGCAACAAAGAAAGAGACACAATAAAAGAAAAGGCCTTCAATAACAGAAGTAGGCACTGTGATAAAGCATATAACCAGAACACAAGCTCATCTAAGACTCTCAGGGGCATGTTTAAATACCATTCAGTCTCCGTTTAGGTTACTTTCCTCGAGGGTAACAATGCTTTTCCGCTGATTTGCCTCTATTCCCAGATTTTGCTCTATCATAAAGAATGCAGACAGGGCTGAAAAACAGCAGCTGATCTATCTAGCCTCTGTAGAGCATTTTATTACACCCGCATTATTATATTCCCTCATACTTGAGCTCTCTCCCATGCTAAGTATGCTTCGGGTTTGTGACATCAGCAGCAAAGGACTCTGGGAGCGACGCTGCCAACTGCTAAACAATGTGAAGGCAGAAGAAAGAGCGTCTTTGTTTTAAAGAGCACAGAAGATTGAGATTGGGGAGACAGAAGGTGGGAGGGTTATGGCATCACTATATGGATAAGGATGAGCTCATGAATATGCATTAACTTATGCTGATAGTGTTCAAATTGCACAGTGATTTGGTAATGAGATGTAGAATATTAAAGAGATAGTTCACCCAAAATGAATATTCTGTCATAATTTACAGTTCCAAACTTGTCTGAGTCTCCTCCTTCTGTTGAACACAAAATAATATATTTTAAACACTGTAAAAAATATCCATAAATTAGTAGTTTTCTGTTTTGTTTTGCAATTTTGTTTTTATTTTTCCGTTTATTTATGCTTTTAAATTGCATTTTGGCACCTTGATCTTTCTTCCAACAACTTTTAACCTTGAAAATTTGGAAAAAGTGACAAGATGAAAACCCGTTTTAAATTATTCAGTAGATAAACTTACTAATAATATGCCACTAGAAATGAACATTTTAAGTCAAGTTCAACTAATGTTACAGGAGATCGATAGGTGTATACAGTATTCTGTTATAGGATATCAGTAGTTTTGTCTTCCTAATTATTATTTTGAACCCATAAAAATAACTAATGACTGACAGCCTGCTTTTTCTGTTTTGGCTAACGATAGACATGTTACATATATTTTTTTACTTTTTTACTAAAAAATTTACTTTTTAAGTCCACATTTAATGAATAGAGATCCATCAGATCCTGTACTTCAGTAATTACAGTTTACTGCTGAACAACTCAATTTATCAGTGTTGAATAACTCAGAATGATCCAAAAATGAATAGTTAAAATCAAAATTATCTCCAAAACAAACATTTTTGCATATATTAGAGTGATAACAACTATACCTTAAATGTCAAAACCATCTTTTGGAAAATTTTATTGGAATTTGGAACTTTAAATTATTTTTTAATTCCCATTTGTTTACATGGAGACGGTCGGGTTCATGAGCTGTACTCTATCACTTTTTTAGGACATTTGAGGTACACCTGGCCTGTCTGTTATTACTGTAGTAATTTTCAAGAAAAAAGCAGTTTTCTTTTAGTAAATGGCATGATGTTCAGTGGTTAGCCTTGTCGCTGGGCCAGTTGGCATTTCTGTGTGCATGTTGTCCCCGTGTTCGCGTGGGTTTCCTCCGGGTGCACCGGTTTCCCCCACAGTCCAAAGACATGCGGTATAAGTGAATTTGGTAAACAAAACTGCCCTTAGTGTATGAGTGTGTGTGTGTGTGTGTGTGTGTGTGTGTGTGAATGAGAGTGTATGGGTGTTTCCCAGTACTGGGAAGTGCATCCGCTGCGTAAAACATATGCCGGAATAGTTGGCGGTTCAATCCGCTAAGGCGACCCCTGATAAATAAGCGACTAAGCCGAATGAAAATTAATGAATGAATGAAACTATTCAATTTATGAAAATCTTTAACCTTTATGTGAAATTGTCTGTTGTCATATTTCATCAAGTCATTAACCTAAATATATATATATATTTTTTGATATAGCCTAATTGTGTAAAAGTTACTACGCTGCTCGCGATAGCGCAGCACTTTGTCCGGCAAACAGGAGAGCAAACATTTTTACTGCAGTGAAAATTTAGTTTTTGATAGTTTGAAAAACATTTCTGAAGTAAAGTTGTGTTTTTGCTATCAGACAGTTGTGTTTTTTTGTTAGCAGAAAGTTACTACAGAGGAACGCATATTTAAATTTAAAAAAAGAAGAAGACACTGAAATGCATGCGGTCAAAAAGACCATTACAGCCATTCAAGTTAGATTCAATTTCTATAAACCAAACCATTTTAGAATGAAATATACACACATTTAGGAAAAGTCAGCATACTATGGTTATATGGGTTTTATTTTAACAAAGTTATAAAATTACAAAATATAAAAATGATCAAAATGACTACCGCTGTAATTTCAGTGTTAAAGTACACATAAAATAAATGTCATTATTTATGTGCATGTCATTAAGAAACAAAAAGTTTGCCCTTGTAATCTAAAATTGAAATCTGAAAATGCACTTCCTGTTTGTTCTCAGTTAAATTCTCAGATTACATCTGTCTGAGGTACTGGGCATGGATAACATACTTAACCACGTCCCTCCAACTGTCAGTTTTGACAGCGCTATGACAACAAACAGAACTGGCTAAGAGGAGGTATCTGTTAAGTTGTAATATCTCTCCTAATCTTTCTGAATGGAATACCAACTTTACTACATCCAATCAACTCGCCGTAGAAAAAACAAGCCACGCCCACTGTTTTTTTATATTCCGGTACTCTAGGAACTATGTCGCAACATGAAAATAAATAATAATAATAATAAAATAAAATTGCAGCTTTTGGTTTGTGCTGACTTAAAGGAGAAAAAAGATCAATCCCTAAAAGTAAAGTATAGCCCGTTTCAGAAATGCACTTGTCATTTTGAAGTCAGCAGGGATACATTTCAATATCAGCTACCAGACTACGTTTGCTTGAGTGGGATGATCGGAGACCCCGGGCCCCCTGGTTCCGGCACCCCTAGCAGACACAAACCTACAGCGTGGAACGGAGTTATGAGAGCGGAGAAGAGCATTTATGATGTTGACGTGTGGGAGCAGTGATGCAGCCCACGTCTAGATTCCTCCAGGCAGACCAGCTGGAAACACTGATGATTACTATTTTCAATCTCATAACGCTCCTGTTATATCCTCATTCTCATTCAGCACTGAGGAGGTCAGGCAGCTCCACACCAGACACGCTCAGTCTGCACACCAAACAGCCACAACATGCCTCACTTTTCAATTACATATTATTTAACCACATAGTATATGGCTCATTTTGTATCAGATCTAGGGAAAAAAGCAAACCTGAATTCAAAATTACGGAAAATACAGTATTCATTTCTGTATGATTTTTAGCACATATTTTTAATATTTGTTAATTGTCGCTAATCTCATTAATAAATTACACTGTAAGTAATTGCTGTAAAATTGACAGTATTACTGGCAATTTTGGTTGCCAGCAATATTGTACATTTTACAGCAATTACAGCAGTAGTTTTACAGCACAGTTGTAATTGTTAATTTACAGTGCACTTGCACATTTTACAGTATTACTGGCCATTTTTACAGTATTACTGGCAAAATTAACAAGCAAACTGTAAATTAACAATTACAACTGTGCTGTAATTTTTACAGCACAATTGTAATTGTTAAAATTGCCAGTAATACTATAAATTTTACAGCAATTTATATGATTTACTCAGAGATGGAAAGAGTACAGAATTTTTTTACTCAAGTAAAAGTACTGTAGCATTGCTAAAATAAAGTTCAATTACAAGTAAAAGAACTGTGTCAAAAAAGTACTTAAATAAAAAGTACAAAAGCACCCATCAAAAAAAAAAAACCAGGTTCGAGATATGTGCCCAGGGCAAATAAAAAAATAAATAAAATAAAATAAAATAAAATAAATAAAATAAAAAAATAAAAATTTCCTGGTAAATTCTGATTCGTACTTGACATCATACAGTACATCCTCCAATGAGACTTCAGCAGATTCCCACATTGCTATATCAATGCTAAAACAATATATCGTGCAGCCCTAAGTGTGTGCTTGCTCAGTTTTGACGAATCACAGGCAGGATTCATGATTACTGACCAATCATTTGCCTTATGGGGCTGCACGGTGGCGCAGTGGGTAGCACGTTCGCCTCACAGCAAGAAGGTCGCTGGTTCGAGCCTCGGCTGGGTCAGTTGGTGTTTCTGTGTGGAGTTTGCATGTTCTCCCCGTGTTGGCGTGGGTTTCCTCCGGGTGCTCCGGTTTACCCCACAAGTCCAAAGACATGCGATATAGGTGAATTGGGTAGGCTAAATTGTCCGTAGTGTATGTGTGTGAATGAGTGTGTATGGATGTTTCCCAGTGATGGGTTGCAGCTGGAAGGGCATCCGCTGTGTAAAACACATGCTGGATAAGTTGGTGATTCATTCCGCTGTGGCGACCCCAGATTAATAAAGGGACTAAGCCAAAAAAAAAATGAATGAATGATTTGCCTTATGCGGAGTTCACTGTCATGCAAAAATCATCAGATGTCTCCATCTACCAAATAATGCTGGCCAACCTAATGGCTTACAAACTCCGTTCAAAGAATCCAATCCTTCAAAGCTTGAAGGAATTTCAATCTTTAATACAGTTTGCAGTCAACGACTTCTTTTACAAGCTCATTTTTTCTCCGTTGCTCGTGTCTTTTTTTTTTTTTTAAATGCCCATTTCTCCCAGACATGAAAATGATTTATTGCGGGGCCTCCTTTTATCTGGGAATGAAATTGACCATGTTGTAATTTTGTCTATTATTTATTTCATTTTTTTGTATGCTTATATTATTTTCAAGCAGCATTTTTTGTTTCTAAAGCGCAGGCTCTGGGCTGTGTCTGGACTGGAGGGATTGTTTTACACTCCGTCTGAGGTATTGCGTGGGAAGAAGCACAGACCGAAAAGGCCTCTAGACACTTTGAACATGTCACCACTAATTTACAAACTGCCCTTCAGCGGCACACTATATACAGCATCTGCTAACAGGGCTCTCACACGAGGAGAAGTGGCACAAGTAAATATAAAACAGAAACCTACAGGCTTTGGGTAATCGTGGCTACGAAGAGAGGCTGTCTCGGCTTGTCAAAACTTGCAGAAGATAGGGGCATCGCACACTGAGATCGATGGTCAACAGAACTTTTCTCAACTTCTGCGAGTTTATTTTCAGACAAGAGATACACGCAATGAGATTCTCTTGGGAATAATTCCCAGAAGGCTAATCAATAATCTTGAGGTACTGTATATACTTAAATCTAATGAATGGCAGGACCATCTACAGATATTGTAAAACATTCTACACTGTACATAATTCAAGCAACCTTGCAAGGTAGTAAATAGCCTCTGATTCAACTTTATGCATGCAAAACAGTCAAGCTGGAATCTATGAAAAAATATATATATTTTTTTATATTTTATTTTCTTGCACTTTTTTTTTCTTATTGGTCAACCTGCAGTCAAAAAACTATGTTGTATAATTATTGCTGAACTTTTTATTTGACTGCTACATGCAGCAATGATCTCCTACAGTAAGTGGTGACAGGACAAGACAGGCAAAAATGCATATTGAGAAAAAGTAGATTTTTCATTGGTTTCTTTTTTTGTACACACTGTAAAGTTTGACAAGTGACAAGCACATTTAAATATGTGAATGGATTCACTATTGTATTGTTTTGTTTTGTTCCTTGTCTTAAGAAAGAAGTGTTGTATTGTTTTTTTTTTCCATTCAGAGTCAATTGGTAGGTGAACCCCTGCTAACTTTTAAATCATGTTAGATTGATTTCAACTGCAAAAAGAAAGGGTCACCATATACATTAAGGTTCTATTAGTTTATGTTAAGGTATTTACTAACATGAGTTATGAATGAACAATTTTTGTAGAGCATTTATTAATCATAGTTCATTAGGACTATGAATTTATTCATGCATTATTAAAATCCGAAGTTGTGCTTTTAAAGTTAGGAATAAAGTACATTAGTATAAAACCAGACAGGCTGATCTGTTGTACATGACTGAAGGACTTTATTCTGGAAAAACAATCAGCCTGGATGTACGTTATCCCATTTATTACACAAATAATTGCCACAAAACATAAAAATTAGACACAAAATGTTATTCTGAGCAGTAAGGGTTTATTAATTCAATAATTAAATGCAAAACTGACAAACAAAAACAACACATTATTCAGTCACAAGACGACACCAAACAGTCAAAAACGCAGAGCTGACAGAAACGAAACTGGTTGAATGAATAACTTACGTATTATTCCTACACAAGACGTCGCAAAACAGTCAAAATCATCGGTGTGACAGACAAGCAGATACAAATGAACGTGTATGCAATTATATGGATGTGAACGTAGGTCTGTTCACTGATGGTCAAGGTGATTCCATGTTCCCACATGAGCCTGTGTTTTACAGCGGTTATCTCAGAATAAAAAACCTTGGAATGTCATGAGTGACCAATTAGAATCGAGTATTCGAGTTGTATTCGAGTATAGCCGTCTAATAGCATTAGTTAACGCACGCGAGTTAACAAACTAACAATGACTTACTATATTTTCATCAACTACCATTAACAAAAATGGATAAATATGATAAAAAATGCATTGTTCATAATTTTAGTAAAAACATAACTAACATTAACTAATAAAGCATTATCATAAAGTGTTACTGAAGAAAGGCAAACAGGTTTAGGATAATAATGTAGGCGGATGAATGATAACAGATATTTTGTGTTAACTCTTTAAGTGAAAGAGATTCAAGTTTGAACTTCAATATGTGTCAGTATTGCTGGGATATTTGTTTGCATTTCATTTTATTTCACTAAATGAAGAGCATTGCGAGTCTTCAAAAAAAGATGGAGTGTGTGACAGTATGCGAGGCAGTGCTCAGAATATTGCCAAATATTGTTAACTACTGAGCCGGCCAGTGAGGAATACATATTGAGGTAATACTCAAAGCAATGATCTTTGAAGTTTTTGACTACTGGAAAGGGGAGGATTTAGAATGAAATGACTTCAGAGAACCTACTGCAGCAATGTAAGACAGTCACCCAGCCAGATTTATAAGAGCCCTAACAGCAGAATTAATCACAGAATTTTTTTTATTTTTTTTTAGTGTGGCTGAAACGCAAGACCTCAATGCCTACACCATCCTTCTCCACCAGCTTCTCATATGTGTGTCTAATATCACTCTGCGGTCTCTTGCTTCTCACATAATCTGAAATCAATATTCCATGCCTGTTTATTTATATATTTAGCAAGGAGCCCTCCAATAAGCTGAATAATACACAATCAGCTGGTCATTAGAGAGAACCAAACACCTTCCAAACAATGTCCGTTCTATGTCAGGATCACAATCCCCCTGTTGAGGGTCATTGTGGCATAATGACCGTCTGATTGTACATTATCCATTACTAGGATCCCATTACATCATCATGTTGCAATCGTCCATGGTATCAGTTTGACTAGCGCTTCCAAACAGCCATTACAGGCGATCCTCATAGGGGTTAATTAGCACTCATTTTCATTAAGCTATAGGCCAGTCAGGGTGCAGTCTAAAACCGGCAACAGCTTTGAATGTCACACTGTAGCGTTTACTGTTTGAAATGTGAGCACTGGGAATTTTGGAGAGAGAAAGGGGGTGAGAAACAAAGCCCATCTCAGTGTCCCCTGCCATAGTGAACTACTTTTCATGTTTAGAAACACCCTACAGTACGCTGGTTCCAGTGCGGCTGATCTCTGACCTGCTTCTCATGTGCAGGTGAAGGGCAAGAGAGACACTCGCTGTCCCATAAGAGCTGCTATTAACTATCTCTGTGTTCCATCAACTGCCAGTCAAACCAGCCCACACCACACCAAAATATGCATGAGCTATGGCAAGCTGATGTAACATTTACTCCAAAAAAATTACTGTTTACTAGTATTTTTTTAGATACAAGTAGCTATATTCAATAATATGTTTTAGCACGTACATTGAGAAAAAAAAAAAGATTTATTGGATTTAAAATTGTATTTTTTTTAAGCTAAGTGGTTGCAAACAATTTATATGAGCAGAATTTAAACAAACTATTTAAATTTAGTAATGTTCAACTTAATTTGCTTGTTTGAATTCAGCTTATATACAAAAAAAATATATAACCATTTTTTTCCAGTGCATTTATTAGCTAGTGATTATTATTTAGGTATTGTTTATAATTAGACACTCATAATCAATAGTATTTATTTTCAGACTAGTGCAAATATTCTATTGTAACTAGTACCAAATTTACATTATTGGCTATTGGGGGGGGGGGGGTCAGATAAGTTTTATTTGGTCATTGAACAGACTTACAATACTCACAAATTTCAGGATTAATTTTCTGATATGCACATAAAGTTAGAAAAACATACAAACAAACAAAAGAAAAGAACACCCCAACCCCAGCTTCTAACTATACAATACAGTGATAATCAAAACAACTTTTAATTACAATACATTGCTTTAGGGAATAGAATTTCTCATGAAGTGACAGAAGAAAAGGCCCCAGATCTTGTAAAAATGTACAATGTTGCCTTTTAAAAGATATCTGGTTCGTTCCAAGTGCAGAGATATCAATTCTTCAAATCATAGTTTAGCAGTTGGAGGATTAACATTTTTCCAGAACAATAATAACAGCTTTTGGGCTGCTATCAAACAATATGTAAGGGATTTCTGTTGTGCACTGCTCAATGAATATGTATAATCAGAATGTCCTAATATAATGAGCACTTGGTCAGGATCCAAGTGTACATCAAGGACATCTGAAAGCACTTTAAATACCTCATCCCAGAATCCTTGTATTTTATGACAAAAAATTTTTAACTATGAGCTAAATCGGCTTCTTCTGATTTGCACTTTTCAAAAAAGGAGATATATTGGGGAAATCCTTTGTAGCTTCTTTTTGGATGAGTGTAATCTATGTAGGACATTGAACTGGATGAGGTATAATCTAGTACTGATTGATTTTTTATCAATATCCTCCAAGCCATTCTGACAAATCTCTCAAATGTACATAGTTTTCTGTTATTGACATCTATGAGGATCTGTCATTGAGATATCAACTTGTGATCAGTACACCTTCACACACTACTTATTTATACACTACTATTTATACAGAATACTTGATTCTGATTGGTTAGTTACGCAACCCAGACTCATTCTGAAATCGTACCGCTATATACATTTCTGGAGAGCGCCAAATACGTCCCAGGAGGAACGTTTTTTTTGCAGTATTTGTTTTCGCGAATCCACTAGAGGCTGCTGTGTACGCTTTTTGAGATCTCAAATTTCTCTCGCGAGTGCCATTCACGCCTGCTGTTCTTGCATAAATCTACCAGAGGCCGCTGTCTCTGACTGACTGACTGACCAATCCTCCCACCCACCCCCTTCCCTTAACCCAACCAATAGTGTTTTCAAAAGCACAGACTGACCCGCCCACCCAGTTCCCTAAACCAAACCGACAGTTTTAAAAAGCAATCCAGAAAATGAAAAGCCCTCGTCTGATTTTTAGATTTTACCACATTCTCACCCTGTTATTTACAGTTATATTTTCTTTTTTGGCCTCTGTTTTTGTCTTACCTGCTTACTGGAACCGTTCTTCACCGGGCTTGAACCCCGTCGTCGTGGTCAACTCCTCTTTGCATCTCAAATCCGACGTACATGGCAAGCTAACTGGACAAACTGGTAACACTGGGAAAGCCATCCATAAGGAGGTAAGCGGTCAGCTGGTACGCGCGCAAAAGGAACGGCATCATACCGCTCCGTATTACTCGTTTTAAAGATGAAATAGGCAAAATCCCCATAGGTACAGGCAAAAAATGTGAAACAAAAGAATAGTTCACTACTGAAATAAGAACTAGTAACAAATAATAATAAGTATGAATGTCTATAGAATCTCATAATTAGGTAGTAGTATCTAAAGAATAAGTATTAGTATCTGACAATTATATGCATAGCGCTCATAGCCAATGAATAAGTATTAGACTTTAATGAAATGGATACTAGCTTCTGAAAAATAAATACTAGAAGCATGTAAATAGATTTTTATATATTAATTGTTAAAACAGCTTGCCATACATGTGCATCATATAAAACAGTCCTTGGAAAAATGACCAGAGGCAATACTAAATCCTGAAGGAGGGCAGAGCCTAAATAAATGATAACACAGAAGATTAACATGGTGATACATTTTCAAGCTTGAACGTGCTTCCTCCCAAAGGTTTGACAGATGTTATGAAAATATCCGTTTGCCCTCGCGTTGTGCCTTCCCTCAGGCCTCGAGCGCTGGCACTTTATATGGGCAAGGTGTCAGAGAACTCCTTATTGAGTCATCCATTAGACGCCGAACACAGCTTCAAACAGCAGCATGTTGGGTTGCCCCCATTTTAGACACTATCTTCAGAAAGATATGCATTTCAGATTCAGTCTGACCAGAAAATATGCTATTAAAAAATAATAAATCTTGAAATGTTTTTAAAAGTATATTGTGGAGGGGTAAGCATGATCGAACACCCAATGAGGGGGGAGAGCATGCTCAGAGCCCGGCGGCTAGTCAGCGGGCCAATCAGAAATAATAAATAACACCTGTTTATTTTAAGTGATTGGACCGGAGAGACACCCTTCTTAAGGAGAAGAGAGGGAGCAGCCGGGAGAGAGGAGAGAACACACACACACACTGCTACACATGTGGTGTGGATATAACAGAGAAATAAAATTGATTACTTACCTGTATCGCCGACCCTGTCTTCTTCTTCCCACAACAACGAACTTTACTACAGTGGTGCCGAAACCCGGGAAGAAGAAGAAACTTCGCTGCCAGAATGTCTACTCCGTCTACTAGTCCATGTGCGGAAGTCATCCAGGCGCTCGCGGTTCTCCACAGAGAACAACATCATGCGGTTGTCGAGTTGAAGGAAGATCTCCAACAGCGGTTTCAAGTCCTCGTGGAGGCCCAGCGGGAGGACCGCGAGCTAATCCGGAGTCTGCTGGCCCAGGAGATCCGGCCCGCTCCAACATCTACCGCCCACCCTCCTGTCACTCTACAGAAAATGGCGTCAGAGGACGACCCGGAAGCATTTCTCGATCTCTTTGAGAAAATGGCGGAGGCGTGTGGCTGGCCGCGGGCCGAGTGGCCGGTAAGAGTCATCCCGCTGCTATCGGGTGAAGCCCAGATAGCAGCACAGCAGCTACCGGCCCAGAATCTCCTGGAGTATGCTCATCTGAAGCGAGCCGTTCTCCAGCGGGCCGGCCGCAATCCGGAGGAACAGCGTCAGCGCTTCCGGTCACTGGAGCTGATGGAAAGCGGTCGGCCCTTCGTGTTCGCCCAGCAGCTCCGTGACGCCTGCCGCAGATGGCTGGTCCAGGATGGCCGGGACATTTCCCAGGTGGTGGACGCCGTGGTGCTGGAGCAATTCATCTCCCGCCTCCCCTCCCGGACATCGGAGTGGGTCCAGTGCCACCGGCCAGATGACCTGGAAACGGCCATCCAGTTGGCGGAGGATCACCTGGTGGCGAGGGCCAGGGTCGGCGAAATAACCTCTCTCTCTCTCTCCTCTCTCCCCCCTTCTCTCTCTCTTCCTGTTCCCAGGCCCAGACTGCGGGGACCGCCCACGCCAGCACCCAGACGGCGGTGCAAGAAGGTGGATTCCCCGAGTGCTCCGCTACAGGGGGGCGCCTGTCAGAGTGGAGGGGTGGAGTCACGACCCCTGGCGGGTCCCCAGACAGTGCCCGGTCTCTCTCCGGTTCAATCGGTTGGTCTCGTTGGCCCCGAGGGTGTAGTGAGAAGGTCTGGGCCGATGCATTGGCGCCGCGGGGGTGTGGACAACGCACCAAAAACCAGCTCCGCGAAGGAGGTGAGTGCATTGATCCGCGTCCCCGCCACGCAAATCGTCGCCCCCGGTTGCAACGGGCTATACCGGATACCTGTGAGTATAAAAGGGGGTACATATCAAGCTTTGGTGGATTCGGGGTGTAACCAGACCTCCATCCACCAAAGCCTGCTTCAAGACTCGGCATTGGAAACGAGCCGCACGGTAAGGGTAAGATGTGTGCACGGTGATGTAATTCACTACCCGCTAACGGCTATAGATATCCAATTCAGGGGTAAAAAGCATAAAGTCGAGGTAGCGGTTAACCCGCACCTCAAACACCCGCTAATTCTGGGAACCAATTGGCCTGGATTTAATAGATTATTAGGGGTCTTATGTGCGGGTGTTTCTTGGAAGAAGAAATCGTTGGATAGGGGGCGGGTCACTCAGCTGGGGGAATCCCAAGCGATGCCGTCACGCGCTGACTCAGGGGGAGGGCCGGAAATTTCCCGGTGCAAAGACTTTCCCCTGGAGCAGTCGCGTGACGACACGCTAAGACATGCACTCGAAAGAGTGCAGGTCATAGATGGGCAAAACCTCCAGCCTGACCGACCCCTCTCTTATCCATATTTTGCGATTATTAATGACAGGGTGTATCGAGTGACCCAAGACGCTCAGACAAAAGAAGATACAACCCAATTATTAGTACCAAAGAGCCGTCGGGAAATGCTTTTCCAGGCGGCTCATTCGAATCCTATGGCCGGACATTTAGGTCAAGCGGCCACATTAAATCGCCTCATGGCCCGATTCTTTTGGCCGGGCATTCACGGGGATGTCAGCAGATGGTGCGCTGCATGCCGTGAATGTCAGCTGGTAAACCCACCGGCCACCCCAAAAGCGCCATTGCGCCCTCTACCGGTTATGGAGATCCCCTTCGAGAGAATTGGTATGGATCTCATCGGGCCATTAGAGCGATCCGCACGCGGGCACCGCTTTGCATTAGTCCTCGTGGATTATGCAACCCGGTACCCGGAAGCAGTAGCTCTCCGTAACATCTCAGCAAAGAGTGTTGCGGAAGCTCTGTTTCGTATAATCTCCCGAGTGGGGATGCCCAAGGAGATCCTCACTGACCAAGGCACCGCGTTCATGTCACGCACCATGCGCGAACTATACGGATTGTTGGGCATTAAATCGATTCGCACCAGCGTCTATCACCCACAAACCGACGGACTGGTGGAACGATTTAATCGCACTCTTAAATCCATGATCCGTAAGTTCGTACACGAGGACGTGAAAAATTGGGATAAGTGGTTGGAGCCCTTGTTGTTTGCTGTGCAGGAGGTTCCGCAAGCCTCCACGGGGTTTTCCCCCTTCGAGCGACTCTATGGCAGACAGCCTCAAGGGGTGCTGGATGTCATTAGAGAAGCTTGGGAGGACGAGCCTTCAAACAGTAAAAACGAAATTCAGTATATTCTGGACCTTAGAGCAAAACTCCACACACTGGGGTGGCTCTCTACGGAGCATTTGCTTAAGGCCCAGAATGACCAACGCCGGCGATATGACAGGGGTACTAAACTACGTAAGTTTTCACAGGGTGATAAAGTCCTTGTACTGCTACCCACTTCCAGCTCTAAATTACTCGCCAAGTGGCAAGGGCCGTTTGTGGTCACATGACGAGTCAGCGATCTCGATTATGAGGTGGTTTGTTCGGACAGGGCTGATTCACATCAGATTTATCACATAAATCTGCTGAAGCAGTGGAGAGAGCTGGAGGAGGTGTCGCTGGCTACGCATGTTACCAACGAGGATGACCTGGGGCCACCTGGTGACCGGGGGCAATCATCTCTCAGCGAGCCAGCTCATCGACATCCGGCACCTCCAACGTGAACACTCTGTGTTCTCGCCCCTGCCCGGTCGTACTAACCTAATTCAGCACCATATTGAGACCGAACCAGGCGTGGTCGTTAGGACCCGCCCGTATCGCCTGCCTGAACACAAGAAAAAAGTGGTTCAGGAAGAATTGAGTAACATGCTGAAAATGGGTGTAGTAGAAGAATCCCACAGCGACTGGGCCAGCCCGATCGTCTTGGTACCCAAGACTGACGGCTCGGTCCGGTTCTGTGTGGATTATAGAAAAGTCAACGCTGTGTCGAAATTCGACGCATATCCAATGCCGCGTATTGACGAGTTGCTCGACCGGTTAGGTGCTGCTCGATATTACTCGACGTTGGATTTGACAAAGGGATATTGGCAGATCCCCTTAACTCCAATATCCCGCGAAAAAACAGCCTTCACAACGCCGTTTGGATTGCACCAATTTGTGACACTTCCGTTCGGGTTGTTCGGGGCACCGGCTACGTTTCAGCGTCTGATGGACAAAATACTCGGCCCTCACTCAGCATATGCCGCTGCTTATTTAGATGACATCATCATTTTCAGTAATGATTGGCAGCGGCATATGCAACATTTGAGGGCAGTGTTGTCGGCGCTGAGGCGGGCCGGGCTCACGGCTAACCCACGGAAGTGCGCAATTGGGCGAGTGGAGGTAAGGTATCTGGGCTTCCACTTGGGTCACGGGCAGGTGCAGCCCCAAATTGATAAGACTGCAGCTATTGCAACCTGTCCGAGACCTAAGACCAAAAAGGAGGTGAGACAGTTTTTGGGACTGGCGGGATATTATAGGCGTTTTGTTCCTAATTATTCGGCCCTCGTCAGCTCATTGACTGATCTCACTAGAAAGGAGGGATCAGATACCATCCAATGGTCGGAGCAGTGTCAACAGGCCTTCTCAAAGGTAAAATCTATACTTTGCGGGGGGCCGCTATTGCACGCTCCTGATTTTGCTCTCCCCTTTCTTTTACAGACGGATGCATCCGATCGGGGTCTGGGGGCGGTTCTCTCCCAGGAGGTGGCAGGAGTGGAACGGCCGGTGCTGTACATTAGCCGCAAACTCAGCAAGAGTGAGGCTAAGTACAGCACCATAGAGAAGGAGTGCCTGGCGATAAGGTGGGCCGTTCTCACTCTTCGCTATTACCTCCTGGGCAGGGAATTCGTCCTCTGTTCAGATCATGCTCCTCTCCAGTGGCTCCACCGCATGAAGGATACCAACGCGCGGATCACCCGTTGGTATCTAGCGTTACAGCCTTTTAAATTCAAGGTGGTCCACAGGCCGGGGAGCCGTCCGGCCTGCAGCCCTCCCCCCCCCCGCCCTGGAGAGGAAGTCGGCTACAGCCATCTGTGCGCCCGGCCTGTGGA
>CAIGQV010001633.1:4557044-4573897 GCA_903798115.1 Danio jaintianensis
GGGGGGGGGGGGGGGGGGGGGGGGGGGCTGCAGGCCGGACGGCTCCCCGGCCTGAGATGGGCGGTGGGGGTATGTGGAGGGGTAAGCATGATCGAACACCCAATGAGGGGGGAGAGCATGCTCAGAGCCCGGCGGCTAGTCAGCGGGCCAATCAGAAATAATAAATAACACCTGTTTATTTTAGTGATTGGACCGGAGAGACACCCTTCTTAAGGAGAAGAGAGGGAGCAGCCAGGGGAGAGGAGAGAACACACACACACACTGCTACACGTGTGGTGTGGATATAACAGAGAAATAAAATTGATTACTTACCTGTATCGCCGACCCTGTCTTCTTCTTCCCACAACAACGAACTTTACTACATATATCTAAACATATTTTTAAAGCTATTAATTTACACACAAAACTACATTTAAATGCAGTGTATTTTGTTGATTTAGCATTATTTATTAAATATTATAACCCTGACTAATATTCTAAAATAGTTTTTTATGTATCCTTTGATATATTTCCTATTTGTTTGGTATATTTTATACATTTAATACTCAAGAGTCATTTCTTATTAATTTCAATGTACATGAAAATATTTGTGCTGCTTAATATTTCTGTGAAAATGGTGATACTTTTGTTCAAAGAGCAGAGTTTAATTGAAACAAATGTTTGTTTTGTTTTTTGTCAATTTTCAATGTGCACATTTATATGTATGTTGAGCACAAAACAAGATATTCTCAAGAATTCTGAAGAAAAACAACCACTGACATTCATAATAGCAACCAAAAATGCCACGGAAGTCAATGGCTGTTTTTTTTTTTTTTTTGTCAATTGACAAATCTTCCTTTTGTGTTTAAAAACAGAAACTCAAACAGAATTGGAACAAGTTAAAGAACATTTATAAAGAACATAAACTATCCCTTGAATGTAATTTATTTCAATATAAACTTATCTAGTTTAAGACAGATAAGTGAAAAAAATATATTAATAAATATTTGCAATATATTTATGGAATAAATATTGTGATATAAATATGGTTTTCTTACTTTAAGGAAATATCCAGATTTTTCCTTAAAAACAATTGAAAAACGTTTAAGAAACTGATTTGTACGCAACGTCTTTTTACTATAATGTTGCATTATAGCTCCCTAAAGAAGATTTCATCCAAGATTTAAAGTCTTAATGACCCTGAGTAGCTGCCAAACTCTCCTCCCAGGCATATGAACTGGCAGAGAGGGACCGACACATCATACTCCCAGATGCTTAATGGTGCCTGTGCAGAGGACAAGCTCGGCACATATATTCACAGTTGTGCCCCGCTGGATTATTACTTATTCCCCCCGGTGGGCGGCACTGGAGACGACGCTTTATTACCGTGCCTCAGCAGAGCAGCGTGTTGTAAATAGCCATCACACACCTGAGCTGAGGCTTTCATTAGTGCACAGCAGACGTCCTGTAGGTCACACGCAAGGTGAGAGGTGAATAACGACTTTGACTTGAGCGGAATGAAAGAGCGTATAAGAAAATTACGTAATACATGAGAAAGCTTGTATGAGAAGAGACGTACAGTTTTCCAATACGTGTGTGTATTCAGTGGAGGTCAAATTTAAGCCTCGTTCAGACTACACCATTTTTTTTCCCAGAATATGATTTGCTTGACGTAGGACGTAGGATTGTAAACAACAAATGAGTGTGGGGATGCAAGATTAAATAGTTTTTTCTTGTGTAGTGTGCAACATAGGTAGCGTAGTGTGCAAAACGTAGCCCTATATACATTTCTGGAGATTGCCAATTATGTAGCAAGAAGCACCTATGGCTGCATTTCGTCTTTAAAACGAACGCTACGGGCTGGTATGATGCCGTTCCTTTTCGTGCTAGCAGCTGACCGCTTACCTCCGTGTGGATGGCTTTCTCTCTGTTACCAGTTTGTCCAGTGGCTCGCAGCTTACGTCAGTGCACTTGAGACACAGAGAGAAGTTGACTGTGATGACGGGGTTCGAGTCAGGAGAAGAACGGTTCCAGAGAGCAGGTAAGTCAAAAAATAAAATAAACATGTAAATAACAGGGCGAGAATGTGGTAAAATCTGAAAACATGGTAAAAATCAGGGGGCTTTTCTTTTTCTGGATTGCTTTTCAAAACACTGTAGGTTGGGTTTAGGGAAGTGGGTGGGCGCTGGTCAATCGAAGCTTTTTAAAACACTACCGGTTGGGTTTAGGGAAGGGGGTCGGTGGGGGTATCGGTCAGTGGTTCAGTCAGTCAGTCAGTCAGTCAGTCGACAGCGGCCTCTGGTGGATTTACGTGAGAAGAGCAGGTGCAAATGGCACTCGTGAGAGAAATTTGAGATCTCAAAAAGCATACACAGCGACCTCTGGTGGATTCGCGAAAAACAAAAACTGCAAAAAAAGTAACTCCTGGGACGTATTTGGCGCTCTCCAGAATGTAGGGCTACGTTTTCAGAATGAGCCTGGGTTGGTAGTGTGTCATAGTGCAAAACAACCAATGCCATGTTTGCGATGTTTCTTGACGTTCACATAGAAACTTGTTTTTTAATGTGATCGTTATTTAGAACTCATCGTTTTAAATGTTTCCATGGCAACATGTCAAGTTTATTACGTGACACACCGCAGCCCTGATGACTTATGTATATCGTTTTTTAACTGTTTGTTTCTTATATCCCTTTAATGCAAATATTGACAAACATCTTAATTATATTAGGATATAAAATATCTTATATATAGATTCTCAAATGAGTGTTAGCACATTTACCGGCTTGTACCTAAGCATTAACATATCATCACTGCTAGATTTCTTCCCCTTATGTTACACAGATTTCACTCCACATGTAAACGCATCAACCTGATTTCTGATTACATTTTAAATGTACAGCCCATGACTGGCAAAAAATATAATTTACACTTAGAAACACCCTTAAAAAAGGAAACTGATGTAAGCATTTTTTTTTCAGGGTATAAGGTGGAAGAGTTTTCACAGCATAATACTCACTCTACTCACTTCTCTTGAGTACTTTTAGAAGGGCTACTTTTTATCATACTTTTAGAACAGATGCTTCTACTCTACTAACACTACATTGTTTGTCATGTAATGGTACTTTTACTTGAGTATGGTGTATCAGTACTCTTTCCAGCACTGCATTCTTCAAAATATTGCATAGAAGTAAGAAACTAAAACAGGTTTGGAACGAGTTGAGGATACTGTAAGTAAATAGCTTTCTCAATATTCTCAACATCAATATTTGTCTTGGAAAAACGTTGAACTACTAAAAGCAGATCATTCTTTAATATGCTGATATGCAATCAATCAATCAATCAATCAATCAATCAATCAATCAATCAATCAATCATTCATTCATTCATTCATTCATTCATTCATTCATTTTCCTTCTGCTAAGTCCCTTATTTTATGAGGGGTTACCACAGCGGAATTAACCTCCAACTATTCCAGCATATGTTTTACGCAGCGGATGCCCTTCCAGTCGCAACTCAGTACTGGGAAAATCAATCAATCAATCAATCAATCAATCAATTAAGAATAATAATAATAATAATAATAACAATAATAGATGGGAAGGGGGCAAAATTATTGATTAATGCACACATATTTTTGCAGGCAACGCAATTTGCAAGTGTCGCTCCGATTTGATTACACGTCCAAGCAAAAACATCTTCACAATCATGCGCCATTCACAATACTACATTCATTAGATTGTCTTCTCAATGTCACTGTGTTTGAAGAAAAGAAACCGGAAAACAGCTAAATATCCACCACAAACGACAACACTTTGCCCAAAAAAATTCATTGAAAGTTTACAGACGAGGCCCTATAGCAAAATCACACACGCACACACACGCACACAAACACGCACACACACTCAAAGATTAAATATACTGCTCTCCAGGCATCATAGCAGCTCTTGATGATTACATCAGCGCCTCACTGGCCCTGAGCTGCCCTCTCTCTTAATTACAGGAAGGGATATTAAATCAGGCATGAACCAGAGTGTCCCTCTGCAATAGCCTCATGCATGGGGATGTAATTTACCTCTACTTCCTGCTGGAACACCTACAGTTACTCAAACGCTTACAAAACATACAGGACTTCCTTTAGAATTTATGAACTGCACATATATGTTCATGCATGCATGCACATGTTGCATATATATGCCCATGCATTTAGATTACAACATTTTTAACATAAACACATACATAATAAAAGCATAAATGTCATCTGTTATAGCTATGGCAAAATATACAAACAATTTGCTTAAATAATTATGTAAAAACGATTTACTCAAAAATAAGCAATATATTTAAAAATTAATTATAATGAAATTGTAATAAATAAAAAAACTATTAAATATCAAATTTAATTTAAAAAACTTACAGCTTTAACTATTAGCTTTTTTTTTCAAAATGCATATACAGTATACATAATGCTTATGCATAATTAGCATAAATCTGTCCAATGTGATACCACTGTATATGGCTGTCTGAGGCAATAAATCATTCATTCATTCATTCATTCATTCATTTTCTTTTCGGCTTAGTCCCTTTATTAATCTGGGGTCGCCACAGCGGATTGAACCGCCAACTTATCCAGCATATGTTTTACACAGTGGATGCCCTTCCAGCTGCAACCCATCACTGGGAAAGGCAATAAATCAATTAATTAAAATATCTGAAAAAGGAAAAACTATTTAAAACTAAGATTTATTAATGATAAATACATAAACCTAATTAAGTGAATTTAGTTCATTAGTGTTATTAGACAAATTATAGCACCAATTTGCAATTTCTTAAGTGTTTCATCTATACAGTTTATTAACACTTTACAATATGATTTACATTAGTTAATGTTTTAATCTTAGTCAATGGTAATTTCAACACATCAACGCTAAGAAATAATTAAAAACCTTACTAAAATCAAAACTCTAATTGCTAATACTAGTATTAGTTTACTGTTGTACTTGTTAATATTAGTATTAGTTAACAATTACACATGGTGTCATAAATGTGTTTTAGTTCATTCATTTACTGCAATAAACCAATGAATTTTATTGCAAACTGCTACTGTTAAAAGTGGCACATTAATATGTATGGAAATTGTATTTACAAATATAATGAAAGCCAGCAAATACAATAAGTGATGTGCACCTCGGGGTGCCTGCTAGGGGCGCCCAATGGTTCGAATCCCACTCTAGGATGGGTTTTCTTATCAATGATGTAATTTGTGTCATAACCAACCCAGTCTTATTGGAAATGCATGCCTCAGCCTACATTTTCTAAAACGTAAAATACGTTGCTCCAGGTACATTTTGTTGCACGTTTCAAATTACAAGTCCACTAGAGGGTGCTGTCTGCATTATTGCCAATTTGAAACACATTACTTACTGTATTTTTTTTACGTTTCACGTACACGTTCTTCTTGTTCACATCCAAGAGAAGATGGGTCTTGTCCAACAGAGACCACTGACCCAAACCCTTCCCTAAACCCAACCTATAGTGTTTGTACTTGAACCCGAGTGCTCTGCATCACAAGTACAACACCATACAAAGTGAGCTACTAAGCTTTGTTTGTTTGTTTTGCTTTGTTTTGTTTGGTGTTGTGCAAAGAACTGCACAAAAATAATCATTTATACATTCATTCATTTTATTCATTACATCTGGGGTCGCCACAGCAGAATGAACCGCCAACTTATCCAGCACATGTTTTATGCAGCGGATGCCCTTCCAGCTGCAACCCATCACTGGGAAACATCCATACACACACACATACACCACGGACAATTTACCTTACCCAATTCACCTATACCACGTCGTTGGACTTGTTGGGAAACCGGAGCACCCAGAGGAAACCCACGCAAACACGGGGAGAACATGCAAACTCCACACAGAAATGCCAACTAACCCAGCCGAGGCTTGAACCAGCGACCTTCTTGCTGTGAGGCGATTGTGCTACCCACTGTGCCACCGTGCTGCCCCAAAATAATAATTTATTCATCGATAATATGCTTTTGTAAATATTAATAGTGTGAAATGGAACAAAAGATGCTGGTGTTGTTTTTACCTAGAAACTGCAGTCAAAAGTATGTTAAAGTATTTTATTTTGTGGTTTCACAAAAATGTAGGCTGTGTGACTGTGTGTTTCTTAACTATTATCATAGTATAATGCATGTGGTTTATATGTGTAAACTACCCATTTCTTACCACAAGCTGGATTGTGGATTCTTTGGCTTGGTTGCAAGCAAGATACCAATATGGAGCTCAGACCTCGGCAGACCTTAACATGTGCTTTATTAAACATCCAGAGCTGAGCATCATAAATCAGCCATATCTGATTAGTGGGTCTCGCGATACCTCTTTATCTTATTTAAAGGTATAGAACAATTATTTCAACCTTAAATTTCACTCCCTACAATAGTATTTTTTTACAGTAACAGTGTAATAATTATGCAAGACTAATACAAACCAACAATAATTAATGGGATTAGACACTGACCTGTCTTTAACGGTCTAACAGTAACAAAGTGTAATAAATATTCAAAAGCCATCCAACCCAAAAATTCATTCATGGGATTAGACACTGACCCGTTTCTGAGCTCAAAGAAAAGTATTTCAATGGCAGAGACAAGAGACCAGATTAGAGGCGAAACAAATCTCTTAACAGCTTCTGTTTAATCCAAACCCTCGGTCCCCAGACGGCCATAACCCAAACTGCAGCATTGAAATGAAGTTCAGCAGCGTTTTATCCCTTCCTCGCACTGATTCTGTCTAATGGCCATAACGGGTCTTTTGTGGACTTCTTGATCTAGTGCTGTAGTTGTAATGAAAAATTCAATCAGGCTTTAATAAACAGCTGGCCCATCTAGAGTTTGTTTGCTTACTGTGGGCAAAGGGCCAGGCGGGCAGCTGTGTGGAGTTAAGCAGCTGTAATGGCCTTTGCTTTCACATCTGGCACAGCAGAGATCAGAGTGTCTCTTGCTGTATGGCGTGATTACACCAGCGCTACTACAAATTAATCACAAAACAGATTCCACGTATACTCACTTAATCAGCACAAGATTGAGAGGGCACGGATGCACCGCTGAACCAGCGATCATGCTGGAATTTCAAAAACTTGCTGAATAGAGAAACACGCAGTATGGCGTTTATTACAAATAAAAAACTAAACAAAACAAAAAACAACAAAAAAAACAAAGCAAAACAAAATAAAATGCTCTGATAATTTTTTTTCAACATAGGCTCATTCTGAAAACGTAGCCCTATATACATTTCTGGAGATCGCAAATTATGTATCCAGAGCTACGTATGGCTGCATTTTATCTTTAAAACGAATGCTACGGGGCGGTATGACACCGTTCCTTTTCTCGCTTACCAGCTGACCGCTTATCTTTGTATGGACGGCTTTTCCACTGTTACCAGTTTGTCGGGTAGCTCGACATGTACGTCGGCGGACTTGAGACGCAGAGCGGAATTGACCGCGACAACGGGGTTCGAGTCTGGTGAAGAACGGTTCCAGAAAGGAGGTAAAACAAAGGCTAAAAAATAAAATAAACAAGTAAATAACAGGGTGAGAATGTGGTAAAATCTGAAAACGTGGTAAAAACCAGGGGGCTTTTCTTTTTCTGGATTACTTTTTTAAAACACTGCGGTTGGGTTTAGGAAAGGAGGTGAGCGAGTCAATCTGTGCTTTTTAAAACACTATTGGTTGGGTTTAGGGAAGGGGGAGGGTGGGTCAGTCGATTGGTCAGTCATTCAGTCAGTAGATAGTCAGTCGACAGCGGCCTCTGGTGGATTTACATGAGAACAGCAGGTGTGAATGGCACTCAAAAGACAAATTTGAGATCTGAAAAAGTGTACACAGCGGCCTCTGGTGGACTCGTGAAAACAAAAACTGCAAAAAAGCGTCGCTCCAGGGACGTATTTTGCTCTCTCCAGAAATGTATATAGGGGTACGTAATCAGAATGAGCCTGGGTTGTTGTTTTTCTATACTACTCAGTTACTCTGAAATGCAATTATTTGAGTTTACTTGTGGGAACTGATTGCCTTAAATTTAGCATATAATTTAGCTGATTATTTTTGATAATACTAGTAAAAATGAGTAGAACTAATTAGAGGATACCTAAAAAGCGGAGCATTGGTAACATAATTTTATAAATGAAGTTCAGTCAACTTGGTAACATAATTCTACAAACTGAGTTTAATCAAATCAGTGACATCGTTTTACAAATTGAGCTCAGTCAACTTAAAGATTTTAGTACACTGAACTCAAATAAAATCCTAAATCCTAACAAGCAATAAGATCCAGTCCAAAGACGTGGTAAAGGTGAATTGAATAAACTGAATTCTCCATAGTGTATGTGTGTGAATGAGTGTATATGGGTGTTTCCCAGTACTGGGTTGCAGCTGGAAGGGCATGCGCTGTGTAAAACATATGCTCGATAAGTTGGCGGTTCATTCCGCTGTGGCGACCCCTGATGAATAAAGGGACTAAGCCGAAGGAAAATGAATGAATGAACGTATTTGACTACTTGAATTACTTGAAGTTAAGCTAATTTAGATAAGCAAATAGTGTTCATTAATCAATATTATTTGATTGCCTAATTAAAATTCAATCATTATCACCACTTAAGCAGAAAGGATAGGGCAGCAGGCTATCTATAGAAATGTTGTTCCAGGGACAACAACGCATATTGATCCAGATGCATCCTACTTGTGTAAATAAAGTGCTTGACGGTGCCACTGAAAAATGCACAAATCAATGATTCATTTTAATATGAATTAGTATGGCATGTATTATGTGCTCTGGTCATATAAACGTATTAATTTACATTTTACATTTTTTTCCAACTGCTTACCCACAAAATCTTTTCATGTCACAGAATTTTTGAAACCTCTCACTCAAAATGCAAAACTACACAGCAAATCTCCAAAACCAGAAGCTATTTCTCAGCCTTCAGACTTTCAATTGCATACAACACTTTTTTCAAAACTTTACACACAATTCTCTACCTAAAACACAAAAATGTAACAGGAAGCTAATTGCGTTCCTTTTCTAAACACAACCAATCAAAACGCTACACCTATTCACCCGGTCACACACACACACACACACACACACTCTCCTCAAATGTGGAAACACTAATTTCTTAACTGATCACTAACCAATCACTGTTTTACTGTAGTACAGGCCTATAAATAGGTCAAAGGTGACAGGACACAGGGAAAAATAAAAACCCAACTGGTCCACAATGTGTAGTTTTGTACCTACCGCATATTTACCTTTTCTATATCCTAAATTCTAAATTCCTCTAGAAAAGAATAGAGGAAACCTGCTCAGCCTGGCTCTGTAAAGAGCATGATGGCCAACCCTACACCCGTATGAAGCTTCTCCAGACAATGGACGCTTCTCCCACCCGAGACTCTGTATTTACTGTATTCTGCAGAATATACTTTTGCTTTACATATGCTTTACATACATTTTTACATACACTATGTTTACAGTTTTGTTGTATGCTACTGTATGCAACAGTAATGTTTGGCCTAATAAATATTTTGTGTCTACATGTCATTGGTGTTTACAGTGCACCTGTTCCCTCTCTCAGCAGATTACTGTCACTGTAGAACCCTGTATTTAATTGTAGATATAAGCCTATGAAAGAGCAAAGTGCTTTAGATTTAGAGCAACAGTGTTTACATGGTGTACCCAAACATTTACCATTATGAAAGATACAAATGCTTCATTCTGACATGTGTTTATGGCATTTTAAATGCAGTGTTAGATTTTGAAGGAAATATGAGGCATTTTGCATTTTGTGTGTAGAGTTTTGAAAAAAGGAGACACTGTTTTGAAAATGTGTGTAAGCAGTTGAAAAAAACTGTCACAGTAAGCTGACACAATGAAAAGTTGTAAATCTGCAATTCGACTTCATCTGCTTCTGCCATGTGCTCTGCCACATATCGGCTCCCTTCACCAGCATGACTGCTTTTCAGCCTTCAAAGACAGACTGACTTTGTGTCTGAATGAGACTTGGAATGATAAAAGTGACAGATGAACATACATAATTAAAGAAAGTGGATGATAAAGAAACTCTTAATTTATTTAGACTAATAGCTGCTATTAGATAAAAGCAAATGTTGAAAGGTATAGAACAAAATAACAGGCTTTTTTTTGTCATTTTTTGAAAAACAATTACATAAAAGAATCAACTTTGTTACACACTGTAAGATGTGTTGCTCATGTGTACAAATCACTAAGCTAATCTTTTTGATTAATGGATTTAATGGTTCAATTTAATTCAATAATTCGCTTTCTAGTTATTTTGCAAGATACTAGTATACAGCTTAAAGTTCAATAAAAAGTGCCCCTATTATGGATCATAAAAGTTTCATATTTTATTTTTGCGAGTCCCCAACAGCAGGCTCTTGTTGAAACACTTCTGAAACTCTTTCATTGTCTTATAACATGCATTTATTCTTACCAAATTATCCCAATGACTCCCATATGATTTGTTTAGCGATTCATTTTTCCAAACCCCTCCTTCGCATGACAGTAATCTTCAATGATTGGTCCAATGACCCAGTTTTTGTGATTGGTCAACTGAGGGCAGTGCATCAAGCCATTGAAAAGATGGTATTTAGTGCAGTGCTTTCCGCACCCAGTGTAAAAGCTACTTTAGCCGGTTAACCAGAGACCTTCAAGCTGCATGGACAGATACTAAACACATAGTTTGTATGCTAGAGAACAGGAAGGCAATCATCACACCTGCAGGCTGTGATTCAGAGTAGGAAGAAACTAGTGCAAATAAAGTCCCTGTCAAAGTCCCTGTCAAGGTCTCATAAAGCTCCATGTACATCTATAGTCCTTACTTTAATAACAATTGGCCTGCAATTCCCGCATTGTAGTGTAGAAGTCATCAGGAAGACAGCACAAGGTTGGGGCTATACTGCTGTGGTACTGTTGTGAAAATGAACTGAAAATAACCATTGATTCTTCACATCCTCATCTAAAAAACATTTTCTCTCACAGTGCAGATCACAGCATCTTTGCGATATGATTCAATCCCATTCCCCACAATCTGCTACAGTGTTTGAGGGAGGGGGTTAAATTTCCCAGGTGTACAAGTGGTCGGGCAATGTTTTGTTCAGATGTCATGATGATACACTTGGTGAGTGACTTGTTAGAACGAATTTGAATAGACTCCTTCTTTTTGAGAGTCAATAACTTTTACACAGTGCACTTTCATATGTCTTTCACTTTCTCAGCTGAATGTTTTCCTTCACTTAGAGCTGTGTTACACACTACATGAAAAGTCATTTTCAAATGATAAGGGCACTTTAAAGGCTTAAAGTTAATTAGGTTAACAACTTAGGTTAATTAGGCAAGTCATTGGACAACAGTGGTTTGTTCCGTATCAAATAAAGAAAAAAAAATCTTAAGAGGGCTAATAACACTGACCTTAACTGTTTTTATTTTTATTATTATTATTTTTATTATTTACCGGCCCAGCTAAAAGAAATAAGACTTTGTCCAGAAGAAATATCTAATAGGAAACACTGTGGAAAAAATTCCTTGCTCTGTTAAACTTCACTTGGGAAATGTTGGAAATATTTTTAAGAAATATGGAAATATATATATATATATATATAATTATATATATATATATATATATATATATATTAGTGTGCATATATTATTGTGCTCTAGTCATATAAAAGAATTCCATTCAAATTTTCAGCTGACACACCGAAAAGTTGTCTATCTGTGATTTGACTTCATTGCAGCTGTATTTGCCATACGCTCCGTCACCTATCGGCTCCCTCCACCAGTGGTCCCTCCTTTGCAGAAAGTCCTGGAGCTCCTTCCTCCTTGTGAGGAAAAGATCCAGTGCTTTGTCCTTATCAGTGCTAACCTCAGCAGCCTGCCACCTGAGACCGGAGCCAAAATAGACATTATTAGCATTCCCAGTGCGCTGCACACCCTAATGCAGGCCAGCGGAGCGCTTTACGGGACAGCCTTCTCTGCACCTTATACAGCACCTCCTAGAATAATGTTCTACACCAATGAATCCCTTATTAAATGTGAGAAAAAAAAGCTCACATTAAAAATACCATCAAGTAAGGCAGATTTTCATTAGAAAAAGGGTCATCTGAGGTGAGGCAAAAAGCAGTCACCTTGGAGTGATATCATCTCTCTTTAGATTACAGTGGCTGCAGGTACTGAATTCCTAAATAACAGGCCTCTCACCTTCCTCCAGCACCCTGACCTCTGACAATAAAAGTCAAAGCAGACTATTACAAGGCTTCTCTTCCCACACTATTATCAGGGGGTTGGGAGAAGGGGGGTTTTGTGTGAACCATACATGACCGTTGACCCTTGCTGCCTTTTTCTGCAAGCCCAGACAAAGACGATCACGGCCAGACAGAGGAAGTTGTATTCTGAGCACCTTGCTCATTAAACAATGGAATTGTTTCTAGTGTTTTCAAATGAATGGATAAAGTAGCTCATTCTCATTCTCAAAGTGACCTTTTCACTTTGAAGCATGTGACTGGTTTTCCGCCTTCAAAGACAGACTGACTTTGCGTCTAAATGAAACTCAGAACGATAAAAATGACTGATGAACCTACATAATTAAAGTAAAGTGATCATTAATTAAACTCTTAATTCATTTAGACTATTAAGATTTTGTTAATCTAGATTGATAAATTGGAAAATTAAGAAAAAACATATTGTGCTGCTTAATATTTTTGTGTAAACATGATAAAATTAGTATGTTTGAAGAACAGAAATTTCAAAAGATCAACATTTATTTCATATAGAAATCTTGATCCCACTTTACTATACTAGTATAGCCTTAACGATTATGTACTTACATAAAAAAATAAATGCAACCAACTAATTGTGCTTAAATTGTACTGCAAAGCACTTTACAATATTAAGTTGGAACAAAGGTATTAATTATAGACATATTTAATGCAGCTATTTTAAAGAATGTAAATACAATGTAAAAACACATATGTGTGCAATATGTGCATTGCACCAATTGATTAATATAAATGTACTTTAAGTACATAGTTAAGAGCACTTAGTATAAAGTGGAACCAAATGTTTTACAATGTTATGTCTTTACTTTTACTTTTGTTAAATTGTCAATAGTTAATAAAATTATTATTTCAAAAATGTAAATAAGTGTCACTTACATAAAAACAAAATGAGTCACAAATATGAATTATTAGTATTTACTCACCTTGTAGCAAATTTGCTGAAAAGCTATAAAGTTCCATTTTTTAAGTACAAATATTTGTCTTGTTTTCAGAAGAGAAAAGTCCAAATCAAGTGAGTTTTTCTTTATAACAAGCTTATGTTGTTTTGTTTTCAGATTATATTGCTTACCCCACTGGCAGATTATTTTGTTAGATCTTTTGAAGGAAAACAATTAATTTAGATTTTTTCAGTTTTTCAAATTGTTAATATGTATTTGGACTAGAAACAAGACAAAACTTGCAGTGTATTCCTGCTCGCTATTTAAATGTTTGTTCTTTTGACTGCAGAGTAGTCATTAACATTGCTGACTATTTTTTTTTTTATCTCTTCCCCATTTATATCCACAGATGTTGAACATGAATCACAATTACAGACACCTCGTAAAGACGTGCCTGGTGAGAAGATAAAAGACCACAGCTTTGTGTTTATGACACCTTTCAATTTGCTTCTGGATACGCTCATTTGTGAATGAGAGGATTGGGAAGAGATATAAAAAATAAAAAAAAAACCCTGACCTTTTTGTTGAGCTCAAAGTGCCATTTTAGCAGCCCACACTGATGGCACGGATTCCTCAGATATCCATTCACTTTCATTTTGTCTGCTTGGACACATTCCCAGGGATGGCACATCAAAGCACAGTCTGATTTTGTGATAGCCCACCATCCTATCCCACAGACACACACGTGCACACACACATGCTGGGTTTTCGTGTTTTATAGGGACTTCCTATAGATATAGTGATTTTTATACTGTACAGCAGTATTCTGTCTTTTTACCGTAACCCACTATACTATGGAGATGTGCAGACTTTTTTTTGCTATTTCTGAGCTGAATTTTGATCAAATCTATACATTTATGTAGAAGGATTTTGAGAGTATAGGACTTTATAGGCTTAAAATTTAACACATAAACTTTTATGTTTAACAATACACTTATTTTGGTAAATAAAGCATTCATATTTATGAATGTAATATAAAATGTTAATAAATATATATTTACACATATTTACATAAGTAAATAAATAGATTGAATGACGGGCTCAAAAATCTGTGGAAATCTGTGGCGTTTTCTGCAGATTTCTGTGGGCCTACCCTAAACCCAAACCTCACAAGGAAACATTCTGATTTAAATTTTCAATATACTTTATTCTCTATGATTTATAATTAATATATATCCCCACAATGTCAAGAAAATTATGTATATTGCTATACCGGTATACCATTTGGTCCCCACAGTGTGATGAATACCAAAACCACACACACACACACACACACACACACACAAACACACACACACGCACACACGCGAACACACACATACAGACACTATTCTGTCTGGATATGCCTTGTGCCAGCGATAACCCTCTCGTGGCAATTCTCATCATTGAGTTCTTGGTTTGAAATATTATCTCATTGTTATTCTGCGCTAATGAGATCTTAAGCAGAGAAACAAATTAGAGCTCAGTCATAATCAAAGCGTGCAGTCAGTCTTAACACAACTGAACAGAATCAGAGCTCCACCACCCACTTGGGGTCAGTTTGCCAAATCCTGCCCACTCTGAGGGTCATCTGAAGATGAAAACGGGGGTCTGTGTGAGCCATATCAATTTCAAACCTTTGCCAATTGGCAAGCGCACAGAGGTGTCCTAAATTAAAGACTCCGAACAACAGATGCGAGACCAAGTAGCACAAAAGCTGCCATCCTACTGAGAGACCCCGAGTTAAACGCTTCACTCTCGAGACTATTTGAGCCTTCAAGCAGCCTGAGCTGTTTTTACACCCACTAAACATCAATGTTCACGGCCAAACAAAGCAAAATCTTTGTGTTGAGCGGAGTAAAAAAGCGAATGGAGACACAACTCCTGCAGAGCCAAACATGAGCTCAGACATGTTAAAGGAATACTCCGGTTTTTTTAAATAGGCTCATTTTACAAGTTTCCTAGAGTTAAACAGTTGAGTTTTACCGTTTTTGAATCCATTCTCCGGATCTGGTGGGAGCACTTTTAGCTTAGCTTAGCTTAGCATAGATCATTGAATCAAATCAGGTCATTAGTTTTTCGGTCAAAAAAAGAGTTTGATAATTTTCCTATTTAAACCTTGACTCTTCTGTAGTTACACCGTGCACTACGACCAACAGGAAATGAGAAGTTGCTATCTTCATGGCCGATTTGGCTATGAACTATACTCTCATTCTAGCATAATAATCAAGGAACGTTGCTTCCGTACCATGGCTGCAGGAGGCAAAATAATGGATTATTTTAGACAATTTATTTAATCTGGATTGAATTAGTGAGGAAAACTATAAACCCTATAGGGCTGTTCTATAGTACAGTACACACTGAAGTGTACAACACAGGCTCATTGGAAATATGTGCCTCAGCCTAATGAAACCATATTCATGAACCACAAAAACCTACTTTAACATATATTTGATAGCAGTTTTACAGGTAGCTAAAATGAATGCTAAAGGGCAGTATGATGGCAACAACTTTTGTTCCATTTCACACTAATGATATTTATAGACAAATAAAGGATTATCTTCTTGCAGTCCTTTGTACAGCACCTAATAAATGCCACAAACAGCATAATGGTGTCTCTGATTTGTAATCGATTAAGTTTGCCTCACCTACAGTATCTATCTGTATATGGACAACTTTTCTGGCATGGTCAGTTTGCTCAGTAGTTCCCATAGTATATGGAGCCTTCAGGTTTGAGTCTGTTCAAGCACGGTCCCAAAAAAGAGGGAATGTAAAATCAAAGTAAACATGTGGTTGCTGTTCACTTTTCTCTTATGTTTGCTTTTGAAAAAACTTCTGCTTGGGTTTAGGAAAGGGTTTAGGTCAGTGATTCGCTGGTCTGTACGACAAGCGCCGCATTCTAATGGATTTGTATAAGAAGGACGCGTATCTAAAATGTACAACCAAAAACACTCCAAGTAACATTTTCTAAATTCACAAAAATTTATGTAGTACCCTATAGTGGATTTGTCAACTGAAACATGCAACAAATTGTAATCAGTGCAATGTATTTTACGTTTTGCAAAAATGTTTGCTGAGGCATGCATTTCAAATATGACTGGGTTGTTTTAATACTGTAAAGCTGCTTAATTTAAAGAAGTATGTTGCATAAAGTGCTAGGAAAATTAAAGTTATGTGACTTGATGGGAGTTGGGTGACATCAGTATTATGAGATGCTTTCTTAACAGCTGTTTTTTCACCACTGTATGTGTATTTTGTTGTTGAGGAATTAATGCCTAACTATATCATTCTCCAAACACAGGTCATTGTGTGGCTTCAGTATGTTTGCTATAACTGTAACTTCTGCTCAAGCATTTCTAGCTTCTTTTTACCCTAAAACAAAGAAAAAGAAGACCTCACTGTCAATATAGCTGTCATTTATGTTAGTTATCATCCTTAATGTTAACAGGTCTTTCTCCTCGTATTCAGCCACCAGTGGTTTAAGTGGTAACTTGTAACATTTTAATTTGGTCCAGAAACGTAACGGTTACTAAAGTAACCCTCGTTCCCCGAGGGGGGGAACGGAAATGCTATGTGGAAACTTCCACTATGGGGATTTCGTC
>CAIGQV010001633.1:4578897-4632829 GCA_903798115.1 Danio jaintianensis
GACGAAATCCCCATAGTGGAAGTTTCCACATAGCATTTCCGTTCCCCTCCCGCTAGGGAACTACAGTAGAACTGACTCATATGTGCACATAATGCCTGCAGAATTGTAACAAATTGCTGTGATATTGGACAGAGGTCTGGCCCTGAGAGAGCCCAGCAGAAACTTTCAGACCGGGACATCATCTTTGACTCTGACTTCCTGAACATGCTCATTTTGTCAAGTATGCCAGGGAGATAAAACACGGCAACGATGGGACCTACAGAGTGATGATCCCTGCAACTCAAGCCAGTTTGAGTTCTTATAGTTCACTGACGGTCACAGTGCAGAAGCTGATATATCTTGACAGGAGGGCAGCTCCCAGTAGAACAACAGCAATAATAACTCTCAGAAGATTGTATGATGACATTCATATAGCTTATAATGCTATAAAGAGAAACACAAAAGTGACAGAAAGTGAAAGGCAAAATTGAGACCCATCTGAGAAAGCAAAACCCACAGGAAGGAGAAATCTCTTTAATTGCGCAATTGTCTCTGAAATGTACGAACAAGGTTTTTCGTGTATTGCATCGGGTTTTCACCTGAGACAAAGAGACTTGCATGTTTTAACAACAGTTCCCAAGATACCAAAGTTTGACATGAAAAATCTGAATTTTTAATAGAAACTCAACATTTTCCAACAAGTTCTCAAAAGGCAAGAGAGAGACTGCTCTCAGTTAGCAATTTTAAATCTTTTACCAATAGCAGTCCATGCTGTAGCAGTTCAACCAAGTTGGACAATTTCATTTGAATAAAAACATTTCTATTTTTATTTATTACATTTTTTATTTATTTAATTTGTATTTCATATTTATTTATACATTCTTTCATACAAATTCCACTTGAGGATTAGTTGGACTTTTTTTATAAAGATAAACGTTCATACAAAATCATACGTAATTGCAAATCTGTGAAATAGTTATGTATTTAATAATCAAGCCCATGAAAATTACATACATATGTCTAAATCTCTTGCAAAAATCATATTACCTTGTTTTTGCTTATTTCACAACAGTTTAAAAGTGAAATGTTGCACTAAAAATATCTTAACACATTATGCCAAAAAAAAATGAACCACTACAGTAATGAACCTGTACAGTAGTAAAGTGTTTTGAGGTGAAAACATAGTGTTGTATAAGACAACATAAAAAGTCTGTATTAATTGATAATTTTCTCTATAATCACATTTTGTATCAAATTGAATCAAAGTGTTTGGTGCTTATTGCCTCTATAGTGTTCATTTCAGCAGAAAACATCAGCAAAGTTTATGAACGGATAATACAATAATAAAGAATCACATTTTTCTGGTAGATTATCTCATGAAAACAGACTTATTGTGTGATATAATAATCCCATGTATTTCTCTAAAGAATTGCTTTAAAAAAAAAACTTTGATCGAAAACATTGAGAAAACCGATTGCCTTACTGCAGCTCAAACAGACCATTATACCTGTAATGCCAAAGTAGTGGGTTCAATTCATGGGGAAAGCAAGAACATAAAGTTTGTGCCTTCAATGCATTGTAAGTCACTTTGGATGAAAGCATCTGCCAAATGAGAAAATGTAAATCTTTCGCTTTACCTGCTGAGATCTCATTGCCCTCTTCCACAGCTCCAGATTCTCTTAGTCTTTGTGGTTGAGTGATTTCTCCATCACTGCTCTGGTCTTCTGCTCAAGACACACATGAGGAATTAAACTAGTATTGTGACATAATATTTATAACATTATATATTTTTTAAGTATCAGTATATTATGAATATTGTCACACTTTGCAAAAAGTTTTCATTAGTTAATGTTTGCTAATGTATTTACTAATTAATAAGGAACAATATTTGTACAGCATTTATTAATCAAGGATTTACATTTACTAATACATCATTAAAATGCTAATTATTGCTTGTTGACATTAGTTAATGCACTGTGAGTTAACAAACTAACAGTGAACAATTTTATTGCCATTAACTAACATTAACAAAGAATAATGCATACTGTAAAAAATGTATAGTCCATTGTTTGTTCACGCTAGTAAATATCTTAAAAATGTAAAGCCTATATGATTCATATACACTGAGTTACAATGCAAATCTTATGCTATTATTTTTTAAGCCACCAGTTTCTTTCTATGTTTTCTTAAAACACAGAGGAGTCTATGATCAAACACATTATTTTCACCTGCAATCTGTTTCTATGGGATTGCTTCAAAGAAACAAGGTATTTCGTACCAGTATATTTTCCCTGAAGTGCTCGGCTCTGCAGGTTTCCACTCACTGCTATAACCTTGACTGAATACTCCTTCCTGGGATTAAAATCCTTTATTATTGCTTTATTCTCTCTCTTTGCAATTTGCAGCTCACTTGTTTCCCCACCTGTCATCAGACACGAATCAGAAAAATCAGAGAGAGGACGGTTAGTCTCGCACACATGCATCTGTTCAGAAAACCATAAAAAAAAAAAAAAAACTGTTCTTTATTGTCTGATTTTTATTTATATGAAAAGTCATATGGAAAAAATTTTCTTAATGACAATACTAATAAATATATGTATCACGCTGTTTGGCATGGATATTGATAAATTACATCATAAATTACACACAATCATGTGTGTGTGTGTGTGTGTGTGTGTGTGTGTGTGTGTGTGTGTGTGTGCGTGCGTGCGTGCGTGCGTGCGTGCGTGCGTGCGTGCGTGCGTGCGTGCGTGTGTGTGTGTGTGTGGAACAGCAACTGGAAAATGGATATTTTATGTATTTGTATTATTCTATTAGTTTTTATGTTAATTTTCAATTATACATTGATAGTTATTTAATTTGCTTTATGATTTCAAGTGGCACTTACAGTCCTACGTAAGTTAGAATATAACCACATTTATATGTGTAAACAATTTCTAGACAAGCAAAAAAAGTTTTTTAATAAAACAAGCAAAATAATCTGCCATTGGGGTAAGTAAAATAATCTTATTTAAAAGCGAAAACAATATTATTTTGCTTACACCATTGGATTATTTATTATTATATTATATTTATTATTATCATATATGAAAAAGACATTTTATGCTTGTCTAGAAAATGCTTCTTGATATACAATTTTTTTTAGATATTTGGACTATAGAAACAAGACACAAACTCTAATCAAGAAAAGTATTTTTTGCAGTGTATACATCGCTAATTAATTCACTTGATTAATTAATTTATCCATGTGTCTGTCACCAGTCTGATTATTCAAACAAGATTCATTTTTTAGGCTGTACTTTTGTAACTCGCAGCATCTGTTCTGAATATTTACTTGGTGAAAGTTCTGATGTGGTTGATCTGGCCCATACTCTTTGAATGAAGTGAGTATAAGAAGCTTGTTCATAATAACAGAAAAGACAAACAGACTTAAATGTGTGCCCCATGATCTGTCCACCAGACATCTAAAACAACAGACTGATCCAAATTTTCAAATGCAAAAGAAAACACAGAATGTCCAAAATAGCCTAATAAACAATCTGTCCAAAACAGCTCTGGTCTGCTTATTCACAGATCAAGCCAGAGAAGGAATTGTACTGGCCCGACAGGTTGTGACGCCAAGTTATCACCCAAATACAATCTATGGGTGGAAGCTTTATGGCCATTGCACACCAAACAACTTCATGAAGTTTGTTTGCAGTATTGACAGTCACAAATGGTCCGTTCTAAAAGGGTCCTGGCAGCAAACTCATCTTTCTTGCTTCATGACATCTCTGCCTGGTGACAAAGTATGGGATTATGACTTTAAATAACTGTTTGCTTTGCTTTTACATATAATGGAGGAAAGGGACAGACTCAGCTCCAGGCTGTTGGACCCAGCTGGATTGGTTAAATGTTTGCCCCAACATGAGGATTACTTTATTAACTCAACTGTTGTATACAAATTATTTTGTTGCTGGCTTAAAACGAATATAACAATTTTGGATGAATACATAGCTGATTGCATAGATGAATGAATAGTTTATTTATATTCCATATTCTATTATTATAAATTATTTAGCACAAAATTTTCTCTGTTGTCTGATTTCACCAAAATGCTTATTCCCCTAATGTTGGTGGGGTCCTGCAGGCTATTCCTTGTTTTGTACCAAAAGGAAATATTTGTACTGTAAAATAACTAATATACCATTGAAGTGAAAAACGTCATGGTTACGTCCGTAACCCACGTTCCCCGAATAAGGGAACGGAGACATGCGTCTGGAACAGACTATGGGAGTGCGTCAGACGACCAATCACTCTGAAGAGTAAGAAAACGGGCCAATGAAATGCCAAATTGCATTGGCAGAGCTCTGCTCCACAGCTGGCAGCAATGAGCTATCAGCGCTATTTAAGCTGCACGCTGTGGAGTGAGCCTCAGAATTTTGCCTGCTGAAGAGCCGATCACTCAGCTAACAGCTGGAGACTCAGCTGCTGTGGCAGTGGAGACGCATGTCTCCGTTCCCTTATTCGGGGAACGTGGGTTACGGACGTAACCATGACGTTCCCCTTCATACGGGAACTTCAACATGCGTCTGGAACAGACTATGGGAGACTGTATGGAAAACGCCACTGCAGCTAAGCCCGTCACACCCCTGATGTGAAGTTTGCCAAGCATAGCGTGAGCGCACAGCATCACCAGGAGCGCAACCTTCCAACGTCCCTAGGCCCTTAATTACCATTACATGGGAATATTAAATTTTTATCGGGAGTCGTAACGAGCTTTTACCTAGCTAATATAGACTAGGGATTTTTAAATTACGACAGTACGTTGGGAAAGCGTGCCAGTCCCCGAAGGGGGAGGACGCTGCGGAGCCACCTGCTACCCAAGAGGGGAGACTTGATGGTAATAGAGCATATGGACTAGCCCTGATGAGGGGGAGTACTACATATGATAAGCTGGTTAGCGGGTAGGGAAGACACGGGTCCGCCTGGTCAGGGGGAACACTCCGTGGTTGAATAAGCGTATGGGGTCACCCCATGGGGGGGGGACCGCACAAGCTGGCACCAAACCTCAGCATGTGGGTAGACCAAATGGGCATACAGACATCACACTGAGCCAGGCACCCGACTCCTCCGCTGAGTCAGGTGCTGGGGGCCTCGGAGGAATTCTCTAGGGTTCGCCAAGTGGGAAACTTACTAGTAGAACAAGAAATGCGCACGTATCTCCGGGTTAGGGAGCATGGCGCGGCAAGCGTTTGTTAACACCGAGCTTAGTTTCCCTCCGATTGACTGGGGTTACCCAGTAATCGGGTGGAAACCGGCTCCACTCGAAGATTGTAGAATCTCGCGAATGTATTAGGTGTCGCCCAGCCCGCAGCTCTACAGATATCTGTAATAGAGGCGCCGCGTGCTAACGCCCAGGAGGAGGCGACACTTCTAGTAGAGTGTGCTCTCACATTAGCGGGACGCGGCTCGCCCTGGCATTGGTAAGCGAGGGCGATGGCATCAACTATTCAGTGGGCAACCTCTGTTTTGATACGGCACTTCCCTTCTGCCGAACACCATAACAGATAAAGAGCTGTTCACCAGATCTTACACTTTGCGTTCGTTTCACGTAAAGGCGCAAAGCGCAAACGGGACAAAGCAATGAGGGGGCTGGGTCTGCCTCCTCCGAAGGCAGCGCTTGCAGGTTCACCACCTGATCTCTAAATGGGGTGCTAGGAACCTTGGGCACATAGCCGGGCCGGGGTCTCAGGATAACGTGAGAGTAAGCCGGTCCGAATTCTAGGCACGATTCGCTGACCGAAAATGCCTCCAAATCCCGACTCTCTTGAACGATGCCAACGCGATCAGCAGAGCTGTCTTCATTGACAGAAGTTTTAATGTTACCGAATCGAGTGGCTCGAATGGAGTTCTCTGCAGACCCGCCAGGACTACAGAGAGATCCCAAGAGGGCATAAGAGGGGGGCGGGATGGATTTAATCGCCGCACGCCTCTGAGGAATCGGATGACTAGGTTATGCTTCCAGATCGTGTTGCCATCCACCGCATCATGATGAGCGGAGATGGCAGCCACATAAACCTTCAGTGTGGAGGGGGACAGCCTACGCTCCAATTTATCCTGAAGGAAGGATAACACAACGCTAATCTGGCAAGTCCGGGGGTCTTCTCGATGAGAAGCACACCACTCAGTGAATAGACTCCACTTCAGGGCGTAGGCATGCCTCGTAGAGGGTGCTCTAGCCTGAGTGATGGTGTTAACCACCGCCGCCGGTAAGTCACCTAAGTCTTCCGCGCTCCGTCTATGGACCACACGTGGAGGTTCCAGAGATCTGGGCGCGGGTGCCAATGGGTGCCCCGTCCCTGGGAGAGGAGGTCCTCTCTCAGGGGAATGCGCCAGGGAGGGGCCGTCGCGAGGAGTGTGAGTTCGGGAACAGGGAATAAAACAACTGGCAATGGGTGCTTTCGAGAGAAGCAAACAGGTCGACCTGGGCTTTCCCGAATCACTCCCATATCAGCTGGACCGTACCGGGGTGGAGTCTCCATTCTCCACAGAGCGTTTGCTGCCGTGAGAGCACATCGGCTGCACGGTTGAGCTCGCCCGGGATATGAATGGCACGCAGCGAACTCAGCCGCGTATGACTCCAGAGGAGCAGACGGCGAGCGAGCTGTGACATGCGACGAGAACGTATACCTCCCATACGGTTGATATAAGCTACCGTTGCCATGCTGTCCGTCCTGACCAGCACATGCTTTTGCTCTAACACCGGTAAAAAGCGGCGAAGAGCAAGAAACACTGCCAACAGCTCTAGGCAGTTGATATGCCAACGCAGACGGGGTCCGAACCACGAACCCGCAGCTGCGTGCTCGTTGCACACGGCCCCCCAGCCCGTGCTGGAGGCATCTGTCGATACGACAATATGCCTGGATACTTGCCCTAGGGGCACCCCGGCCCGTAGAAAAGCAAGATCCGTCCAAGGACTGAAGGTGCGGCGACACAGCGGAGTGATACGCACCCGGTGTGTGCCCGCGCGCCATGCCCGTCTGGGGACCCGATCGTGAAGCCAGCGCTAAAGTGGTCTCATATGAAGCAAACCGAGCGGCGTCACCGCGGCTGCGGATGCCATATGCCCCAGGAGCCTCTGAAAATACTTCAGTGGAACCACTATGTTCCTGTCGAGTTTGCTCAGACAGGAAAGCACTAGCCTGGCGCGCTCCTCCGAGAGGCGCGCTATCATAGAGATCGAGTCCAGCTCCAGCCCGAGAAAAGAGATCCTCTGCACTGGGCAAAGTTTGCTCTTCTCTCGGTTGACCCGAAGCCCCAACTGGTCGAGGTGCCGAAGCACCCTGTCCCTGTGCATAATCAATTGATCGCGAGACGAGGCTAGGATCAGCCAGTCGTCGAGATAATTGAGGATGCGGATGCCCGCAAGCCGAAGCGGCGCAATGGCACCCTCCGCGAGCCTGGTGAAAACCCGCGGAGACAGAGAGAGCCCGAAGGGGAGGACTTTGTACTGCCATGCTCGTCCTTCGAACGCAAACCGGAGAAATGGACGGTGGCGTGGAAGAATGGAGACATGAAAATACGCGTCCTTCAGGTCTATAGCTGCAAACCAATCCTGAGGACGGACGCACCGGAAAATGCGCTTCTGCGTAAGCATCCTGAACGGCATTTTGTGTAAATGACGGTTCAGTCTGCGCAGATCTAGGATTGGTCTTAACCCTCCGCTCTTTTTCGGCACGATGAAATACGGGCTGTAAAACCCACGTTTCATCTCGGCTGGAGGAACCTGCTCGATTGCATCCTTCGCCAGGAGGACAGCAATCTCCTCTCGCAAGACAGGGGCGCTCTCGAGGGAAACCCTCGTAGTATGAACACCCGTGAACCTAGGAGGGCGGATAGCGAACTGAATCGCATAGCCGAGTCTGATCGTCCGCATGAGCCACCGCGACGGGCTGGGCAGCGCTAACCAGGCTGGCAGAGCCCGCGCTAATGGCACCATCGGACTGATCAATGACATGCCAACAGAGGGGCAGCTCGGGAGGGGAGTGCTCACCCCGGGAAGCAGAGCGGCCCGAGGAAGAGCCGAAAATAAGAGAGTGTCTCTTACCTTCCTCCCTGGATCCCGCGATGAGGCTGGAGTGAGAGAAAGAAGCCCGTCCTCTTGCACTCCCTGAGCCTGTGGCGAAGGGGCCCGGCGCTGCGAGCTGGAAGGCGGAGCGTCCCAGATTGGCAGGGCTCGGGTTTGCACATCCGGAGAGAGAGAAATTTGCTCTTTTATTGAAAATTTGGGTACCACTGGCCCGGAGGCCAGCAGTGGTGCTTTTAAAGTCTCTGCTGACTGTAGGTGTCCTCGGTCCTCCACCGAGGAAAGAGCAGGTTCCCTCCTCTCCGGATGGCCCGTCTCAGGGACGCTTCGCGGTCCGTTTACCGGACTTAACGGCGCCCTGGGGCGGTGGCGTCGCAGTCCCGCGGGAGGCTCGGCGTTGCCGCTTAGCCGGCGGAGCGGGCAGCGGGAGCGGAGCCGGTTTTGGGGCCGTGGGTGGACGCCCTCGGCGAGGAGCAGCCGAGGTAGATGGGGCAGCGGGGAGAGCAGTTTTCCGAGCCCGCTGGTAGATGACCTCACCCATCGCCTGGGACTGCTCTTTCACCGCCGAGAACTCCTGGGTAAAGTCCCCGAAGCCTGGGAAATGGGAGCGTTAAGAAAGCGAGCTTTGTCAACGTCTCTAATCTCGGCCAGGTTTAGCCAGAGGTGGCGTTCCTGGACCACTAATGTGGCCATCGTCCTCCCCAGGGCACGAGCAGCCGATTTGGTGGTCATGAGAGCGTAATCGGTTGCCGTGCGGAGCTCATGAATCAAGCCCGGGGAAGAACCACCCTCCTGCAGCTCAGCCAACTTCTCCGCTTGGTAGCGTTGATAGGTGGCCATAGCGTGCAGAGCGGATGCAGCCTGTCCCGCAGCAGTGTAGGCTCTGGCCACGAGGGACTCAGATAACCTACACGCTTTGGAAGGGAGTCTGGGTGGACCTCTCCAGGTGGAGGCGCCCCGCGGGCAAAGATTGACCGCGATAGCGCGCTCCACCTGGGGTATCGCCTCATAACCCCTGGCTGCTCCACCATCAAGGGTGATGAGAGCGGAAGCGCACGAGGACCGGGCAGAGAAAGGTGCCCTCCATGCCTGCGTGAGCTCACTGTGTACCTCCGGGAAGAAAGGGATGGGGGTTTGGAGGGTCTTGCCCTTCTAGCCCCCACGTAACACCCATCTAAGCGGTCCGGCCGTGGTGCTGGGGGACAAGCCATCTCCAGACCCACGGCCGAAGCAGCCCGGAATAACACGGCTAACATGTCCGATTCCAGACCCGAGGCCACACTAACCACCCCGGAGGGTGGCAGAGGGTCCGGATCTTCATCGGAGCATGTTAGCCCGCCCTCCGATGCAGCGATGGACATCACGTCCCCGGTGTCATCTAATGAAAGCGCGGCCATCCTGGGGGATGGACCAGCGGTCTCACTAGAAGCTTGGACAGAGCCAGCTGAGGAGTGAGGGGTCCGCGAGCCCGAAGGCGGCGGATAAGCCCCCACTGTAACCCTCAGGTCTGCCCGTGTGCTAACCGCATGGCGGGGAGCAGCAGGGGTGACGCACCCTAATGCCAGGGTGCGCCGCGACCTTAGCTGTGCGACAGTTAAGCCCTCGCAGTGAGGGCAGCAACTGTCCGCGAGCACCGCATCCACATGCCGGACCCCAGACATGTGATGCAATGCTCGTGCCTGTCATCCGGGGAGAGGAAACCACCGCATCCAGAAATGCACGGTCGGAACGACATCTTTAAAAAGACGCGTTATGCGACCGTGTGCTCTCTTAGGGAATTCTGCCCTTTTAGTGTGAAACTGCTCTTTTAGTACACCAGTGAAACGCCCAGGGGACGTAAAACCCAGATGAAACGCCGCTGTTGCGTCTTCTCCCGCACTAGTGATAAGCGTTGACACTTTCTCGCTCAGGTTGGCAGATTAAGGTCTTCAGTCTCGTGAGAGGGTCTGAAGCAGAAATTCTGAGGCTCACTCCACAGCGTGCAGCTTATATAGCGCTGATAGCTCATTGCTGCCAGCTGTGGAGCAGAGCTCTGCCAATGCAATTTGGCATTTCATTGGCCCGTTTTCTTACTCTTCAGAGTGATTGGTCGTCTGACGCACTCCCATAGTCTGTTCCAGACGCATGTTGAAGTTCCCGTATGAAGGGGAACAAGTAGTTTTTTTTATTCACTACTTTGGTCCAAAAATCACCACTTTGGTGAACAAAATGAAAATACAGAACAATGCTGTAATATGGTTTAAAAAGAGCCTTTCAGCCTTTGATTTGTTTTCTTTGTGTAGCTTGTATCTAATCCCAAATACACCAAGACTTTTTATTTTGATTATTACTTACTATTATGTATTTATTTTTTTCAGTGTTAAAGTATTACTTATGTTTAAGTCTAATACCTTTTTTTGCACTTGTCTTTAATTCCCACAAATAGAGAAATTGACTTTTTCTTGTTTTTATCATTACTTTGTGCTGTATTATTTGGTTACTGACAAGACAAAGTGTTTCATTTGATTTTATAAACTAATGGTGTTGTAAAATTAACTAATGTACAGGGTATAATTAATTATGATTGTTGTCAAACCGTGATTATTCCTCAGACTATAATCATACCAAAAACATCTATAATCACTGCATCCCTACTTCTTAGATGGAAGAAAAGTGAGTAGATTCATTTATTTTGGGTGGCATATCCTTTAAAAGGACCAATAAAAGCATAGTGATGAACTGAAAAATGCAGCCAAACTTTATTGCGTGTGAATCAGTCATGCCTGAACTGCGGCTTTCTGGTATCATGGCACTTCAGAGTGATGAAGAAGCCTGGCCCTGCAATTCAGATCCCTGACCAATGATCCTGATTAAAAACCTCGTGGCTTGCGGAGAGATCAATGGAAGGGGAGTGGAAGTTGCTTATTCAGCAACAGAGGGAGCGTGATTGGGGTTAGACTCAGAGCAGAGGGAGTCAGAAGTGGAGAACCACAGTTTGCTGATGACTTTGCACATCACGCTTCATAGAAAAGTAAAAGGAGATTGCAGCAGACGGCAAACTGTCACCGGGCCCTACAACAACATCAAAGCGCTCCAATTCTCATTTGTTTAAACGAGACCAAAGGACAGGATTGCTTTGTCGCATGTAAACGTTTGCCTTCCTGCTTTGATTTTCAAAAAGCGGTTCCAAAGGGCTTTTGAGGGAAAATATTCTGGTGATGCCTCTAAAAATAGATGTGAAATCAATTCGGGTTTCCTTTCTTATGAAAACTTATTCTGTTTTTATATTTGGCCATAGCTGCTAAATGAAACTGAAAAAAAAATGAGGTGTGTTTATTTTGTTGGTGTTCAGGGAATACGTTCATCTTCTAAATCCACAAATTATTGGATGCCATGGGCCAGAATATAGTGCTTATGTGTGAGTTTGAATGCAAAGTGTTTCGGTAAGATGGTGAGAGGTCAGATGTCAAATTAGTGAGAAATTAGTAACATTTTATTTAATTTTTGTTCATTCATTAATTCGTTCTGGGGGCGACGCGGTGGCGCAGTGGGTAGCACGTTCGCCTCACAGCAAGAAGGTCACTGGTTCGAGCCTCGGCTGGGTCAGTTGGCATTTCTGTGTGGAGTTTGCATGTTCTCCCCGTGTTCGCGTGGGTTTCCTCCGGGTGCTCCGGTTTCCCCCACAAGTCCAAAGACATGCGGTATAGGTGAATTGGGTAAGCTAAAATTGTCCGTAGTGTATGTGTGTGAATGAGTCTGTATGAATGTTTCCCAGTGATGGGTTGCAGCTGGAAGGGCATCCGCTGCGTAAAACATATGCTGGATAAGTTGGTGGTTCGTCCCGCTGTGGTGACCCCGGATTAATAAAGGGACTAAGCCGAAAAGAAAATGAATGAATGAATAATTCATTCTGGTTAATCTAAAAGATTCCAAAAAAAAACTTTCTATAAATCTTCAGAAAATTAACTGGTCCTCAGTGAATCAGTTTTTCTTATGAACCAAGAAATGTTACTCTGAAAAATATCTTTAATTTGTGATGTAACTGTGAAACTGCTTCTATTATGAAGTTTTATCTATAAAGGTGACTTTACCAGTTACTTTTATCAACCTGAAGATATGTTCTTTTTAAAATGCATTCAGTAATTTTTCATTTTGAAAAGTAATTTGTTGTCATATGCTTCATTTTGGGAGCCAGTGTCCTGCTTGCCATTTGGTTCGGTGCCTTACTAAAGGATGCCAATGTTGTTGTTTTGAGATTTGGACCTTCGGACAGCCAAAATCAGATACCATAAAAAATCAGCTTGATTTGATGCCTATCTCTGTCAAACCTCAGACCAAATACCACAGCTAGACATTCCTCATCTCAATCACAAAAGAGTCGCAAACCATCAGCTGTCCTCATTCAGCCCTGCTCTATCACTTTAATACCTCAATACCTCCAAACAAAGCCAGGGCTGAACGTTTGTGCGTCTCAAAGCAATACTGCTTTGGTTCATTCCTGAATGATAAATCATTTGAGTCAATGATTCAATGATCTGCTCATAAAGACAATCAATTGTTTTGTTTATAATTGAATCAATCACTTATGTATGAATCATTGAATAAATTCAGTGAATCTCTCATTAAGACAGGGACTTGCTGCCACCTACTGGCAGTTTTACTGTCATATATTTATTCATGACAGAGCTAAACCAATCAAAGCGGCCAGCATAAAAACACAATCAGCTAAATACTGTTAAAATATCATTATTAAAAAATATCAGAATTATTATATTATCACACCCCTAATACACCATTCACACAGGGCGTCTGCATTAACACTTGACACAGGGCATGTCTGAAGTTTCACACTGAAGCGATCATCATAGTGACAACAGTCAATCACATACCACTATACACACCACACTGCAAAAAATGTTTTTTTGCTTTGTGTCTAGTTCAAATATCGATACATTCTTAAATCACGAAGCATTTTCTAGTCAAGCAAAAAATTCTTCTTTTCATAAATAGTAAGTCAAAATTAAGTATGTTTTTCCTTAAAACAAGCAAAATAATCTGCAATGGGGTGAGCAAAATAATCTTGTTGTTGCTTTGAAATAAGATTATTTCGCTTACCCCGCTGGCAGGTTATTTGGATTGTTTTAAGTAAAACTCACTTAATTTTGACATATAATTTTAGAATACAGGACAATATTTATTGCTTCTTTAAAAATGCTCTTTGATTTAATACTTTTTGGATATTTGGACTAGAAATGAGACAAAAACATAAAGTAAGAAAAGCAGTTTTTGCAGTGCATATTTATCAACCGCCTCTGCCAACTCATTCCAGGATTAGTCCCTGCTGGATGAGTCATGGGATGTATATAAAGATTGATCATAAGCTTTTCCTCCATTTTGATGTTCCGCTATTCTCTGGTGTTCCACGAGTGTGACTGGCTAGCATCTGCACTAGAATATTTGGTCCTTGAAAAGTTACAGAAAACAACAGACCCAGCGCAACTCAAAGGACTCACAATTCAATTTGCCAATGGTTGACGTCACTCCATTCAAAGTAAATGAGAAGCATTAAAGCAGACGCCCTTTCTGAATGGGCCATAAGGCTGAATAACAACATTATTGTCTTCTATAGAGCTGCTTATCTGATATGAACTCATTTCACAACTGATAAACTTTACAGTTACTTAAGTTAATTTGTCTTAAAAATTTGTATTGGTTATTTTGCCATTCTATTTTTTTAAGCTTTATTTAAAAATATGGCACTTGTCTTTATCAGCTGCTAATACATTAATTAATTAATTAATTCATTCATTCATTCATTCATTCATTTTTTCAATCTAAAAAAAATTTGTGACTCTGAATCACAAAAAAAGATGATCTGAATCTGGAATCTGAGGGCTCAAAAAAAGAAAATCGCCTTTAAAGTTGCCGGAATTAAGTTCAAATCACTAATCAAATTTTGTTCATATATATTTACAATATACAATATATTTTTTCATATATATTTATTTTGTGGCGGCGTGGTGGCGCAGAGGGTAGCGCTGTCACCTCACAGCAAGAAGGTCGCTGGTTCGAGCTTCGGCTGGGTCAGTTGGCATTTCTGTGTAAAGTTGCATGTTCTCCCCGTGTTCGCGTGGGTTTCCTTCGGGTGCTCCGGTGTCCCCCACAAGTCCAAAGACATGCACTAAAGGTGAATTAGGTAAGCTAAATTGTCCGTAGTGTATGTGTTTGAATGAGTGTGTATGGGTGTTTCCCAGTAATGGGTTGCAGCTGGAAGGGCATCCGCTGCGTAAAACATGTGCTGGATAAGTTGGCGGTTCATTCCGCTATGGCGACCCAAGATTAATAAAGGGACTAAGCCGAAAAGAAAATTAATGAATGAATGAATAAAAATTTATTTTTGTAGATTTATAGGAAATCTACAAAATATCTTTACTTTTCATCTTTACTTAATAAGAAAAATATAATATATTTACCATAAAATGTATTTTTGGTTATTGGCAAAATTATTGAACTGTTTAATATGCACATGCAAAATAACGTCTGGGGTCACATTTGTTGACGTATGCTTCATTTTAGGAGCCAATGTACAATTTGCCATTTGGTTTTTAGCCCTACTAAAGTATGCCAATGTTGTTGTGGGATTTGGACAGCCCACATCAGATACCATAAAAAAGAAGCTGGATGTGATGCTAACCTCTGTCTAACCTCTGTGATTCTGACCAAATACCACAGCCAGACATTCCTCATCTCGATCACAAAAGAGTTGCACTGACCCCCAAACTCTCGCCTGTCCTCATTTAGCCCAGCTCCATCAATTTAATTCCTCAATTCTGGCCAATAGCGAGATTTTCCATACCCATTAATGCCACTTTGCACATAGAAACACAGCAAATGAGCTGCTATAATTGAAACAACAGATTTTATTCCCCAATTTGTTGGGAACGTGGAACTGGCTGATGAATATCTATGTGGAAGCAGGCCTAATATACACCGAATTTAGGAATTTGCTTCTTAGAAACAGCGAGTTTGGACATGGTTCACGGTTGCCCCTGAAATTGGGGTCATGAGCATTTGACAAAGGGTTGAGTTTACAGAAGTGACGGCTGGTGCACCTGGTCTGCATAAAACCAGAGGGTGACCTTGGCTGTTTATGAGTTATCAGGAGCCGTTACAAAGCCCCCAGACAAGGACTATTGTCAAATCTGTGAAGAAACAAAGAGTCCTTCAGATCTGGCAAGGTTAACAAATACATCTGCTAAAGTAAACAGAGGGAAGTGAAGAGAAGTCTAAAAAAAGGTGCAAGATTGAATGCATTTAGAGAAACAAGTGAGGCTCAGAAAGACTAAAATAGAGATAGTGTTTCATTATAAAAAAGATTCCGAGTAACTTTAGAGATAGATCTGCCTGCATGTATGATCATACTGAACAAGGTTATTACAGTAAACCATACCGTAACACATTATGGTTAATTAACCACTGTAGTACTGTATAATTTTACAGAAATTTAGATTTTGTTTTTCTGTTTAGTTATATTTTCAAATTGCATTATTATGGGACCTTGATCTCTTCTTTGACAACATTTGATGTTCTTACTTCTGAATATAATATTAGATATGCATATAATAACTCCTTTTTTGCCATTTTTAATTGTTTTAAACAATATATTGTTTGGGTTAATGAGTTGCCACTTTTTTCTAATTTTATGAACTTAAAATAAAATAAAAGAAGCAAAAGAAATCTTACTAAAACGAATCAAAATTGAACTAAAAATGTCAAATGAAAAATAAATAAATAAATAAATAAAATAAAAACAAATATTTTAAATACAATGAGACCACATATACCAATGAACATAACAAAATAAACTGTTTATATTTATTATCTTTCTTACCTGGTTCTGTATTATATATAAATCTGTAGCCATTATATTCTCCTTTTGGTTCCTTCCATGAGACAAGAAGCTTTCCTTCACTCACAACTTTAAATCGAAGTCTTCTTGGAGCTGGAACTGCAAAAGAAAGACTGGAATTATACATTGAAAATAAAAATCGAAATAATAAATAATATAAAACTTCAAGGAAAGGTTTATTTAAAGTCACATTCGCATCCTTCTATTTACATTAGCAATGTTGGCATTTTATATGGGTTTTTTTTACTGTTAATCTTACATGATCCAAATAAATCTAGAAACAGAAATGCAAAGTTTTATTCAAAAAAGTTGGTAATTGAGCAGAGAATGTGACTTTTAAAGGTCAGAAGAATAGTTGTCCGCTATTTTCTAAAGCATCCTAAATACCAGTGAGGCTCAAAAGAAGATAAAGTCTTAAAACACTCCAACAAAGCCCATTACTTGAATTTATGAGTGTCTTTGGCCATAAACAACTGATTAGGGGTCACTTTTTAAACTTGTCTGACCCATGATCATTTGTTGGCCCCATATGAGAAATCACCACACCCAGACACCACACATGTAAAGCATTGAAACATTGATTACTCAATGTTTCTTTGTTCTTATATAGTTCACATGCTCAGAGAAAGAAGCCAAAGTGCTACATGAAGTAAACATGAAGAAAATATGTTGCCACAAAGAGAAAAGAAAAATATATAAAACCCAGAGGTAAGTACTATTGAAAATAGGGTGTTTAGGAAAAATATAAGATGTAAAACTGGTCTACTGTATAGGCACACCAACCTGAGGAACTGAACACTGCTGGGTTTCCTGCGGGGTGAACATATCCTTTTTCACCGACACTCAAAATACACACAGTCCAGTGTGTGTCTTTTGGGGAACTATTAATCATTTGCATCCATCATTCATTCATTTTCCTTCAGCTTAGTCTCTATTTCAGAGGTTGCCACAGTAGAATGAACCGCCAACTATTCCAGCATTCATTTTGCGAAGCGGATGCCCTTCCAGCCAGTACTGGGAAATTGCATCCATTAACATATGCAAAAACACTTTTTAGTGTGTTTACTTGCAAAAAATATATTTATTGGCAGGTCTGGGTCAAAATGTTTGTTAGTGGTTAATGAAAAACTATATATTCAATCATTAAAAAATCTATTTTTCTTCTTACAATAAGTTTGGTGACAGGGCTGAGATGTTGAGTTTAATAGAGTTACTGTAACCATTAAATAAATATGTTGAACATAACTAAGATTATCTTCAAGTCATGCTGAAAAGTACATTGACTGATTGAATGATGTGTGTTACTATTTTTTACTATTTTTTTATGGTTTAAATAGAATAAAAAACATTACTTACTCACACTTAAGTGCATGGTTCTAAACTTTTATACATTTTCTTCTTCTGCTGAACATACAGCAAGATATTCTGAAGAATGTTGGGGGAAAAAGCAGCCATTGACGTCCATAGTAGGAACAAACATACTATGAAAGTTACTTGACTTTTTTCCAGCATCCCTCAATATATCTTCCTTTGTGTTCAACAGAAAAAAAATGTATCTAACAGGATTTGAACAAGTGGATGTTGAGTAAAAGATGACAGAATTGTCATTTATGAGTGAACTATTCCTTTTATAAATATATGATTATGTAATGTACAGTGGTGTGAAATAGTGTTTGCCCCCTTACAGATTTCTTATTTTTTTGCATGCTTGTCACACTTTAATGTTTTAGATCATTAAATATATTGACATATTATGTCATGTAATAAATGTTATGTAATGTGCATTTTATATAGTGCATTTATTGTGTATAGCCATACACCTGCAACGCTTTGCAATTGTGTAAGGGGAGTCTAATCCTAACAACTGGTTGGCCCACCCTTGGCAGCAGCATCTGCAATCAAGCGTTTTCCACAACTTGAAATGAGTCTGCTACAGCGCTGTGGAGGAATTTTGGCCAACTCATCTTTGCAGAATTGTTGTTATTCTGTTGTAACGCCACAGCATCTCAATTAGATTCAGGTCAGGACTTTGAATAGGCCACTCCAAAGTCTTCATTTTGTTTTTCTTAAGTCATTCAGAAAGGGACTTGCTGGTGTACTTTGGATCATTGTCCTGCTGCAGAACCCAAGTTACTGTAGCTTCAGCTTGAGGTCACTAATAGAAACCCGGATATTCTCCTTCAGGATGTTTTGTTACACAGCAGAATTCATGGTTTCGTTTATCACAGCAGGTCTTCCAGTTCCTGAAGCAGCAAAACAGCCCCATTACTCTCCGACCACCACATTTTGCTGTTGGTATGACGTTCTTTTTCTGAAATGCATTGTCACTTTTACGCCACATAATGGGACACACGCCTTACAAAAAGTTCAACTTTTGACTCAAATCATGTTTTCTGACAAAACTGAGACAAGCCTTTATGTTCTTTTTGCACAGCAATGGTTTTCGTCATGGAACTCTGCCATACAAACCCTTTTTGCCCAGTCTCTTTCTTATGGTGAAGTCATGAACAGTCATCTTAACTGAGGCATGCAGTTTTTTATGTTTTTGTGGGGTCTTTGTGGGTCTTTCTAGGGGTGATTTTGGTCGGCTGTCCATTCCTGGGAAGGTTCTCAACAGTTTCATGTGTTTGCCGTTTGTAGATATTGGCCCTCACTGTGGTTCACTGCAGTCCCAATGCTTTATAACCTTTTCCAGACTGGTAGATCTCAATAATTTCCTTTCTCATTTGTTTTTGAATTTCTTTGTATCTCTGCATAATTTCTAGCTTTTTAGGATCTTTAAGTCTACTTCGATTTTTCAGGCAGGTCCTATTCAAGCGATTTCTTGATTGCGAACAGGTGTGGCAGTAATCAGGCCTGGGTGTAGCTAGAGAAATTGAACTCAGGAGGGCAAACAATTTTTCACACAGGGCTATGTAGTTTTGGATTTTGTTTTCCCTTAAAACCTTCATTTAAAAATTGCATGATGTGTTGACTTGTGTTATCTCTGACTAATATTTAAATTTGTTGATGATCCGAAACATTATAGTGTGACAAACATGCAAAAAAATAAAAATCATTAAGGGGCAAGCACTTTTTCACACATATATATTGAGTATTTTTATTTACTCAAGCATGCAATAGTTCATATGCAAATATGCTGCATTAAATGTGTGTCTGTTGCTTTGTAAAGGTCAGGGGACACCAAACTGTACTCCATTCTTAGATAGTCACAGTGAAAAGTCTTAGTCATTGATGTGAGTGGGATGAAATGAATACTAATATAGATCCATCTAGAGAATATGAATGGCACAAAATAACCCTCCTGTTGGTATGAATATATCAGGGAAAAGCGGGTTGTTGTGCCAACTCAGTACTGCATATCATGACAGAGATGAAAACAATACAATTTAGAAAGTAAATCCAACAATGCTGCTCACAATGAGAGTTTAATACATTCATTGGCATGAAAAAAAAACAGATTTCTGGAAGGAATATCATGACAGTTTCACAGAATATTCCTTGGAAATGTGTCTTAGCACAACTAGGAATCTTTGCGACTCCTGGCGTTTGCTGATTAATGGTTTGTGCCAAACAGACTCCAGTAGAGATTGAGGGGGAGGAACAGAACAACGTCCTCTGTGGTTTAAGGGTGACAAGCGCTGACTTGTGACTTGAAATGAGGGAAATACGAGCAGGAGGTCCTGTTTCTGTCTGTATGTTTGAAAACCAGCACCCGCAAATCCACGGGCCCTTTGATGTGGTTATCTTTCATCCTTTTGGAGACGCACACTCACGCACTTCTTACTCCAAAATCCACTGCGTCCTTTTATCATCACACTTCCAATTACTCACCTGTCAGAGAGCTCCACACTTCTTGTTTTCAACATTTATTTTCTACAAACTCAAAAGAGGCTGTTGAGGAAATTAAAATATTATTGCCTGCTTAACTTGATGCAGTCTGACACATTCTGGACTTTACAATCGTCTAAAAGTATACATTAATTAGCAGGTTCGGTATTTCGTGATTCACATGCTTTTTTCTGTTTATTTACTGTTATGAATTGCATTATGGGACCTTTATCTCTGCTCTGTTGACTTTCAATGTTGAAAATTCATCTGTGCCGTTTATCAAAGTGACTTTTATTGACATTTTAGTAGTTTGAAAGAATATTTTTAGATAACAAATAATGAATGAAGAATTGTCTGTAAAAATAACAGAAAAGTACTGGCAGTTTATTACCAGGTTTTGTGTAATTTACAACATGCAGACAATATTTACACTATGAAAAATTCAATAAAAGTCAATTTTCCAAACATTTCAACACCATTTCAACACATGGAAAGACCAAGGTCCCATAATGTAATTCAAAAGCAAAAAAATAAATAAATAATGCAGAAAACTGTACTGTAAATGTAAAGATGTGAGCAACGCGAGTGAAACTTACAATTTCTTGAGAGACTTGGTTACAATTCCCAAGTCTTGATGTGTTTAAAAATACATTAACCAGGCAATTTGCATAATTAAAGGTTTTGTAATGAGACGTACAGCCCATGTACATGCAAACAACAATTACTTTAAAGCTGCAGATGTGTTTTATTGTGTGCTGAGAGTTTTGACAGGATTACAGACAGCCTATTTAAGGTTGACCTTCAAGTCTTTTGTTTCATTTTTCCACAACTTCATCATGCAGACAATAAAGACCGTTCCAAAACACTCTTATAATGTCTCATCATACTGATCTAAAATGCTTTGTATCCCTGTCTGCTTCTACCCATTCATTCTCAGCAGGGCATTGTCTACATTTGCAAGCATTTTCGCTCCAGTGCTTCAAGTACCCACAAACATGATGGAATGTTTTCTGTACATCTGTGTCATTTTATAGGAATATGGCAGCTTCGAAAAACTTAATGAGGCTCATTTAAAGGCATTTGTGGCATAGTGTTGATTAGCAGCTTTCTATGGCAACATTTCTGCACATTTTGTGCTACTTATGGGTATTTACACAACACTAATTCAACTAAAAAATGAAGATTTTTCAACAACAGCAGCATTTTTTGGTCACAAATTACTTCAAAACAATAATGTCAGACTACAGGAGTGTATGTGCACTGATGCATAGTGTTATAATGTGTCATCGCCATCTACTGGCCTGGCATGCATAATACAGTATTTTTAGTCATTCTTGCTATGGCTGAACCATCGAAAAAAAATTATTATCACGACAACAGTATATACGTATTCTAATTTCTTAATCTAATATTGTGACATAAACAGGATTGGTTAGAATCAAAACATTGTGCTTTTTTTTCAACTTTGCAATTTCAGAGATATGTAAGGCTCAGTATGTAGGATTGTAGTTACTATTAGGACTAGTGGTTAAACTAGGTGCTGCAGTCCAAATTCAAAATGTTGGACAGGTTTTTGTTTTCAACCGACCCCTCCTTTACTTTACGCACACGCAGGTTGCCAGATTGACCAACAGGAATGTACCTGACAATCGAGCCTTACAATGTGCTGATCAGCTAATGTTTATGTCTGTAATATTTGTTATGTTTGAAAATTAAAAACCACTTCATGTGGATTTTTTTCAGATACTGCTACGGTCCTTAAGAGATCACGTTTTCATCTGCACCTGAATACATTGAAATTAAATATGCCATTTTCTGCCAAGGCAAACTGTGGTGCCAAAATATAATTGGGTAAACTGGCAGTGGGCAGGTTATAGAGACCAAAACAAAAACAGCCATTCCCACATGCATGGAACGCACATTTTGAAAGAGGAATACCTGACTTTAGCATTGTTTTTTTAGATAAACATATGCAGTACATGTTAACTTAGCATGTTTGTTAAATAACTGCAAATATATTATGGTATTTTTATACTTTAGAAGGATCCAAAACTTACTTACAGCAAATTTAGATCCCTTCTAGCTAGCACACTTTAACAACACATCCTGTAATGTAGGCAGAAAGTAAGTTGACATTTGTGGTTCTTCAAATGTATTCAACCACATGTCCGTTTACATTACAAAAGCAATTTGATCAAATTTGACTTCAACTACCTCTGAGAATGAGCCCAAAACATTTCAGATCTTGTTTACTCGTGTATTTAGTGTCATCCACTTGTGAAAAAACCCATATTTTTAATATTAGGTGTAAACAGGTTCCTAAATACATTTTCTCAGTTATCAACAAGTGCTGTCAATTCACCTTGTATTAAACCCAGAATCTTCCTTATTCAGATGCATGCACCACTGAGTTCAAATCACACCAGCAGCTTTCAATGATATGATGATAAAAAGAACCTGTCTAGGCAGCATAAACCGAAAGATTACACCTGCCCATCATACAAGTGCTGGTCTGGAAACAAGAGTGAATGCAAAAGACTCCAGATTTGAGCTTCCTAAACAAAACATCCCACTCCAGATGAGGATCCAGCTCCACCTTTCACTCCAGGGCTCACGAGGAATGTGAAACTCCTTCCAAGCAGAGCAAGCAATTAAGCCTTTAAGCTGCCTTCAGGGATATTATCATTGTGGTCCCCTGTGATGTTAAACTAAATGCTTTTCCACATCTCTATCCCATCTAAAAGCCTCAAAACTCACATTACCTTCTTATTAGGAGGCATTACAGAAGATGTGAAGGTCCCGCTTTGAGTTGTACAGCACAGTATTTTCACCCCCTTGACCCACATGTTGCATATTGAGAAAATGTCATGCTTTTTAATCAGTGTTACAAGTGACTTATATGTCATTCATAAGTGTCTTTTTTATTTATGCTCAAGATTTATAGGATAGGACAATATTTGGCTGAGTTACAACTATTTGAACATCTGGAATATGAGGGTTCAATACAATCTGAATAGTGAGAAAATCACCTTTAATGTTGTCCAATTTAACCTCTTAGAAATGCATATTACTAATAAAAAAATAAGTATTGATATATTTACAGTAGGAAATGTACAAAATATAATCGTGGAATATGATATGTGCTTAATATTATAATGATATTTGACATAAAAGAAAAATCGATAGTTTTGACCCATACAATCTAGTTTGGGCTGTTGTTGCCAAAAATATACTCATGCAATATAACACTATTTTTTGTGGTCCAGGGTCAAATACTTATAAAGTGCTTTATGAGAAGCAATCCATCTCACGCAGATACAACAGTCTTTTTATATTTAAATCCTATCAATAGCTGAAAAAAAAAAAAGTGAATTCGGTATAATTTGATGAAGTATAACTGTTTTACAACCTGTCATAATGTCAACAAAGTAGAGAAAACCAAGTAAGTAGTAAGTTTTAGCCGTCTTTAAGTAAAGACAGCTAAAACTGTTTAAAAAAAAGAATATCAACATGATCCCTGGTGCCTTCTATTAGACTGAGTGATGTTGAATTTAAATAACATAAAACAAAGACATGTTATGTTGAATTGAGCTATAATGCTGTTTTCCAGAATTCACCAAAGAACAAAGTATTTTTATGAGCTGAAAGGCAGAATTAAAATGTTTGGGTTTTTTTTATTAAGTAGATAAACAACTTATTTAGTGTTGGTAAAACATGTACCACATTGCCTCACATTTGCTTTATTTGTGGGTGTTAATCCTATATGAAGGTGCATAATGGCTCAATGGTTAGCTCAAAAACAATAATCCTTCCATCATTTCCTCACCATTGACTTGTTCCAAACCGGTTTGGCACAAAAATAAGATATTTCGAAGAATGTTGGAATCCTGTGACCACTGACTTCCATATTATTTAGTTTTCCTACTATGAGGGCCAATGATTACAGGTTTCCAACATTCTTCTAAAAATCTTGTTCTACACAACCACACAAACGCCAGAGCAAAACGCCAGGTCAAAACCACGAAGACAGCAATTACCTTGAGCCGAAACAGGGGCAAGAAACTGAATCAGTGCCAGCGAGATAAGCGGACACCACAGCTTAATCCTGGATCCCGACACCTGCATCCTTACAGCCGAGTGAGTGATGCTTGCCCCACACCTACAGAAGGAGAGAAACAGAGAGTGAGCGAAGGAATTCAGTGAAGCCTCAGGGGGATTTCTGAGACACAGAGAGGGAGGGAGAGAAGTCTCTGCGGGGTCAAGAACAGTAAAGACTTTGTTGAGTTTTGATGGACAGCCAGCGAGAAGTGCTTCCTGAGGACCATTGTTGTGCCTGAGAACAAGCAGGCCACTACGGCTCCTGTCATTCATGCCGGATAAGGAGGCTGACTTGTGTTTATAGAGGAAGCCGCCCAGGCTTGTTGAAGAGGGCACCCCCACTTAACTACAACAGTGGTCTAAATTAGGGTCAAGAGATTATGCTGGTTAGCTGGAGACTGTGGTGTGTAGTGCAGTAGTTCAATAAGTCAGCTTTTCTCAGATGTTGTGATGCAGATGGATTATTCATAATGCATGTTTTAATAAAATATAAATTTTGAAACACTTGCAAAGGCCGGTGAAACAAAAAGATTTAACAGCCGTGACCAGCAACACCACAAAGTCTTAGGTTGCAGTGGTATATTTGTAGGACTAACCAACAATACATTGTATGAGTCAAAATTACATACTGTGTATATTTTTTATTATATGCCAAAAATTACTAGGACATTAAAGATCATGCTCCATGATGACATTTGGTAGTTTTACTACTGTAAGTATATTGAAACGCAAATTAAGAAATTAATTTGAACTTTAAAGGCAAACAAACCACGCCAACGGAAGGCGTATTTATTCAGCTTTCAGATGATGTATAAAGCTCAGGTTAAAAAGAATTCCCTTTCGATTGGGTTTGTTGTCTTGGGTAAATTTAAATAAAATAAAATAAAGAAACGAGCATTATGAATGTGCATTATTAAATTAACAAAACAGGCAAACAAATTGGAAAGACAATTGTCAGTTTTTTGTTTTTTTTATTAATATCATTATTTTATATATAATAACAGTAAAATTACTAAATGTATCCACTCTAAAAATGCTGGGTTGTTATAATGTTGGCCCAAATATGGACAGACATAACTGCGGGGTTAAAAGTTCCATTTAAATTAAATATAAAAAATAGCCTAATGTTGGGTGTGTCCATAAAATATATGACCCAACATTGGGTTACAACAACCCAGCATTTTAAGAGTGCATTATATATATATATTCATTCATTTTCTTTTCGGCTTAGTCCCTTTATTAATCTGGGGTCGCCACAGCGGGATGAACCGCCAACTTATCCAGCATATGTTTTACGCAGCGGATGCCCTTCCAGCTGCAACCCATCACTGGGAAACATTCATACACACTCATTCACACACATACACTACGGACAATTTTAGCTTACCCAATTCACCTATAGCGCATGTCTTTGGACTTGTGGGGGAAACCGGAGCACCCGGAGGAAACCCACGCGAACACGGGGAGAACATGCAAACTCCACACAGAAATGCCAACTGACCCAGCCGAGGCTCGAACCAGCGACCTTCTTGCTGTGAGGCGAACGTGTTACCCACTGCGCCACCGCGTCGCCCCATATATATATTTGTTAATATATTTGCCAAGATATTTTATGAACCACTGTCACTACAAACTTGGAAAGATGTTTGGCACATGTTGCATGTTCTGATTTTAAAACTCAAATATACAGCACTTGCAAAGATGGAGTTAATGTGTGGAGCTGCACTTGCTACAAACTCCAAAACACATATACCGATTACATTATAAATGCAGCATAGTATCTGGCATTTGATACTTGCCTAAAGCATACTTTCTCAGACTTTCTCAGGCATATCTAAAATAATAATAAAGAAGTTAGCAGCCAACTCGCAAATAACTCTTTTTTTTTTTTTTACAACAACAACAAAAATGTGCCTTGTTTATATTCATTTTTAGACAATGCAATACCTATGATTTAACTTGAGAAGAAATTTGTACTTGGTGGAAAATCCAGATTTCCAGTCAAAACTAATATAAGCTTGTATAAAATAAACATTTATTGACATTTTACTCAAATCCACAGCTAGCAAATCCAGTAAATCACATTTTCAAGTGTCTCTTTATTTGTGCTTATACCTGCATGTCTACCATATTGTCACTTAATCCATATGCTATGGTGCATTACATAACATGCTTTTCAAACGGATAGGCTATTATCTATATTAAAGCTTATTTGGATGGCACATGGTTGCCCATCACAGCATTTCACAGGTAATTTGTCTTGAAGCATGCTTTTTATTTTTTATTCTGTAAAATGAGATAAAAGGCATGCTATTAAGGCGATGAATTCAGCCAACTATTTGTACTAAAAGAAAAGCTCTTTCAACAAATCCACGTTGCATTAATTCACTTGCATGTCTTTGTCCTGCTTGCTTGCGCGCGCTCTCTCTCTCTCTCTCTCTCTCTGTTTCACCTGCAACTGAATCCTGAAATAAACATCAAGCGCTGACTTTTGCTTCATTTCTATTCTCAACCGCCTGATGAAACGCGCAAAATTTAAAAATAGATAAATCTTTTGAGTATTTGTGTGCATCCCTGAGAATTTTGTTTCTTAAACAGGGAGGACATGGTAGAGATAATAATAATAATAATAATGATAATAATAATAATAATAATAATGGACAAAAAATATATATCTATAAAATCTGTATGAACATCGAGCAAGACTTAATTGCTTTATTTTAACGTATAAAGTTCTGCGTTTCTGTTTACGTTTGAGAAATACACTACAAGCATGGCATGGATGACATTTAATATTAATTATATACTAGAAATGTCTTCAAATGCACTTTTAAGTGTACTGTGTACTGAAGAATAGAAAGATTAAAAACATATACTAAAGCCTCCTTTCAGCTACATTCAAGCAAATGCACAAAACGAAGAAAAGTGGCAAAACTGCCAAAAGAAGAAATATCGCCAATATGTCCTAGCCTCGCTTTCTTAATTCTCGCAGTTTTGTCTTAACAAACGTAGCTCATATAACGGAATTAAGCGAAAGCATGAAAATCCGACATAACAGCCTTACCTTTCACACCATGCGCTTCAATAAAATCCGCTTGATCAAAACGTGATCTAAAATCCCGCGTCTTCTGATGGTCAGACTTCACTCGTGTCTTCAGTCAGTCAGTCAGTAGCTCACAAAGCTCTCCGTGTGCGTGTTTCGTGTGTCCTCATTCGCCCATGCCTTCAGTTCTTCAGCTCTGCACCTCATTTCATCCTTTAGTCTCGAGTCGGGGGAACAACGCTCATGCGACCAATTGCTGCCACTGGACGGACGACGAATGATCTCACTACAATCAAGAGCCCTTCTCAAATACTTGATCCTGCCTACAAGCCTGTTCAGCGCTTGGGAAGAAAAGCCATTATCACTACGTTTCAAGGGAATGCAACAGTAATCAACAATCATAACGCCTACACCAGGATGATGGATGATTAATTTGACTGTTATGACACTGCCTAATTATGTTTTATTAAGCCAAATTAATTGAATCAGTCGGTGCGGCAATTATTCACTCGCTTCTGACATTCTAAAGGAACTTCTGTTAGTATTATGACTATTTCATATTGCAAAACTAAATCTTTTTAATAAAGAAAACTTTTTTTATTGTATAGCTTGAAAATTAGTACAATATTTACATTTTAAGACAAATAATATTGGAGAGCGTATTGTTGCAATGTCAAAAAATTACTTTTGTTGCATGTTCAAACTACTTATTTAAAATGAGTTGAAACAACACAATTCTTAGGGTTTTTTGGGAGACAACTTAATTGTTTTATGTTCAATCCACTTACATTTGCAAAAATGATTAAGCTAACTTAATAGATTTGTGTTGGGACAATATGAATGAATTGTGTGGATACCTAGTGTTTTGTGCCTCTACAGTCCACTAATTAATCTGTGTAGAACTAATTATTGAACACACTTTTTAAAGTCCCCCCGAAATCAAAATGTATAAGCTGGTATGCTCCTACTGCAATTTTTTTTTTCTCACCATTTTAAATGTGGATTACAGATTTTGATGACAAAATTTTTCAGATCATCTGACAAATCAAATGCTTTCTTGAGTTTGAAGTGTCCCACCCCTTCAATATATGATATAGCTCATATCAGTGTTGTTTACGCAATTGCTGTGGTATTTATGGGGATTGGCACATAGTGTAGACTATGGAGGGGACCGGATATTAAATGTGCTTTTGGTTGGGGTCTGCTCCAGTCCAGAGACACAAAAGTACAGATCGGATCATAGGAGAGAGCTGTACAGACTATAACATGTATATCACTCATCTGAATCTTAAGCAGAATTTAAAAAACATTTTTTTAAAATATACTCATGCATAACCCAACTTTGGGTCAAATATGGACAAAAAAGTAATTGAAAAAAAATTAACCCAATGTTGGGTTTGTCCATATATGATTAAAGTTGGGTTATGACAACACATCCTTTTCAGAACGCAGCTGTTAAATGCAGCTTGGCCGGACTCAGATGTAATGTAACAAGGGTTACATAAAAATAAATAAATAAATAAATAAAAAAACGAGGACAAAACAACTTGACATATCTTGCTTTCTGTTATCCTTACTTTCTGTTCCAGTGGATCAATGCATTGAATAAAGCTGATCATTGTGCACTTCAGTGGAACTTGAAAAAGTAAGCATTTAATGGTTTATGAACATGAAAAGTTAAAATTGTCTTCTTTTTTTACCATATCATTCTGTACATTCACTTGAAATGGTTCTGAAATTAGAAAAAAATAGGGTAATATGGTGGTGCATGCTTTCATCCTTATCGAACCAGTTGGATTGCTGGAAGATTGCCATTGCTAAACAAATGGAGGATTGACGAATGGATGAAAGCAGGGCAGAAACCAGACGTACTTATAGCCCCACAGTAAAGGCATTCCATGTGACCAGAAGTGAAGAAAAGTCATTTCAAGGGGGGAGAGAAAGTGATATTTGGTGGTATTTGATTAAAGATTAAGAGGGCAAATAATCTTTTACAAAATAATGAAGTGCACAAACATGTCAATTGTAACAAGCAGAACTACAGTATATATAAAAATAAGGAGAGTACATTTTGATTTCATGCAGACGTTTTTGTTCGATTTTCTCTTCATTTTAAGAGCATCACAGCCAACTAACGAGTCAACTGTTCCAACAAATTTAAAAGAAAAGAATGATTTTTAAAAAGTATAAAAAGTTTAAAAATGTAAAAAAAAATATTTTTGTGATGTAAAAATATGACATATTGGCAAATGTACAGTATTCAGATTTTGTGTAGTAAACATTTTTGAGAGCTTATTGTTACTGTGGTCACCTCAACAGACAAGTGCAGTTATTAAAAGTATTTAGTTTAATGATAATTCAAATATAAAGTTTTCCCCAAAAATCCTCTAAACATTTATTTTTATATAGAACAAAAAACAGTTTGCACATTAATTTAGAGAGTATTCACTCATTCATTTTCCTTCGGCTTAGTCCCTTATTTATCAGGGGTCACCACAGTAGAATGAACCGTCAACTATTCCGGCATATGTTTTACGCAGCAGATACCCTTCCAGCCGCAACCCAGCACTGGGAAACACCCATACACTCTCACATTCACACACACGCACTCATACACTAAGGCTAATTTGGTTTACCCAATTCACTTATAGCGCATGTCTTTGGACTGTGGGGGAAACCGGAGCACCTGGAGGAAACCCACGCGAACACTGGGTGAACATGCAAACTCCACACAGAAATGCCAACTGACCCAGCCGGGACTCGAACCAGCGACCTTCTTGCTGCGAGGGGACAGTACTAACCACTGAGCCACCATGCCACCCTAGTTTAGAGAGTATCCCTAAATTAAATATTTGTATGCCCCTATCACAGTCAAACGTAACTTTAAACATCTTTAGAACCTTTTAAGGAAAACATTTTTGTATGCAAGTATGTAATTAATACAGTCCAGCACAGTTTTTACCGAAAATATTTGCAAGCTTATTGTAGCTACGGTTACAACCACAGATTAATTTTACCTCCCTATGTGTCTGTAGCATGTAAAACCAAACTTTTATAGTTTTGTCTCAGTATCTCAAACCAACACTCATTCTTTTCAAGTGCCTGTTGTTTACGTTGCATTTGGTTGTTTTCTATTCTCTCCTAACACATCGAAAAGAACTTCGAAACACCTTTTAGAAGCACATTTTATATTTCCAGTAACACCGGTGCCTTCCTATATCAGTTCAAGCTGAGCAGGGAACAAAGCTATCTGAATGTACACAAGACATGTTGAAAGCAGGAGATGTGAAAGATACGTGAGAAGTGTCTTACTGTGTGCAGGTTGCTGATTGGACAGAATCCAAAGTGCAATGTTATTTTAGAAGTTCTCTGCACAACCCAACACCTCAATAGACTGGAAATCATCCAAATTTGCAATTATCACCAAACAGGTGTTCCCTTGTCCAAGGTTCATAAAAACCCACATTCTCGAACTCCACATTATGTCCTACTGCTTGGTTATGGCCCTGAAAGTCTATTTGACTATCATTATTCATTATTTGATTGCCACAGGACCTCGCATTGGCAGCACTTCCCACGAGACAGCAGATTTGCAGTCAAAATGAACCGCTTCATTTGCATGACTCATCTGATGAGTAAATATATTACAGAGATGATCAAGGGTTCACGAAACCCCACCATATGATCCTCTGCCATGTTTTTAAACCTTACAAGAGTATGCAAATGTAATGTATGTTTATGCTCACGTCGCTGACCTCAGTGCAAACAAATAAGAAGCTAAATATTAATTTACAACTATATGCAAATGTGTCTGAAAAGTGTTTTAAACTACTTTGAATCTCTCCTGGGGACAAGTGTTAATGTACTCAAGCTTATAGTGCTGAAATGGACAGTGATTTATCACAAGCTCGTCCTTCAAATCAAAACAGGAGATTGTGATTTGAAACTGAAGGGAATCTTATAGACTTTCGAGAAAACTTCTTCACAGAATAAATGGCTCATTGAAAGCGGCCCAGCTTGCAGTGTATACAGCATTTATCAACTTCAATGTACAGTCCGCGTGGGACTGGAACGGTGACACCTGGATGCCGAGATGCAGTGGCTGTAAGCTCTTTAACTCTGAATGGCTTATTCCCAAATGACAAGGCCGAGCGTAATGAGACATTGTGGGCTAATCAGTGGGTTCATTCAGCAGGCTCCAAAGGAACCTTATATTACTCAGCGACTTCTAATTAACCGTGGGATACGGCAAAAGATGATGGTGTGGAGGAGTCTGCAAGACCCTGGGGATACAGGAAAGAGTGCTTCACGCAGACAAGCAGATGCGTGCTTGCAAATAAAGGCAGTTTTCACACACACTCACACACAAACACATGGGCTGAATTTGAAATGCACAAAATGAACACACCTCTCAAAGACGAACAAAGGTCTTCACGAATAAAGGTTTTAAAGATCGCAAAATGCAAACAGTCTCGCAGGCCTCACAGGGGTCACGGACGTGGCATGGAGTGTTCTAGAGCATATCGATCTTTGAAATTTCAGCCTCTTTATCTTCAGTAACCATTTGGATCCATAAAGTGAATATTGCTGTCTCAGTGTTTATTTATAGGGATAGTTCACCTAAAAAAATTAAAATTCACTCACCCTTCACTTGTTCCAAACCTGTTTGAGTTTCTTACTCCTGTTATTAAAAAAAAATAGAAAAAGCAGTAGCTGTTGACTTCCATAGCATTTTCTTTTTGTACTATGGGTTTAAATGGCTGACAGGTTTCCAACATTTCTTTCAAAATATCTTAATTTATGTTCAACAGAAAAAAATGAATCTGGTACCAGTTTGAGAGTGACTAAATTGTCCTTTTTGGGTGAACTATACCTTTAATATGGTATCCCTTTGCGAACTGGGAAGGACACGGACTATGACTCAGGTTTGCATATTCATTTAAATCTGGCTGATTTCCAGTGGTATGAAAGGGGTGATGAGCCATGCCCTTGTTAGACTTATTTTTAAGCTTTGGCCACTGCGACAGAGAAGATTCATCATTAACATAAAGGTTAATATTTTCCACCGACAGTCTGTAAAGGTAATCAGGGCACAGAACTGCATTGTTGGCCAACGTTCTGGACTCATAAAAGTGCAAGGGATATGTGGCAAATCACACACAAAAAGTCGCAAAAAGGCAACATAATTATGCTTTTGCACACTTGGACTTAATGGGTATTCCCATAAACAGTCAGTTTTGTTTTAAAGTCTTTGTCTTGTACCTATTATGCAAAAATCCCTTTTATAAGGGTGTATATAATAATTGTGTGGCAACAGTGTATGAATATAGCCAGCCTCTAATGGTAAAAAATTATTAATTAAATTTTTTATAAATCACACTTTGATTGACATTCTCCCTTTGGATGAAAGCTAGGCCCATTAGTGACTATCTCTACCTCATTAGCATAAACAGCCCCGAGTGAGAAGCAGCCGTCCGCCATTAGAGCTTTCACCTGTTGAAGATAATGTTAGCGACTAAGAGGATTATAAATGTGGAGTTTTAGGATGCCCAAAAGAACACTAGTCTCCATAGACTGCCTTCTTCTGAGACACTTCTTTTCACGTTTTCAGTTTTTCGCAGAGATAATGTTAGTGCTGTTTTTGAATTTACATAGGTGCAGCTCCACTCTCTTTTGAAAAAAGCACAATTCCATTTTAATTTAAAGTGACAGTCACCAAAACGATACTATCTGTATCACAGCCTAAAAGGGTCCGTTTCTAAGAGTTATAAAACATTATTTGTGTCACATTCACACTCTAGGGACATCAGAAACTTATTTTACATCTTGTAAAAAGGGGCATAATATGTCCCCTTTAACTCAATGTAAAAAATATCAGTAAGAATGAGAATCAGTAGGGTCTATCTCTCTCTCCAACTTCACTGCCTATCTACATACTGTTCTGTCTTAATATTGGCAAAAAATGTGTGTATGTATTTAAAAAACAGTATTTATGTATTTATAAAACAGTGCTGTTTCTTCCCCATGTGATCATGACCGGAAGATCCAAAAGATGAGGACTATGACATGCAAAATGCTCCACTGATTTCATGCAACATCCCTCTCATCTCTCATCAACAATGGCTTTAGCAGTACCTTTGAAAGATTTGATCCTTACTCTGCTTCACACTACCATGATAATAAGTGTTGAATACTTTAGCTCATCCATGAACATAATTTCTGCCGAAGCCCCGTAGGATGTAATGAAGATGACAACTCCCATGACCCCTTCCTCAGTCGCGGCATCATCAAACTACAGCTTTGTTTGTTGTGAATACACACACTCTTGCAGAAAAAAAAAAAAGAAAAAACATTTTAAAACTATGCAGTGTTGCTATACATTTCATTATTTTTACTTGAAAACTTGATTCATTTTTACATTATTACAATTTAAAATAAAAAAAAAATTATTTAAAAGAAATTAATAGTTTTATTCATTCAATTAATCGAAATAACAGTAAAGACGCTTGTAATGTTATAAAAGCTCACTAAGTTTCATTCAGATTATACCCTGCTTTATCATGGGTAGCCACAGCAGATTGAGCCACAAATTACTCTGGCATATGCTTAACTGGAGTACAACCCTCTGTGCTGGGAAACACCCACACACTCTGCCACAAATTTTTGTTTTATCCTTTTAACCTACTTCACATGACTTTGGAATGTGGCGCAAACCGGAACACCCATGAAGACATGGGGAGAACATGTGTTCTCTGCACAGAAAGGCCTCCTGGGCCAGCGACCTTCTTGCTGTGATGCAACTGTGCTAAGGTCAGAGTCACCATGCCGCCATGTTATGCAAGCTCAATATCCCATATAATGCTTCTTTTTTAATTCATTATAGTATGAATCATTGTTTCCACAAAATGTATTTTATTTTATTTATTTTTGAGGGGTCAGAGCTGCAGTGAGACTAAGAAATTATCACAGAAGGAGTGATTGGCATCTAATAAGACTCATTCATCAGCTGTCACTGAACTGTGTGGCCTGTTGAACAAATAAAGAATCTAAACTCCCTTACATTCTCTTCTGAGAATCGGCAGCAGAGCATACTACTAACATAGTAACATAAACAAATGGTGATCTTCTGAAACACTTGATCACTTTGCTGTAGTTTAATCATCCACTTGTTGCACTTCTTTTCCTTCACATAGTTCATAGCCACCCATTAAAGCAATTTGAAATATTTGTGATATATCAGACATCTGTTCTAATCTCATAATTTAAATCTTGTAGCTCTAATCCTGTCAAGATTTGATTATAATGGCAGATCATTAGATCCTCAACAATGAAAACAACATGAAAACTGAACTTCCCTTAACTTTAAGGTGCACTCCTTGAAAATAATTTTTTTGGTCCACATCTTGTATTGAATAATATGCTGGCACAACTCCAGTAAAATAAATAGTTTTAAGCAAGTTAGATAAATAGTAATAAGCAATTAAAATAATAATGATAACCTATGAATAAAAGGTCAACCAGGTGGTTATGATGTCATTAAAAGTTATACTTCAAGTTCATTCTTTTAAGAATACTTAAGTACAGTTTACGTATTTTTAAAACAGTAAATAGTGAGAAAAGAGTGATCTAGCAAAAGTGAACTATGAAGTGAACTTAACATGACATTTATTATACTAAATAATAAATTTTTCTAAAAAACATTATGTAATAATCAATTTACAAACTAATTTATTATTTTATATTATTTTTAAATCAAGCAGTTTTTTATCTACTTCTGTGTTTTCTGTCTACAAAGAAGATCTGGTTTTAGTTCCACATGTTTTACGTGTTATTTACTCTATTCCACCCAAAATCTGACAACTATATAAACTTAAAAGTGTAGAAATGTATCCAAAAAGTTGCAAAAACATGTGACAAGATTAAAGAGTACACAAAAACAACGGCATAGTTAAATTGATAGTTCACCAAAAAATTAGAATTCTGTCATTTACTTACCCTTCACTTGTTTGAGTTTTCTCTTGAACCCAAAAGAGGATATTTTGAAAAAATGTTGGAAAGATTTGGAACCGGGCAGCATGGAGGCGCAGTGGGTAGCACAATCGCCTAACAGCAAGAAGGTCACTGGTTCGAGCCTCGGCTATGTCAGTTTCTGTGTGGAGTTTGCATGTTCTCCCCATGTTCATGTGGGTATCCTCCGGGTGCTCCAGTTTCCCCCACAAGTCCAAAAACATGTGGTACAGGTGAATTGGGTAAGCTAAATTGTCCGTAGTGTATGTGTGCGAATGAGAGTGTATGGGTGTTTCCCAGTGATGGGTTGCAGCTGGAAGGGCATCCGCTGCGTAAAACATATGCTGGATAAGTTGGCAGTTCATTCCGCTGTGGCGACCCCTGATTAATAAAGTGACTAAGATGAAAAGAAAATGAATGAATGAATGAATGAATGAGATTTGGAACCACGGGCAGTGGGTAGCGCTGTTGCCTCACAGCAAGAAGGTCGCTGCTTAAAGCCTCAGCTGGGTCAGTTGGAATTTCTGTGTGGAGTTTGCATGTTTTCCCCGTGTTCGCATGGGTTTCCTCTGGGTGCTCCGGTTTCCCCCACAAGTCCAAAGACTAAAGGTGAATGGGGTAAGCTAAATTGTCTGTGGTGTATGTGTGTGAATGAGAGTGTATGGGTGTTTCCCAGTTATGGGTTGCGGCTGGAAGGGCATCCGCTGCGTAAAAGGTGTACTGGATAAGTTGGCGGTTCATTCCGCTGTGGTGACCCCTGATTAATAAAGGGACTAAGTCGAAAGAAAATGGATGGATAGATGGATTTGGAACCACTTGAGGATGAGTAAATAGTGAGTATTTTATTTGTTTTTATTTTATTTTGGGGGGCTAACCTTGCCTCTACAATACTTTTTAAGCATTTCGGGATCAAAAGATCAAAGGTCAAAATACATCTTTGTATAAGTTTGTGAGAACCACAAACTGAAAACTGAAATACTGAAAGTCTAGTAGGTATTAAGGGTCAGTATTACTTATTAACCCCAGGCCAGGTAACAGTGGGTTGGTTGACTTATGACAGAGGTTAACCGTCTGTTTCTCATCTCTTACCTCATTTAGTGGGAATGGGAATTACCCAGGATCCTCTTTTGCCTTAAACGACCACCTTGTATCAACAACACAACCCACTTCCTTGGCTCGTAGCATACAGCCAGAACAAACGTAAGCTGTGTTCGAGCGTGGGGGAAATTAATGCGCTCATATTATATTTCATTCAGACAACAGGTAAGATTAATATACTAAATAGAAGAGTACTTTAATAGAAACTGGTAAGATGCATTGCCTCAGTAGGACGCAGGAAATGAAAAATGTGGAGCATTTATAACCTGGTGTTAACAAAGAAGATCCCTCAAAAGTCCAGTTGTTCAGTCATCCTGACGTTGTTTTGGCTGCTGACGATGAATATTTTCAATTTTTCATACAACAGGCAAAGGGTAACACTGACCTCTAGCGATACGACAAATAACTGCACTTATGAAGGGGTCACCAACCCTGTTCCTGGAGCTCTACCTTTCTGCAGAATTCAGCTCCAACGCTGATCAAACGCAACTGAACCAATGAATAAGCAGCACTTTTTAATTACAGTCAGGTGTGTTTGGTCAGGCGTCACGGTGGCGCAGTGGGTAGCACGTTCGCCTCACAGCAAGAAGGTCGCTGGTTCGAGCCTCGGCTGGGTCAGTTGGCGTTTCTGTGTGGAGTTTGCATGTTCTCCCCGTGTTCGCGTGGGTTTCCTCCGGGTGCTCCGGTTTCCCCCACAAGTCCAAAGACATGCTCTTGTGAATTGGGTAGGCTAAATTGTCCGTAGTGTTTGTGTGTGAATGAGTGTGTATAGATGTTTCCCAGTGATGGGTTGCAGCTGGAAGGGCATCCGCTGCGTGAAACATATGCTGGATAAGTTGGCGGTTCATTCCGCTGTGGCGACCCCAGATTAATAAAGGGACTAAGTCGAAAAGAAAATGAATGAATGAACCTGTTTGGTCAGGGCTGTAACTGAAATCTGCAGGAAGGTGAAGCTCTAGGAACAGGAATGGGATTCTGCCCTATTCAAATAACATTGAGTAGGATCTGTTAAACAAAATAAAAATAACAATAACAATTTAACTGTATTTTTATTGAGGATCGTCCAATCGTTCAGAGCTCCAAAATTAATAAAATACCTAAATATCTTTAACCAACAGGTGGCACTGGCAAACCTAATAATTTAGGACGTCAACAGCGTGACGCCGTCACTACAAAAAAAGTGCTCTTGTAAAGTTTCGCAGTTGTTGTCTTTGGTTATAATTGCACATGAGATAGATGTAGTTGACTGTTGTAATGCTGTATATATTTGGACGTAAAAGTCTAATGCCACAAAGAAAGCCTGGTATTGAATTTCAAATTTTAAACTAGGAAGAAGAAAAAAAAGTTTACAACCTGCACATTCCATACCAAATGTTATGCATAATGCTTTCTTATTGTTACAAAAGTAAAATGTAGTACATTTTGAAGTTCCATTATGTGTAGAATTAGCCGTTGGAATAGAAATATAAATTAAAATGGTAATTCTGGTAACATAAAACGTTTTATTCATATTAAAATATGAAAATGATCCCATATTTTCAGACATTTTAAATCAATAGTGTCTATGGGATTGTGGACAATGAAATATTTGTGCAAATCTGGTTTATTGGTCCAAAAATCAAGCCGTGGCCCTGCCTTCCACCATTGTCCAATCCACTGGCCCCTTACAGCTTCTTGTGCAGATGGTGGGTCCATAGGAGGATTTTTCCCATGTCACTCCTTCAGGCCATGCCCAGCTGGGTCCTTAGGGGAAAAACCTAGCCACCAGGCAGACTACTTTTTACTTAGAAGGGGTTTCTGAACTGCATTTAATCTGGCTTAGCACCTAGGAACTTTTCGCCTTGGGAGAATCTTCACTTCCTTCACAGGGGGGCAGGGTGTACCCTTAGAGAAAAACTCTGTCAACCAGGAGCAGCTCGGAATAGTCCTGAGAGACCTGGGAATGCCTTGGGATCCTTTCTGAGACTGCTGTACCCATGGCCCCAGATAGGTTGTTGATGGATGGATGGTTTATTGTTTTATTATTTACAAAAAAATGTTTCACTCTAGGCAAAATCTGAAGTATTATAAACAAACATCTACAGAGTATTGTATATTAACCCACAGTATTATCTTTTTGTAAATTATCATGCTGTGATTATAATATTCTTATTTTAAATTCTGAAGAGGCATCAGTATCAGTATTTTAAAAACATAATGCTGAGAACCGGTAGCTTAAACGTTGTAAAGAAAACCATAATATAAGCAGCTTATAAACAATCATATGAAAAACAGCCTATAAATCATACACAATTATTCTGTCAGGATTAGAAGGTACAGTCGGTACTGTATAAAAACCATTAAGTCTATGGGAACTCCCTATGAAACTAGTATCCCTATGTGTGTGTGAGAGAGAGAAAAGATAAGAGTCAAAAGATAACAAATAATATGGTTTTAAAGAACAGCAGACAGCTTTAAATGAAATCAAGGTGTTTATTAAAACATGAATCAAACACACATTAATCATGATTTGAGCTGCACAGAGAAATACAAATAGGCTGTAAGGTACCATGAGCTTACTCTATAAACGGACACGTGCTTTCAACTCACAAGTTTTGGATGAAACTCTTCTATTTATTCTATGTCAAAATACAAGGACGACAAGATCATTAGATTAGTTTACAGAATATGTGGCACATGTCTGGACCAGTATTTAACAGACTACCCTGATGCTGATTGTCATGATCACCTCCAAAATCTTTAAAGTCTTTAAACAGACATGATTTATTCTGTATAATTAGAGACATAACATAATGAAAATTTACCATGGTTTTACTATATAAAAATAGTTAAACCATGGTAACTGTAGTAAAACTGTAGATATATAAATGGTATTCATGGTTACTACTTTTACTATAATAAAACCATGGCCAATTTTTGTAAGGGTAACGTGACCAACCGTGAGAATTAGCAGCACAATCAAGGTCATTAAGGCGGAAGATTCAAGCTTATGTCATATAAAAACAAATAAAATAATCCTGTGACTGTTGTTATTGTTTTCATCAATAGAAATTGGTACAATTCAACTATAATGAAACTCCCATGAATGCAATATCTGCAGTGATGAGCATAGAATAGATGATGAAGATGTCATGACATCCCTTACAAAAATTAACCAGTTTAGAAAAAGAAAAGGCCACGGTTATTCTAGTTAAACCATGGTAACCACAAATTCACAATGTTTTTGCAACACTAACCATAGTTTAACCATGATATGGTTGCACAAATGGTAATCAATCTGCCCAAAACCATAATCACTATAGTTTTACTATAATAAACCCTGGTTATTTTTTTTATAAGGGATGTCTTAATTGCACAAATGACTGACTGCTTCGCAACACGCATGCATGGGGATTTATTTTCACATACACGGCTACTGTATGTTTACGATTTGTCTAATGATTTTTTAATATAGTATTATTTCTTAAACTAGTTACATAATTTGGCAAGTGAATCCATAGATACTACTATTCTATGACTATCCTAAATTAAATATTTTTTAATTTGTATTTAAAATTCTCCAGTTAAAAGGCTCTAAAAATACTTTATGCAAGTACATGAAGGCAGACACTGGACACACACTGAAGCGTTTTGTGTGCTGTTGTTTCAAGGCACCTCATAAAATAGAGGATAACGACAGGATAACAAGATAACGATTTAATCATGTACAACTAAATAGAGAGAGCTTTGGAATTACTTACTACATTGCTAACTTCTCGCTACAAATGTCATCAAAAGTGTAAAACATTGGTCAAAATCACACAAACTGACACCCAAGTGGCAATTTGTGACCCCATTTTTTATTTTTTTTGGTTTGACTGTCAGAAGACAGGAAGTGAAGCTAAATTTGGATTCAGTTGTGCCTTGAAGCCTTCCCAGCATTTTAGAGCTTTCTGACGCAGCCCGTAACTCAAAACACAGGCTATAGAAAATTACCATAAATATCTGATTTATGGTTCGTTTGGTCTTTTGTTTAAGCGTTGTGTAACAACAGTTTGATGATAATCTTTCTGAGCAAGCTATTTAAAGTGCAATTTTTACGTATTTGAATCAAATAAGATTCAGTTTGAAGTGAATGGTCTTGCAAATCTATCGCCCCCTTAAGGCAGTGTCTTTAATGTCGAAAACATTTAACAGCAATTTGTAACTATTTTGCATTTTGGCAAATCAGTGGCTTCGAATTCATAGTCTCATCTATTTAATTCTCATGTATTTAATTCAAATTCCATAACATTTTCATCGTACAAATACATGCACAATTTTCACCTCATAAAATAGCTTTTTACACCTGAGTTGGTACTTGTTTTGAAAGAAAAAACATATTTATCCTATGGAATAAATTTGTGTAGTTTGAATGCATTTATCACTAGCATCAATTGTGTTGCTTCATTGCCACAAATCCTCTGCTGTGGCCTCATATGGGATAATAAAATATCCATTTTATTTGATTACTTTTTGCTTACTGGTTTAACTTCAATTTAAACATACTTCTTTTGTCACATAATGATTTTTCTGTCAACTAATATATAGTAAAGAAGGTTGAGATTTGGAATGAATTTGAAATACTGTGATTTATTTCAAAAGTGCATATTAATGTCCAACTGTCTGCTTATTTGTACTTGCATAAAGTATGTTTTTGCCCTAAAACAAAACATGAGTTACAGTACAACAGCATCTTTTAGATGTGCATAGCTGTTTAAACATTCACCCTCAAGTTTCACTTAAAGTCTGTAAGTGCTGTTGTTGGTTGTCACCTGCATTTGGATGGATGTCTCTATATAATTTTTTTATTTTTTTTACTAATGCTGGGTTCACACCAACCACACTCTAGTTTTCTATTCTCTTTCTTTTTTTTTTTTACCTCAAGCTAATTTACTGCTCAAGTTGACTTATTTGAAAGACTGAAGCGATTGAGGCAAATTCTGCACATTCATAATTAGCGCCACCCAGTGGAAATCTGCCTATATTTGACTGTATGTAATCTACTCATAACAATACTTAATTTAGCTTTTGGTGTGAACCCAGCATAAGTCTCTGCAAGCATGACACATATAAAATATTTTCTATAGATTTTAAACTAACCACACTAAGGTAATGTGAATGAATTCAAAAAAATACCTGACCTTATATTATATTCCTTTACTCTCCAAAAGTCACAGCATGAACTCTAAATGAAGAAACAGTCGGAAAAAAAAGAACACTGAATTGTGCTCTCACCTGAATGGCAGACAAATATATTAGTTTGGCATCGGTCCTACAAACCTACCATGAGTGTTTTAAATGCTACAGTTCTGCTAAAAAAATGATTTTTGGCAGCTGCTTTTCCCATACAATCTGTCCAGTTACAGTCTCAGCTGGAGCAGTAACAGTCAATGAGGAGCCAATGGGAGGCATGGATTTCAAAGCATGGATTAGTGTCATGCTCTTTAAGCTAACAGTTCGAATTGAAATGATGAACAGAATCAAGGGTTCGCTTCTCAGAAATGTTCACTCGCTGAGAAAAGTTCAGCTAAAGGAAGAAGAGAGAGAGTGAGAATAACAGAAACAACAGAAGAGCTCGTCTTCAATATTCCCCTTCCTCCATGACCTCCATGACCACTGTTCTGGGACCTGTGAGGATGAAGTTGCTGACAGTCCTGTAGTCCATATTCAGCACATTCGTTCCATTGACTGCCACCACAAACTGACACACCTGTACAGATGAGCATGAAAAGCATGTTTAGCCACATCGAGTACACCCTTTTTGTACTTTGATAAAGACATAAAGTGCTGAAAAACAGCATAATGAATATGGAGCATATAAATCACACAGTATATGGCACAATAGACAGATTGTAATCTTTTTCACTGCAGTAACTTGACACAATTACACCTTTTGGGAGAACAGTAAATGAGTGTTTTTTGGGGGGTTTTTTTTAACTCTGTTACATTAACTCTCTCAGAGATTCTGCTAATGAATAACATAGCCTTTATGCCCTTCCTGGTAAACCCATAATGGAGCTGTCATCTAAAATGAGTCATACCATTACCGTTTTCAACATCAAATCATAAACAACGCTTGAAAGCTTGCCATTTGGGTTAATTGTCAACGTGCTTATAGAACCTCTGTTTTGGCACCACATCTACATTTCTGTGTGCAACGCTAGCATCTGTAATTAGAGGTACACTCTAAAAACAAAGGATCTGACTCAACAAAGAAAAAGTTATGATGACTACCAATAAAGTTATGTGAGAGGCACATAATTATTTGTAGCATAAAAGCTAGCATAAGGCATGAAACTGATTACTCATAAAAATAAGTTGTTTCAACTAGGCTCAAGAGAATTCATTTGTAAATGAGGTGGTGAACCTGAAAGCAATTGACAATATATTAGTTGAAATTATTACATGGCTGTCTGGAATATTTGACTGATTCACCAACGTCACTTCAGAGGTAGTGTTTGAATGATTCTCTATCGTAATGTATAAAGTGATGACAAAACAGGTGATTTTGCTGACATTTTAAGATTATAAGGCTGAACGTGACATGAAATGCCATCCGTCTACAGAGATATCTCCTTACAGTATTAGTCTATTACAGTCTACAGTATTTCTCTGTTGCAATCGGGATATCACAATAATTAACCCAGAAAAAAGCAGCACAATCACTACCAGATTGCTGTTGTGTTTGCGATAAGGAAAAACGCTTAACACATGCGGCCATTTCTTCTTTCTTTCTGCCAACACAACACACATTACTGATATGCGAGTCCCATCTCACACTTAATACACTACAATTATATGGTATAAATACAGCACTACAACATACAAAAGAGAGAGATCGACTTAGAATATCACTTACCTGTTTAATAATGATTTTATCAGCTGTAGTTAGAAATTATGCTGTTTTAATCTTTTAAGGGCTTATTATGCGGTCCTGTCGCCATCTTGTGGATAGACAACGTCAACCGTCTTTGGTCTGCTCTGTATGGCAGGCTAATGGCCGCCGACGCACTGTCTCTCAGAAATTATAAATATTTTAAAATAGGCTTTTTTAGTTGAGAATGTAGTTGTTTAGATTGCAACTATGCAGTTTATTTATAAGGATAGTGATAGTGCCTCTGAGAGACAGCGTGTCATTAGCCTGTCATTGAGCAGAGCAAAGACGTTGTCCATCTACAAGATGGTGACAGAGACCGCATAATAAGCCCTTAGAAACAGCGCAATTTCTAACTACAGCTGATCAAATCATTATTAAACAGGTAAGTGACATTCCAAGTCGATCTCTTGCTTTTGTATCTTGTAGAGCTGTATTGAGTGTGAGATGGGACTCGCATACCAGGAATGTGTGTATTTTGTGTTGGCCACTCTTTGTATAACAATGAGTTACTTTTTGGTTGGCCATCTGTTTGTTTCTAATGAGTCTCCTGTTTTCGTTACTGCAGACTAGTTCATAACAGTAATCTTGTAGTGATTGTGCTGCTTTTTTCGGGGTTAATTATTGTAATATCCCGATTGCAGCAGAAAAATACTGGGAGATATCTCTGTAGACGGATGCCATTTCATGCCGTTCAGCCTTATAATCTTAAAATGTGAGCAAAATCACCTGTTTTGTCATCACTTTAGATATTACGCTAGAGAATCATTCAAATACTAGCTCTAAAGTGACGTGTGTGATGTAGCAACGGTTTCTGCTGTTCTGACGTCAGCTGCAGATGTGAATGAATGGCGTAAGAAAGTAGTTCGTCATACAAAAGGGTTTTTAGACTCTCTGTGTTTGATTTTCTTTTTTATATACACGATTATGCTGTCGAACCGCAATATCACACTCGTAGCAGTGCGATGTGGCTGTGTATCGGCACTGGTGGGAGGCGTGCGTTGTGCCTTAGTGTCCTCTTCCAGCCACATCGCACTGCTACTCGTGTAATATTGCTCATATATATAACTGTTTGGCAACATCTTGTGACTGAATAATATATAGGTTAATGTATGCTCCGTTCATTTTTATTTTCTGTCAGTTTTGTCTTTCAGTAAATACTTAATAAACTATTACTTCTCAAAAGATTTGTATCTATTTTCTTATGTTTTGTGGCAAGTAGTCATGTAATAAGCAGGATAAAGTACATCCAGGTGGTTGTTTTCACAGAATGAAGCCCTTCAGTTTTTTATAACAGCCCTCTGCGGTTGGCGGCATCTTGTGTCTGAATAATATAGTGCATACTCCATTCAGCCGTTTTCATCAGCTTTGCCTTTCCTTATTCATTCATTCATTTTCTTGTCGGCTTAGTCCCTTTATTGATCTGGGGTTGCCACAGCGGAATGAACCGCCAACTTATCCAGCATATGTTTTACGCAGCAGATGCCCTTCCAGCTGCAACCCATCACTGCAACCCATCAACCCACACATCATACGCTACGGCCAATTTAGCTTACCCAATTCACCTATAGCGTATGTCTTTGGACTTGTGGGGAAAACCGGAGCACCCGGAGGAAACCCACGCGAGCACGGGGAGAACATGCAAACTCCACACAGAAATGCCAACTGACCCAGCGGAGGCTCGAACCAGCGACCTTCTTGCTGTGAGGCGATCGTGCTACCCACTGCGCCTAGCACGATTTTGTGTCTAATTGTTTATGTTTTGTGGCAAGTAGCTGTGTAATGAATGGGATAAAGTACATACAGGCAGTTGTTTTCACAGAATAAAGCCCTTCAGCCTTATACAACTGTATATAAGCCTGGCAGGGGTTTATTCTGTGATAACTGCCTGGATGTACTTTATTCCTTACTTAACAGTGTAACATATTTGACTGATAAGACACACAATTATTTTGCATACTTGTGGATGAATTTTGTGTTATTCATCAAAGATCCTCAGACTTAAACTGGTTCTTTCTCATCAACTAACTTCAGCAAAGATAAACTGAAGCCTCAACGAACTGCATCATCACTCTTTTTCAAACAGTGAGACTGCAAGTATTAAACTTAGTGTATCTGTTACAGAGACTAAGTATCATGTAAACCTTTCCACAAAGGTGTTTGAATTATGAAACTGATGTTTCCTTCAGGCTATAGATCCGCTGATTATCAATTACTGCTATAACTTCATGCTTTCATTCTTCACTGTCTTTTCCTATACCAACTGAATGTGTGTGTGTTAGATTAGTTTAAGTATTTAGTTTAGTCAATAAAGCCTTATTTCTATAATACTTGAAGTTGTTTTATTATTTCCTCTTAAATGGAGTCCCTAATCATTCTGATTTTGAGTTGTATAAAAAAAAAAAAAATAGTATTTGAACAAGATTATTTCATTTAACCCAGAAATTAACATTCTTTGAACGAATAAACACTTGACCCAAAGATGTCAAGTAAATAGCTTATCTAAATATTATATTTAATTATAACTAATTATGATTAATTATGAATTTTCCCCCCCTTGAGCTAGTTCACTACAAAAGCTGGATTAGTGCATAACGAATACATTTGGCAAATGAATGTATTGATTGTTCATAGAAAAACATGCAACATACAGTAAACTGCTGTAAATGTACCAAAATAATTTTAAAATCTCAATGTGAGACTCGTAATAATTATCAACAGTATTAAGGAATTTTTGACATGTATACATTTATTAATTACTTTTCCCCCCAATGTTTTCCAGCATTACTACTTAAAAAAATATACCTGAAATAGCTAAATCTGGATTTATTCCATTATATAAAATACTATTCAAAAGCAACAGTTTCATTAATGGAAAAGCAAATATTTTCACAGCATTATTTGCTCATTTGGTAAAACATTTAATAGACATTCATTGTGTTTGCAATAATGTTCATTACAATAAAAAGAAGACACTGGGGGTAGGACTGGTGTAATTTAACAAGTGCAGCATAACAGCTTCTGCCCAAAGGCTGCTTTAAATAGCACAATGATTTTGCTGCAGAAACAGACTGCACACATACAGTCTGCAAACGAGACCTTATGTAATGAGCATTCAGAAGTGACGCTGAGGGAGTAGTGTTTTTTTTGGGGTTTTTTTACAGTCGCATAACCTTGATGCTTCATTATAGTACTAAATTAGGGTCATGGCAGCTGAATGCAAAACAGATATTACTCCATCTGTCACTACTGTAAATTAGACATAGACACGTAAAGTTTTTTAAGGCTTATTCGACACAAGGATGAAATCAATAAAGTTACTGAGAAAAACAGTCCAGAATTTAACAACAATAATGATACAGTAACAATACGTAACAGCATTATCTTTGGAATTTCAGAATTAGTTTTACAGCTAATGAAGGCTAAAAACATTGATAGCCAATTAAAATCATGCTTTAAAGAGGTTGACATTGTATAATAGCGGTGTGTTCGTGTTGATGTTTATATGTTTATAATTATCTTTATGGATATTGTTTTTGGTGTGAGTGAGGATTTAGCCTGGATCTGAATGAATGAATGAATGAATGAGGCCAATAGACTGAATTTTGAGTTAAATTGAGAACTAAGGTCAAATTTAAATGACTGTGGGTGGGTTGGCGTTTTTTGGTGTTTATAATCTCTATCATTTATCTATCTGTATCTCTTAGATCATAATCCAACATCAACTACCTTTATGGTAAGGCAATATTTGATGGCAGATCTTGACCCTTAGCACTATTTCTTGACAAACACTTTCCCTCTAAAGGTACAGTCATATTACTGAAATTTCAGTCAGTTCAATGTTTTTTAAATCTTTTGAAAGACAAATTTTTGCAGGACAATTTCCAAATCTCTTTTGGTATTTCTGTTAAAAGTACCAAATTTTGCATGCAAAACAAATGTTCAAACAATATTAAATGTACACAATATAAGAGCAGTGTTGCGTGTAATTAGTTACAAAGTAACTCATTCATTCATTCATTTTCTTTTCGGCTTAGTCCCTTTATTAATCAGGGGTCGCCACAGCGGAATGAACCGCCAACTTATCCAGCATATGTTTTACGCAGCGGATGCCCTTCCAGCTGCAACCCATCTCTGGGAAACATCCATACACACTCATTCACACACATACACTACGGACAATTTTAGCCTACCCAATTCACCTATACCACATGTTTTTGGACTTGTGGGGGAAACCGGAGCACCCGGAGGAAACCCACGCCAACACGGGGAGAACATGCAAACTCCACACAGAAACGCCATCTGACCCAGCCGAGGCTCGAACCAGCGACCTTCTTGCTGTGAGGCGAACGTGCTACCCACTGCGCCACCGTGACGCCTACAAAGTAACTAGTTACTGTAATTCAATTACTTTTCCACTGATTAATGAAAGTAAGGGATCACTTTTTTATTTTTAGATAGTTTAATTACAGTTACTTATAATCTACAATGAAAAAAATGATTTTTGCAAATTGTTGCAAACAATTAATGTGTTGAATTTAAACAAACAAATTAAATTTAGTAATGTTTAACTTAATTTGTTTGTTTAAATTCAGCCCAAATAAATTGTTTACAACCAATTAATGTAAAAAATGAGTAAATCCAAGGAATCATCTTTGAATACTTTTTTCAGTGTACTTGCCATAAAAACTGCACATAAATTCAACAGCTCTGTTCCAATCAATTTAGAGAAGCAGAGAAACTGTACTTTTTGTTATACACATTTATTTAGAGACTAATTCTATTTTTTACATTTAATTTAAGACATTACATTTATCAAGATAATTGAACATGTTTAATAAACAATTAATCAAGTAAGAAATGTATGATAATATATGGTAAGTATGAAATATAGTGTCATTACCTTTTTGTCAGGTAATTTGAAAAGTAATTTAAATACAATTTTAAGGATGTAATTAGTAATCAGTAATTAATTACTTTTTTGAAGTAACTTAACCAATACTGTATAAGAGTCATGTTGGACGTTGAGCATAACATTATCAATTAAATTGTTTTGGCTTCAATTACATCACTGTGAAACAGAATATGTTAAATACAATAATTACATTTTCCCACTACAGTAATCCTAATGCAGGGTAAGTGTTGTACCTTCATTCCTGCTGCTGCCGCGGGTCCACCAGGGTCCACAGCCTGAATGTGACAGGGTTTACTTCCCCTCACCACGAATCCCCAGCCCACTGCATCTCCCACAATCTGCAAACACATACATCCAAGCACATTTACTCATTTAAAAGGTTTTATCTTATTTCAATTTATTTTATCAACTGTGGAAAGTATACTCCAATTCCCACTGTGTCCATACTGCCACCTTGGGAATTCTTGTTTCTTATTTTTATTGTATTTTATTTGAATGAATATACATACAAAAAATTTACATACAATTGTACAATGTCATATTTTAGACTTTACACAAGTGATTTTAAATACATAGAAATCAAATTAAATGCAATTTAAATATATAGTGTTTCAAATAATTTCTGTGAAAATAAAGTCATAATATGGATGGAAAAAAACATTTTCATCGTCTTTCGGCTTAACCTATGAGTATTTAGATGCTGCATTGTGATCTTTAAATAGAGTGTTTTAACTTTAAAGCTATTTAACTATTAAGCTATTTAAAAAATTCAGTTCAGGTTGCCAGTACCAGTAAAATGGTACAATTTAAGCACAAAGTTACATTCAGCGCAACTTTTTGGGTATGACTTAAATATTTGATTTATATATAAACAACACAGGCAAATAATAAAAAGTATAACTTAATGGACACAATTTATTCTTGTTTAATTCTCATCTTAAGTAAGACAAGCTGCAGACAAGTATCAGAGTTCACACAATCCTGATTTGCTCCTGGCTTTTCCTGTTGATCCATCTGAGGTTTTAAATGCATCTGAGGAACAACTTCCTGTCGCTATTTTTATTTCTGAACTTTTTCCTCTCTGTAAATTGATTCCCAGAACCAAACATAGTAAATTATGCAATTAGAGCTTGGAGTCTGTGCACATTTGGCAGGAGTGTCAGTGAGCGGCTTACTGTGAATGTCTTCTTTATGTAAGGGCCACCAGGAGTCTGAAGTTCCTCTGGACTCACTTGTTTCTTCAGCACTGGAACAAAAACATACAGTGTTCATGAACTCGAGGTCCGTTTTCATGATAGTATAACATCATGTGACTATTTAGCGCATGGTACAAAAGAATCAGCTGTATCTATTCACTGAAACAACACTGAGTCTGATTTACTATTTACTCCTCACATAATATCCCTCATTTAAAAAGATGTCAAGCTGTAATCAAGCTGTAATGGAGCACTGCAGGTTTGGGTTTAATAAATTAATGAGGTTGTGACATCACTGTGATGGACATAATCAGCACACAAGAGGTTCTAATCATCCTGAACTCTTCATTACTAATGTAATAAGTGAGCCCCGAACCAATTAGTCACAATCTAGAATCCAACTGCAGTTATTGACAGGCTCCTAATTCAGTGTTGAAGAACTTGAGACTCAAACTCGATCTTAAGACCATATTTTAATAGTCTTGGTCTGGTCATGGACTCAGTATTGACTCATATATATTTGGAATAGTCCACTCGAGTCCCATTCAAAATAGTTTATGCTAATATTTCTTTAAGGCGGCAAGGTGGCTCAGTGGTTAATACTGTCGCCTCACAGCCAGTTGGCATTTCTGTGTGGAGTTTGAATGTTCTCCCTGTGTTCGTGTGGGTTTTCTCCAGGTGCTCCGGTTTCCCCCACAGTCCAAAGACATGCGCCATAGATGAATTGAATAAACTAAATTGGGCGTAGTGTATGAGTGTGTGTGAATGAGAGAGTGTATGGGTGTTTTCCAGTACTGGGTTGCAGCTGGAAGGGCAGATGCTGCGTAAAAAATATGCCGGAATAGTTGGCGGTTTATTCCGCTCTGATAAACAAGGGACTAAGCCGAAGGAAAATGAATGAATGAATAATATTTCTTAAAAAATTATGTTTGAGTGACGCATCCAATGATGATTTGGTGATTGGATGGGGATTTTCTTGTTTGCAACTGAACATGAATTGAGAAGGCAGTATGTTTATGTTCTATTTTACACTGTATCCTCCTTCCTGCTATCCGCCTGAAGTGATCCTATATATAAATAATGCAATGAATATAGATATTACTGCTAAGACTGCTTATACTCAACAAAGTAGCAAAGAAAGAGCAGGATGTTTTTGTCGAGGAATTAAAAATGCAAAAGAGAACTGAACTCGGCACTGATAGGCAGCATCTCCTAAGCCATGGTAGTTGGCCATGGCTTAGGCTTAATTCTCCTCAGGCATAGTAGTGACCAAGGAAAAAAAAAAGAAACCTAATTTATCATTGAGCCTATGACAGCTGAAGCAATTTCATCTCTGCTGCTTTCAAATACAAGCTTATGTGCAGAAACGGCGCCTTGCCAGTATTCCCGTGAACACAAACAATTACAGTATGATTGATAGACTTTTTCTATGCACAAGGTGTTAAAGCACACACACTTACCCAAAAAAAGATTTATATGGATGTATATGTATAGTTGAAGTCAAAATTATTAGCCCTCCAGTGAATTTATTTTTATTTTTCAAATATTTCCCAAATGATGTTTAACAGAGCAAGGAATTTTTTTCCACAGTATTTCCAATAATATTTTTTCTTGTTTGTTTTATTTTGGCTAAAATAAAAGCAGTTTTTATTTTTTTTTAAACCATTTTAAGGTCAATGTTGCCTAATTAACATAATTAACCTAGTAACACTTTTAAACTGCACTTTAAGCTTAATACTAGTATCTTGAAAAATATCTAGTAAAATATTATGTACTGTCATCATGGAAAAGATAAAATAAATTAGTTATTTAAAATTCGTTGATTATGTTTAGAAATGTGTTGAAAAAAAAATATTTCCGATAAACAACAATTGGGGAAAAAAAAAATATACAGGGGGGCTAATAATTCAGAAGGGCTAATAATTCTGACTTCAACTATAAGTATGGACAGACAGACAGTCATGTAGAAAACATGTAGATAAACGTAAAGCCAGTGTAAAAGGTTAATAAAATGAGTAAGTTTAATTATTGCTGTTTAAGGTAAAAGTGTATCTAGTGTTCCTTAAAGAACATTAAGGTTCCTTAAAGACACACTAAGCCGATGGTCAGGCAAATTTGTTTAGTGTGTTCCACGTTGCATTTAGGTCGGAGCAAGTTGACCCAATTCAGCATGTAGAATCGGCATCAACCATCAATGAAAGAGAGGGCTCTGATCAGAGTGCGAGAACAAAACCTAAAGTTGTAATGTGAATGGGATGCTGACAAGGGAGTGCAGATCCAAATGCAGGTTTATTGAGAATGGTCAGGCAAGCAACGGTCACAATCAGGAGCAAACAGATGTATGCAGGCAAATCGTAGTCAAAAACACATGCGATAGGTCAGTGCAGGCAGGCAACATAAACAAACAAAACGAGGATCAAACAAGGCAAGGAAACCGCGTCGTAATGTTCACAAAAGCAGTATAACAAGACTCAGCAATGAGAGTGTCAAAGTGAGCCGTATATATGTGCTAGTAATCAGTCCATGAGCAGCATCATCTGTGGGAGTGTAATCAATGGAGACTTGGAGCAGGTGTGCTTATCCATATGGAGGCAGGATTGTAGTCTATGTAAATGTGAATGTTCTCCAGGGATCTATGAAGGTTAGATCGCTGGTGATCACTGCATTGACTTCATTGTATAAATAATCAAATAAAATTCATCTTTATTAAAGTTACAAATGGCACAATTTCTTGAGTCTGAATGTTTTAAACGCTCTTGAAATGTCACATGCCTTAAAAACAAAGGGAGATAAAGGCACTTCCACTTAAAAAAAAAACTATGGCTCCTGATCAACTATAAACCCAACTCACATCCTGCGTTATGATTATTGCAGATGTGCACACTGCGATATCGATGCTGAAACTACATATTTTGCAGCCCTAGTGACAACAGTTGGCTTTTGTCTGCGCTAGTTCTTTGGCATCAGCTTTGTGTCTCCCGCCCTTAACATCACTGGTGCCACACAACAAATCTGGTCACAGCAAACAGAACCATACTGAACCAAACCATACCATGACTCTAATACCATGAACCAAACCGTGGCTTTGCAATGTGTGAACAATAACACCTAGTTGTAATCTTTCTAAGGGCTTTTTAAGCTGTTCTATTATTTAACACTGTGTTTTTGACAAAATAAGAGGGTTTTTTTTTTAAAGTGGCTACTGTTCAATTCACATGACTATAATAGCAAAGACAATTTTTTTCTACATATGCTCCAAACAAACACATTTCATGTTTTTTTCACAGGTGATTTTAACGTTAAGTTCACGTGATGCACATGTGAGGTGCATGTGCTTTTTTTCTGTAAGGGTGCATATAGGGAGCACGTGGCCATATATTTTCTCAACTGCAAGGGCCAATTATTCTTCTAAACGTGCCTGAAATCTTTCACACACACACACACACACACACACACACACACACACACACACACACGCACACACACGCACACACATGCACACACATACACACACTACATTCTTTTGTAGTGTGAGAGAAAACAGGACAAGCTGTACAAAAAATGTACAAGCAGATGCATCAGGTCTCTCTCATATTCCCTCTTACTTTTCTCCTCCTGAGTTCATTTTTTTGGTGATATAATTTGGGAGGTGAACTCAGAAATCTCAGGATTGGATGAGCAAACAGACCAATCAGAGCCAAGCCACAGCTCTGCCAAACCCAAAGCATGTTTGTCTCAGGTGTTTTATATAAAAACACACATACAAAAAAAAGAAGAAAAAAAAAACATTTCAGGAAAAGCAGCCTATTTCCCTCACAAAATCCAAACTGTACAACATGTTCTAATGTTAAATGCTCTGTTGACAGACTGGATTTTGCATTCGCAAAAAAAAACAGGTCTGGTATTTACAGTGAGCCTCGCTGTGCTGTGGTGGAGTGAAGGCTGAGTCATGTGGTAGGTGTGGAAGTTTTCGTGCTTGAGGCTTGCACAGGATCACCACAGAGGCTGATGTTCTCGTTTGGTAGTGGTGGTGGAGGAGGATGAGGAGTGTGTATAAAATGTTCCTCTGTCTCTCTGCCTGCTGGCTGTGCTCCTTGCCTTTCCTGAAGGGGACTAAATGTTCTTGTCAGACAGTCTCTCACACTACACATGTGCTGCTACTATTCCAAATTCTTAGCCTGAGAGTTTTATGGGTCAGAGAGTTTGCTAATCCACACAAAGACACTGAGAAGGACGATAGAGCTGAATAGAACAGATTACTATATACAGACATGTATTGAACTTTCAATTTCTTCAAAGTCTTCTAAAGTCATATAATAAACACAGAAAAAACAAGTTTTGTGTATAATTTTTAATAAAAAACTTTGTCTAGGATACACTGTTAAAAATAAAGGTCTAAAAAGAAGGTTTTCGCAGCAATGTTACAGAATAACAATATTTTGTTTTTGTTCCCCAAAGATCATTTCAGTGAAAAATACTTAAAATAACCATTTTTATTAGAGTGTAGAGCATTTTAAACATTTTCCAGAATAAAGAACCTTTTGTGAACTGGAAGGGTTCTATAGATGTAAAAGCTTCTTCATGGAACTAACATTGCCAATAAAAAATATTTTTAAATATATTTCAATAAATATGATTCAATATGTTAAATTGTTCTCTTATATCTACAGTAGGTATGTGGTTTAGGTAAGTTTCAGAAATGTTTATAAATGCTCATTTAGAACTACAGGGAATACCCCTAGAATAAAAAAAAAGCTCAGTTGTGACCATATTTGGAACCGTTGTGAATATTATTAGCTCTGCTATGCAGCTCGTGTCAGTGCCTGATGCTCACACAAACACACACACGCGAGCGCACACGCACACGCACACACACACACACACACACACACACACACACACACACACACACAC
>CAIGQV010001633.1:4652557-4678520 GCA_903798115.1 Danio jaintianensis
ATATAATATAATATAATATAATATAATATAATATAATATAATATAATCATTCATTCATTTTCTTTTCGTCTTATTTTCTTTTCCCTTTATTAATCTTGGGTCGCCACAGTGCAATGAACTGCCAACTTATCCAGCAGATTTTTTACGCAGCGGATGCCTTTCCAGCTGCAACCCATCACTGGGAAACACCCATACACTCCCATTCACACACATACACACTATGGACAATTTAACTTACCCAATTCACCTATAGTGCATGTCTTTAGACTTGTGGGGGAAACCAGAGGACCCGGAGGAAACCCACGGCAACACGGGGAGAACATGCAAACTCCACACAGAAATGCCAACTGGCCCAGCCGAGGCTCAAACCAGCAACCTTCTTGCTGTGAGGCAACAGCGCTACCCACTGCGCCACCATGCCGCCTAATATAATATAATATAATATAATATAATATAATATAATATAATATAATATAATAAATCTATTATTTAAACAGCTCAAATTGTCTATTGCATTCATAACTGCAACAAAATATGTGTTTCCTAAAATGATAAAGATTAGAAAAGTACAACAATCCTATGCAAAATATACAAATCTAAATTTAATGCTGTAACCCAGGGGTGCTCAACCCTGTTCCTGGAGATCTACCTTCCCACAGAGTTCAGCTCCAACCTTATCAAACACACATGAACCAATTAATTAGGACCTGAACAGCACTTGATAATTACAGGCAGGTGTGTTTGATATGGGTTGCAACTGAAATCTGCAGGAAGGTAGATCTCCAGGAACAGCTTGAGCACCCCTTCTGTAAACTGACTTTTCATTTTCAAGATTCGCTTTATCTGTAACAGGCAAAATAGTTCAGCTTAATTGTTGAATTTAAGGGCTTTCTTGTTATTTTGGTTGAGTTTTTCCTATGAGCCCTTGGTAATTTCCAATCCTGCTTAAGAGACACACAACATTACAGAAAATTGCCTTTAAAAAACACTTATGCTCCTGTGTCAAGGTCATTTCAGAACTGAACATTTAGGCTTAAACTTCAAGCCAGTCATGTCAAAATCTTTAAGAAAAAGAGTCTGATGCAGCTGAAACAGCTTGAGCAAACATGGGCTGAACAAGGACACAGATGACTCAATATCAGTTAACATGCTGTGCCAGCAATATGAGCCTCCATATTAAATGTTTGCCGTGTACATACTGAGTTTATTCTTGTGCATTTCAAGTCAAACTGCAATTTCAGATTGTTTGCAGTTGAGCAACCATTTATCAACAACTGACTTTTGCAAGAAAGCATATGTGACATTGACCTATTTTCAAGCCCCTTACTGTTTTATGATCATCACACTTGTATATACATATATTCTGTTAAAAGGTCACCATTTTAAACCACTGAAACCACAGATCTGGTTGCATACCATGTTTGTTACAGATTCGTGTAAATATTGCTTGGAGCTGCAGTTTTGTCTAGTCATGAGAAATTATATCAGGGCTTAACAATAAGGGTGGCGTGATGGCTTTGGATAAGCTGATGGAACTGTGATTTACCCCTTTTGGACAGTGGTTATAATGCAAATTAACAAAAAGATGATGTGAACTACGTTAACAGATTCGCCCAGAATATGAATGAAGCACATAATTCATTGTATGTTAAAGGGATAGTTCACCCAAAACTAAAAATTCCGCCATCATTTACTTATCCTTCACTTATTCTAAACCATTCATTTTCTTTCGGCTTAGTTTCTGATATATCAGAGGTCGCCACAACGGAATGAACCACCAACTATTCCGGCATATGTTTCACGCAACGGATGCCCTTCCAGCCGCAACCCAGTACTGGGAAACACCCATACACTCTCACATTCGCTCACACACTCATACACTACGGCCAATTTAGCTCATCAAATTCACCTAAACCAAAAATTTAAATGACCTCATCATTTATTCTCCCTCATGTGGTTTTAAATCTTTATTTAGTTTCTCTCTTCTGTCGAACACAAAAGAAGATATTTTGAAAAATGCTGGTTGCTGGGTCCCACTGACATATTACATATTGCCAATTGTGTAAAGAAACTCAAAATGGGTTTTCAACAAGTGAAGGGTAGGTAAAAGTTTTCTTTTTTGAAAGAACTATTCCTTTATTGGGTTGCACGGTGGCGCAGTGGGTAGCACGTTCGCCTCGCAGCAAGAAGGTTGCTGGTTCGAGCCTCGGCTGGGTCAGTTGGCATTTCTGTGTGGAGTTTGCATGTTCTTTGCGTGGGTTTCCTCCGGGTGCTCCGGTTTCCCCCACAAGTCCAAAGACATGTGGTACAGGTGAATTGGGTAGGCTAAATTGTCCGTAGTGTATGTGTGTGAATGAGTGTGTATGGATGTTTCCCAGTGATGGTTTGCAGCTGTGTAAAACATATGCTGGATAAGTTGGCGGTTCATCCCGCTGTGGCGACCCCAGATTAATAAAGGTACTAAGCCGAAAAGAAAATGAATGAATGAATATTCCTTTATTGCATTTAGGGGCACTCAAAATATATATTTTTTCTTATTCAGTAATGCTACAAGTTTGGAAACTAGTGATGGAAAATATATATATATTTATATATATTTATTTTTTTTTTCATTTCAGGTGAATTGCCATAGAAATACAGAAATTATAACACCCCATACTGTATCACCCAATCACACACAAAAAAAATAATACATGCCCAACAAACTTAAAAAAATTTTTATGGCTTTTAGATATATTCAGGCTTGAGAGGGTTACTTTAAAAATGTATTCCGATACAGTTACAAATGACTTCATTAAAAAAGTTTTCAGTAACTTAATCCAAGCACCAAAATATAAAAGTAATGTAATCTAAAGTCTTGAATGTAAATAAAGTCTAGTAAGAATATAAGGCATATTATTACTGCCATATAACAAACAAATGTTCTTCACCTAACCCCTATGATTCCTTTGATATTACACACTTGAGTCTGCGGTGAGCGAAAAATGATGAGCAAAAATGATGAGCAAATTTGTGTTTTTGATCTCCATAGCACCGGGCATCACGGTGGCGCAGTGGGTCGCCTCACAGCAAGAAGGTCGCTGGTTCGAGCCCCGGCTGGGTCAGTTGGCATTTCTGTGTGGAGTTTGCATGTTCTCCCCGTGTTCACGTGGATTTCCTCCGGGTGCTCCGGTTTCCCCCACAGTCCAAAGACATGCACTATAGGTGAATTGGGTAAGCTAAATTGGCCGTAGTGTATGTGTGTGAATGAGAGTGTATGGGTGTTTCCCAGTGATGGGTTGCGGCTGGAAGGCCAACCGCTGCGTAAAACATATGCTGGATAAGTTGGTGGTTTATTCCGCTGTGGCAACCCCTGATTAATAAAAGGACTAAGCCGAAAAGAAAATGAATGAATGAATGAATGATCTCCATAGCACCATCACACAGTCCACAAGGTGATCTTTGAAAATCTTAACAACTATGATTTTAACAACTATAGTTTTCAGCACTATTTCAACTCCTAATTCAATTTACAAACAATTTTAAGCATTCAAAAAGCAAATCCTTATAAACTGAGCATTTATGTTTGCAAAATTATGTGAAGATACACAAAGATGTCAAATATTAATATTTTATTCATAATACTGCCCAATTCATATATATTTATGTCTTGATTCATTCATGAATGTTTTTTTCAGTGAAATGCTTTAAGTGGACATTTTATAAAAAATAAAAAAAAGTTTCATAAGTGTTCATATATATAATATATATAAATATAAGTGTTCAGAAGATGATTGAATCTATTGCGGGTTTGGAACAGCATGAGGGTGAGTAAATGATGACAGAATTTTCATTTAGGGCTGAATTAACCTTTTAAGATGGCGTAACGCATCGAGACAGCATGTCATATTGTGGGCTCATATGCTTGCCTGTACACAATATGCATTATCAATAAGGTAGATATTAAATCCGATCTTTTAATATCTTTGTCTCAAAGCACTAAGTAAATGTTTTAGAATGTCCTGCTGTTTCTAGTGGATAAAATACTGCAGCAGGTGCAGATCTTTTCTTGTTTGTTTTGTTAATGTGATCGAAACATTAGTGGCTAATGGAAAGCACGCATCACAGGTCTTTATTACAGTTTTATGGATGTTTTGTCCTCCATGTGACTGAAAATCATCAAAAGTATTTATTTTATTTATTTTGTATTAAAAGGCACCTAGTTTACCCCTTTTCAAGATTTAAGGTAAATCTTTTGTGTCTCCAGAATGTGTCTGTAAAGTTTCAGCTCAAAATAGCCATCAGATTATTTATTATACCTTTGTGTGTATTGGACATTTGAGCTGTTTTCACTTTGTAGCTGTTTTGGTGCCTGTGCCTTTAATGCAAATGAGCTGCTTCTCCCCGCCCACCGTTCCCACATTTAGCTTTGCACTATTTTTGCATGACAAATGTGACAGGATACACGTTATTATCCACTGCTGTATGGACATCTGTTATGTTAATGTAAACTTAAGTCCATAAACCGGGATTGAAGAGTCTTCTTTTATAATTGTACTGACACTATGCGGCTGTGGTGAAGAATTAGAAGTGATTTTACTGTCTTTATTACAAACATGCACTGTTTTAGAAACATTTCAAACTTGTAAAACTCATTCTCGGGCGACGCGGTGGCGCAGTGGGTAGCATGTTCGCCTCACAGCAAGAAGGTCGCTGGTTCGAGCCTCGGCTGGGTCAGTTGGCATTTCTGTGTGGAGTTTGCATGTTCTCCCCGTGTTGGCGTGGGTTTCCTCCGGGTGCTCCGGTTTCCCCCACAAGTCCAAAGACATGCGCTATAGGTGAATTGGGTAAGCTAAAATTGTCCGTAGTGTATGTGTGTGAATGAGTGTGTATGAATGTTTCCCAGTGATGGGTTGCAGCTGGAAGGGCATCCGCTGCGTAAAACATATGCTGGATAAGTTGGCGGTTCATCCCGCTGTGGCGACCCCAGATTAATAAAGGGACTAAGCCGAAAAGAAAATGAATGTATGAATGAAAACTCATTCTTGTGGTGCTGCTGAACACAGAGAGCTGAAGAGATCGTTTAATCCCGGTTGCTTTGCGCACGTCCTGTCTTGTGGATATGATTACACGCGTTACTACGGAGACATGCTAATACGCGGCTGTCATTCAATTTGGTGGGCGGGGAAACCGCACCCCTACGTCAAGTTGTAGTCGGCCTCAAAACGGGAGGGATTTGGATCCTATATTTAACGTCAGAAAAAAAAAAAAGAGACTTATTGTGTATTTATCACTCCAGTATGGCTGTGGACACACTATACCTACACACAGTTCTGTCCAAACAGCTCACAAAAGAGGATTTTCATCATAGGTGCCCTTTAAGTAAGAATGCATTATATTGACCAAGCTGCAAAAGCTAAGCTTCATAGCTGGTTTAGCTGCAAATGAACATGTTATTCCTGAAAGATCAAGTGACACAGAAGCTTGGAGTAATAATGGTGAAAAATAATAAAAAATATACAGTGGTGTGAAAAAATTGTTTGCGCTTTTTTTTGCATGTTTGTCACACTTTAATGTTTCAAATCATCAAACAAATTTAAATATTAGTCAAAGATAACAGAAGTAAACACATCATGCAGGTGAACACATCAAGTTTTTATTATTAAAGGAAAACAAAATACAAAACTACATAGCCCTATGTGAAAAAGTGTTTGCTCCTAAACCTAACAACTGGTTGGGCCACACTTACACTCAAAAAAACTGTTTCCTGTTTGTTCAAACTACTTATTTAAAATGAGCTGAAACCACACAATTCTTGAGTTTTTTTGGTGAAAACTTAATTGTTTTTTGTTCAATCCACTTAAATTTGTAAAAACTAATAAGCTAACTTAATTCCTTCATGTTGTCCCAACACAAATGTTGTGTGGAACCTAACATTTTATACAGTGTAGATGCAACATCTGTTACACTGTTGTGGAGGAATTTTGGCCCAATCATCTTTGCAGAATTGTTGTAATTCAGGCACATCGGAGTGTTTCCGAGCATGAACTGCCATTTTAAAATCATGCCACAGCATCTCAATTGGATTCAGATTAGTACTTTGACTAGGCCACTCCAAAGTAATTTATGCGTTAATTTGTGTTATCTTTGACTAATATTCAAATTTGTTTGATTGAAACAATAAAGTGTGACAAACACTTCAATGCAAAACATTTTATTCACACCACTGTATATATTTTACAACATTAATGTTGCTAACAATGTTACTGTATTTTGCTTAAATTGTGACCCTGGTGTGCATAAGACATATGTGTAAGCAGTATGTAGAAGTAGAAGAAGAAGAAGAAGAAGAAGAAGATCCCAAACATCTGAAAGCTAATGCAAAACTGCTAGCAAAACATTGCTAAGATTTATATCTGTACATTAAACAAAAAATGTATATTGTATTTTATATATAAATATTATTTTTAAAATACAATAAAAATGTACAGAAATATTTGTTTATGATTAGTATTATTATTTTTATTATTATTATAATTTTTATTCAAGTTGCTAAAAAAATTACATGTAAACCTGTTCTTTTAGAGCTTGGGTTCAGTTAAAATGTTGCCAGGAAAATATAGAATTTGAACTGATGGTCAAAGATAAAAAAAAAAAAGCCTTTAAAACTAGATGTTATTTTTAGGAGTTCCTCTGTGCAATGTCAATCCACTAAACCAGTAAATAAAGACATTGTTCATTCTTTGTTTTTCTAACGCATTTCAACAATATTGGAATTCTATGGGTATGTTTCTGAGTAAAGGGAACCAGATGCTACTAGATGGTTTTGACTAGGACAAAAGCAAACAATCTTAACCAACATCGAAACAGGAAATTCTTCAAACTATTTAAGGGGCCAAACTCCTCTATTTACTTTTGGATGTAGTAACCTGAACCTATAGTATGGGCAGCTATATAAGGAAACAATTGGAAGTTCCTCTGGATTTACTGAATTTAATAGGTGTGGGTTTGAGTAAAATGTTAAAATTTGTTTTAACCTATAAAGGTCTGATCAATTTTCTTCCGCATTTCAAATAAAAATATTTAGTTCTCAGTTTTTACACATTAAAATACAGCCTTTCACAATCAGACAAAATTCTTTACAACCACAAACATGCTCCACTTACTAAATATACAAACAGGAAAAAAGGAGATATATAAATATATATTCTAATATATTAGGGGTAATCTATTCAAAGTGACTGTAATCATCATACAGAATTTGAAGTGCAACAAACATGTGTATGACAAGTGATGAACACAAAGAGTTCACCAATAAGGAAAAGCTATATTGGAACTGCATTGTCCAAAAATATTATTCATCCACTTCTTCCTCTGTTAAATTCACATCTTTGATACAACTGATGAAAGGACTCCATATATTTTCAAATACATGCTGTTTAGCTTGTAGTATGCAAGTTATCTTTTGTAATGGAAGGCTTGACAACATCTGTCTTATCCACTGAATAGTATTTGGTCTTTGCATCTTTGTCCAAAGTAAATCTATACATTTTTGCATAGAATAAGCTGGGGTTTATACATTTTTGTTCGCTTTTACTATAATTTGGATTCTCTGTGTATAAACCCTGTAAAAAAACAGTGACTCTTACCTCTTCCCAAAATAATTTAATCTTCGTACATTGCCAAATACAGTGAAACAATGTTCTTCTATCTTCCAAACATTTTGTGCAAATATCTGGTATGTTTTTATTATATCTATTTAATTTTACTGGTGTTACATATGTCTGCATTATTCATTTATACTGTAAAGGTTTACGGCGTGAATTTATAGACATAGTTTGCGCCTTATTACAAACTTCTTTCCAATCCTCACCCAAAAATTCAAACAGTATGAATTTTCAGATGAGTAAATTGTCAGCAACCAATAAACTTCTGATATGACACCCTTTCTTAAATGATCATTAATAATCATGATTTCTAAAGATGAAAATGGGGGTCATTAATAGCATTATCTTGATGTTTTAAAGGTTTTGTTTTTAAGAAAATGACAATTGTTTACAATAACCAATTGTCATTTTGTTTGTTTGTTTTTTTAAATCAGGGTTATTCCACAAAAAAATATTTCATACATTTTCTTAAGTTACAAAATTGTATTGATTTGTCTAAAAAATCTATATAAACATGTCTGAGAATATTGCACGATTTTATATTTTAAGCATAAAACAAATAATAAATAAAAACATTTTTAGTTTATATTTTAATAAACTGTTATAAGATCTTTATAATATAAAATAAAAATTATATTAATATATAATAAAACCTTTAAATCTACAGAAAGTGACATTTTTGATCGATATTTTTCCAATATATGAGAAGAACACTTGCAAACAACCACAAAATCTCCACAATCTCCCTCCAGGAAGGCGTCAAATAAAACACAAAGGTAGTTCACAAAAGCGAATCACGGTTGCATAGAAACAAAATCGCAAAACATCCCTTTCCCTTTTCTTCATTAGTCCTGACCCATAGTCAGACATGCGCTCTCAGAAACATTACACATTCACGCTCCATCAGCTGACTGAGCTCTTCAGCCATAAAGAGAAGCAAACCAAACAACAGCTTCCCTCAGAGCAAAGTCTGCAAATACTGACCACAAGCACAAATGTGTCCATGGTGATTACATAAAAGCTCACTGGTGGTTTGTGTGACAGATGTCTCCCGCTGGACTTCATCTTCCTGTTATGCAAGAGCAAAGCGGCCTGCAGAGAAAACTTAAAAGACAAGACCTGCACCTCATCCTGCTCATAATCACATAGCAAACACAAGCAACCAGAGAATTCCTGGATTAAATGAATCATGATTCAACAGGTCACTCGAATATTCCACTCGAAAAAGTGATTGATTTATGTTTGCAAATGTTAAATTGAAGCAAAATTTTCAACCATTTTTCCGATAGTCGACAAAAATAAAAGCTTTTTTAAAGGTCAAAGGTTCGTAATGCATTTGAAATCTGTAAACTGTTTTCTTATTCTGGGTGTGCTTTATTATTATTTTATTTATCTTATATTTTAGGAATGAACTGATCAGCAACTGAAATAAGTGAATGGATGAATAAACGAATGAATGAACGAATGAATGAATGGATGAATGAACAAATTATTATTATTTTTTAAGATCATGTTAGTACATATACTCCTTTTTATTAATAAAAAATTTTTAGAAATACTTTGAAGTTTCAAATCACACATGAACTACACTAAAATGATGTTATATGTATCTAAATTTTAGAATAATTATCTGAGAGTGACTGTATTAACACCATCGGAACACATTTTTTATTTGTAATAGCTTTTATTTTATAAAACCTGCAGTTATTTTTAACAAAACAACCTAAATATTTCTCTGAATGTTTTCAGTCAAAATGAATTCCTTTCATTTTCAGAAATATTCACATTTAGATGAAAATTATTGGGTTTTTTTTGCAATGGTTCGTAAGTTACACATAAGTAGTTTTTGTGTGTGTGTGTGTGTGATCCATGCATACTTGTCCAAACTGATCTAAATGCTAAATTTATTTTTCAAATTGTATAGACAAAAAAAGTGTGTCGATGTGTGTAAAGTGTTTTAAAAAATGTCAGGCCAAAATCAGAATAAAGTTCCTGACAAAAAACATTTTTTGCTTTTTGTCAAATTTGCTGTATTCATCCAATCAATTTGTCTAGTGTATTAATAAATAAATAAATAAATAAGATAAACTGAGAAGTAAAACTAAAATAAATCCAAGCTAATTTAAACACTTAGAGCTGAGATTTTTTTTGACAGATTTGACAAAAAAGCCCTAAAAACTATCTACATAAAAACATAGACTCTACCAACAGTCTATAACAGTATACATTATAAAAACCAATATAACCATTTTCCCATATTTGAATTACTAAACTACCTACTGCTTTCCTAAGCCACACTTTCCTAAGGACAATAAAAGACATGTTTGCAACAACAAAAATAACTGAAAACATAAAATTAAATGAAGTAAATCTAAATATAACCCTCGTCTAAAAATAATACTGTCTGTATAGTGTACAGTATAATAATTTCTCTCTGTATAGTGTATATGCAAATAGTCTTGTCTTGTACTTAGCCAAAAGAAACCTTTTAAAGCAAGTAAAGCAGCTCCTCCTAAATGCATCCAGCTGGAACACAGCATGCTTGATCTGTTAAAACCTGTTTCTATGGCCACTGTTGATTTACTGGACAGCCTCCAAATGTTCACAATCAATATGTACAGATTTGTGTCACACTTGAATGAAAAACAACACAATCACATCCTATTGAGATGAGCATCTCAATAGAGAAAAACAAAACCATAGCAAATTCTACCTCAATAATGAATGAGAGGACGAGCCAAAGCACGATCCAATTAATGTTTAATAAATGGACATCAAAACAACCAGTAAACTATTAATAATTCAATGACCACAAAACAGAAAAAGAAATCATAATGAAGGATAAAAGCTCTTACTTTTCATATATCCGTTGACCTCTCATGAAAACTTTGGCTTCACTGTCCAGTGGAAAAGTGCCATCATCTTTCCTGAAACGGAAGAAGAGCTTCATATCTTTGAACTCCTTGTGCTCATCACAAACTGTGAGGGAAAAACACATTCAAAATAGGTTTGTTACAAGTGTAGCCAAAAGGTTAACAGTACACATGAATACACACTTCTATAATGGGCTAAAGATCAAACTAGCTTACTAGACAGCGTAACAGCTGAGATTATGTTTTGTTGTTTATTTGCAAATGAGGTTTTAAAGAATGTTTGCCCAAAATGACTATCAATGCTATCTTGATTTACAAATGTATTTCTTTTCTTCTGTGAAAAGCTGTGAATTTTGATAATATCATATGGTTACTGTTATCTCCAATATAATGAAAGTTAATGAGGAATGTGTGGTAACCTGTTTCAGCCACATAATAAATAATAATATTCACAGAACTTTCTTTCAAAAATGTTCCTATGCATATTAGTTCACACACATATCTATATACACAAAAACTTAAAATCACAGTCCAAAAATGTGTATGCATATGAAATAAAACTTTAATAAACATGAAAAATCAAGAGAAACTAAATATAAAATGTTGTTGAACTTGTGTAGTTTGTATTTTTTTTTTTTTTTCAAAAAACTCATTTGAATTTAAATGTATTATCTTTCTATTCCTAAAGATGCTAGATGACCAGACTCTTATTTTAATGGGTATACGGTTTAATAAAACTATTTTGTTTAAATGCACCAAAATTATTGACTATATTCACAGAGGAATGGATAAAAAAATTAATTGTACTCATTTATGCTGAGCACTATATGTAGACAAAATTATTGGAATCATTGAATCATTTTTCAAGTTTAAAATATTCTCCCCATTAAACAGAACTTGGGAGAAAAAATAAATAAATATATATATATATATATTGTCCTTTCTTTCCTCAGAAAATGTTTTTTTTTTTAGAATAACAAATGTTTTAGTTGTTGTGATTGATTTCAATTCAATTCAATTCATGTTTATTTATATAGCGCTTTTCACAATATAGATTGTGTCAACGCAGCTTAACATAGTTCTAGTAGAGTCCAGATTTCAGAGTTGAAGTTCAGTGTGGTTTAAATTTCACTGCTAAAAATGTAGAGCAAATCCACCGAAGCACAGCTTCACAAGTCCCAATCCAAGCAAGCTGAAAATTGGGTTGCTAGATTGCTTTCGTAACTTTTTTGAAGTTAAAACGTCCTGGTTATGTACGTAACCCACGTTCCCAGAATAGGAAACGGAGACGTGCGTCTCTTATCACTCAGCTAACAGCTGGAGACTCAGCTGCTGTGGCAGTGGAGACGCACGTCTCTGTTCCCTATTTGGGGAACGTGGGTTACGTACGTGGCCACCTGCTACCCAAGAGGGGAGACTTGATGGCAATAAGAACATATGGACTAGCCCTATGGAGGGGGAGTGCTACATATCATAAGCTGGATAGCGGGTAGGGAAGACACGGGTCCGCCTGGTCAGGGGGAACACTCCGTGGCTTAATAAGCATATGGGATCGCCATCGGGGACCACGCATAGCTGGCACCGAACCTCAGCATGTGGGTAGACCAAGAGTGGGCATACCAGACATCACACTGAGCCAGGCACTTGGCTCCTCCGCTGAGTCGGGTGCTGGGGGCCTCGGAGGAATTCTCTAGGGTTCGCCAAGCAGGAAACTTACTAGCAGAATAGAAAAAGCGCACGTATCTCCGGGTTAGGGAGCATGGTGCAGCAAGCGTTTTTGACACCGAGCTTAATTTCGTCCCGATTGACCGGAGTAACCCAGTAATCGGGAGGAAACCGACTCCACTCGAGGATTATAAAATCTTGTGAATGTGTTAGGTGTCGCCCAGCCCACAGCTCTGCATAATCTGCTAAGAGGCACTGCGTTCTCACGCCGAAAAACAGGCACCGCATTTTTTTATTTTTTTAAGTGTGCTCTCTCTCCAGGGGGACACAGCTCGCCCTGGCACATGAAGCGAAGGCAATGGCATAACTATAAAATGGACCAACCTCTGCTTTGATACGGCACTTCCCTTCTGCCGATCATAACAGAAAAGAGCTGCTTAAAGACGTATACTCTATGTGTCACATTAAGCGCAGTGTGCGGACATAGCAATAAAAGGGCTGGGTCTGCCTCCTCCGCAGACAGCACTTGCAGGCTCACTACCACTTTTAATATTAAAAGGGGTGGTAGGAGCCTTGGCACAAGCTGAACCGGGGTCTCAGGTAAACGTGAGAGTAGGCCGGTCCGAATTCCTGGCACGATTCGCTGACCGAAAATGCCACCGGAATCCTAACCCTCCTGACTGATACCAACACGACCAGCAGAGCTGCCTTCATGGACAGAAAACTTATAGATACTGAGTCGAGTGGCTCAACGAACCTAACCAAAACCGCTGGGGCTAGAGAGATCCCGAGAGGGCAAGAGAGGGGGCCGTGTATGGAATTAACCATCTCGTGCCACGCGCCTCTGAGGAACCGGCTGATCAGGTTATGCTTTCGCAGCGCGCTACCATCCGCCGCGCCACAGAGAGCGGGGATGGCAGCACGCCAAACCTTCAGTGTGGAGGGTGACAGCCTGCGCTCCAATTATCTTGAAGGAAGAAAGCACAACACTAATCTGGCATGTCCGGGGTTCTTCTCAGAGAGAAGAGCTCCACACAACGAATAGACTCCACTACAGGACATAGGCTTACCTATACAGGGTGTTCTAGCCTGAGTGACGGTGTTAACCATCTACTGATAGGTCACCTAAGTCCACCGCGCTCTGTCTTGAAACCCTCCATGGGGGTTCCAGAATGCTGCGCGGGTACCAGAGGGTGCCCGTCCCAGAAAAAGGAGTGCTTCTTCCGGGGAATTCGTCAGGGAGGGCCATCACAAGGAGTGTGAGTCCGGAAACTCGGGTCCGGTTGGGCCAAGGAGGCACAACGAGCGAAACCTGCTCCTCGTCTCCCCAACCTTGTGCCTTGCCGAGTCTGTGCGCGCAGGCTCACTGGGGAAAAACACATATTGCGAAAACCAAGGGGCAGCTGAGAGACAGTGCATCCGTGCAGAGCAGGGAAAGCAGCTGGCGAAGGGCCGCTTGGGAGAAGCTGCAGGATGACCTGGGCTTCTCTGAAGCATGGCCATAACAGCTGAACTGTGCCGGGGTGGAGTCTCCATTCTCCCAGAAACGTAACTGTCGTGAGAGCATGTAAGCTGGCACGGTAGAGCTCATACGGGATATGAATGGCATGCAGCAATTAACGGTTGATGTGCGCTATCGCAGCCGTGCTGGCCGTCCTAACAAACACGTGTATCCCCTCCCGTACCGGTAGGAACCGGTGGAGAGCAAGAAGAGCACTGCCAACAACTCCAGGTAATTGAATGCCAACGCAACCGAAGTCCAATTTATGAACCTGCAGATGCATGCTCGATACACACAGCCCACCAGCCCGTACTGGAAGCATCCGTCAGAATGACAGCATGACTGGACACTTGTTCTAAGGGCACCCAGGCCCGTAGAAGGCAAGGTCCATCCAGGGACCAAAGGTGCGGAGACACAGCGTGGTGATGGACACCCGGTGCGTCATGGGCGGTCCCCCATGCCCATCTGGGGACCCGATCACGAAGCCAGTGTTGAAGTGGTCTCATATGAACAATTGAGCGGCGTAATAGCGGCTACAAATGTCATATGCCCCAGGAGCCTCTGAAAAACTTCAGTGAGACCACCGTAACTGCCGAATTAAACGGACAGGACAGCACGAGACCAGCGCGCTAAAAGCGCACTGTGATAGTCTAGCTCCAACCCGAGATGAGAGAAGCTCTGCCCGGGGGAGAGTTTGCTCATTCTCGGTTGACCCAAAACCCCAACAGTCCGAGGTGCCGGAGCACCAGGTCCCTATGCATAATCGACTAATTCAAAGGTCTGACAAAAAAATTAACCCAGTCAATGAATAATCAAAAATGCCAATGCGCGTGCGCCGAAGAGGCACAGGGCATCCTCCACGCATGGAACAGGGAGAGACCGAAGGGGAGGGCCATTTACTGCCATGCTCGGCCCCCGTCGCACACCTGTAAAAACACGGTTATAAGGAGGGAGAGAGCGAGACATGGAGTGAGCGTCCTTCAGGTCTATAGCTGCAACCAATCCCGCAGACGGACGCACTGGGGGATGCGTTTCTGCATGAGCATCTTGATTGGCATCCTGAACAGATGGCAGATCAAAACACACAGATAGGATTGGTATAACCCACCGCTCTCTGGGTACGATGAAGTGGGGGCGTAAACCCACTCTTCATCTCGGCTGGAGGGACCGGCTCGATTGTATCCTTGGCCAGGAGGATAACAATCTTCTCACGCGAGACAGGGGTGGCATAGCGATGACCTCTTAAATACACACCCATGAACTCGGGAGGCCAACAGCGAATTGAAACGCATAGCAGAGTCTGACAGTCCGTGTGAGCTACTACGACAGGCTGAGCAGCACTAACCAGGCTAACAGAGTCCGAACGAGCAGCATCACCGGAACAATCGCTGACGTACCCGCGGAGGGGCAGCTTTGGGATGGGGAGTGCTCACCCCGGGAAGCAGAGCATCCCGAGGAAGAACTGAAAATAAAAGATCGACTCTTACCTTCCTCCCCGGATCCCGCAGAGAGGCTGCGAGAAAGGAGCTCATCCTCTGGCGCCCTCAAAGCCTGTGGCAAAGTGCACCAAAGCTGAAAACTGGAAGGCAGCGCGTCCCATGCTGGCAGCAATTAGGCTTCCACACCCAGAGGGAGGAAAAGCCGTTCTTTTCGGATCGCTACATTCATTCACAGGGGTGCCCCGGCCCTCCACCGGGGAAAGAACGGTTCTCCTCCTCTCCAAGTGGCCCGCCTTAGGTTCACTTCACAGTCCGATTACCGGACATTACGGCGACCTATGACGGGAGCGTCAACTTCCTGGGGGGGCCGCGGGAAGAGCCCTCTCGGTGAGGAATAGCCAGCAGGGACGGGTCCGGTGGGGGAGCAGTTTTCTGAGCCCACCAGGAGATGTTGTGCTCCATCGCGCACGGCTGATCTCTCACCACCGAGGACTCCTGGGTAAAGTCCCAGACGGTGTCGCCGAGTAGGCCTGCCTGGGATATTGGCACACCAAGAAAGCATACTTTTTTGGCACGGCGCATATCTGCCAGGGTAAGCCAAGGGTGGCATTTCCGGACCACTGTGTGGCCATCGTCCTCCCTTACGCATAAGCCTGGGAAAGAACCGGCCCTGTGCAGCACAGCAGGTGCTGTGGTGCAGGGCAGAAGCTGCATGGCCCGCAGCGGTGTGGGCTCTGGCCATGAGAGACACAGATAACCCACCCGCCTTGGACGGGGGTCTCAGTTTACCCCTCCAGGTGGTGGCGCCCACCACCTGAGAGATAGCTTCGTACCCACTGGCCACCTCGCCATCAGGGGAGGTGAAGGCGGAAGCGCAGACCGGGCGGAGGAAAAACGCCCTCTATGCCAGCGTGCGCTCGCTGTGCGCCCCTGGGAAGAAGTGGACGGGAGCTGGAAGATTCATCTTACATCAGCCCACACGCCACACCTCTAGTCGGTCCGGCGGTGAGACTGGGGGACAAGCCATCTCCAGCCACACCGCCGAAGCAGCCCAGGAAGCGCAGCCATCATGTTTGATTCGAGAACCGTGACCACGCATTGCACCCCTTAGGATGGAAGCGAACCCGGTCTGTCATCTGAGCATGACAGCTCGCCCTCCGATGTCGCAATGGACATCTGATCTCCAGTGTCATCAAGCGGAGGCACGGGCATCTCGGGGGATGAACCGCACAACCACTCAAAGCTTGGATGGAGCGCGCTGTGGAGGAGTGGGGGGTCCGTGGGCCCGGAGGCGACGGATAAACCCCCACTGTAATCCTCAGATCTGTCTGCGTGCTAACCTCTTTCACGGGGAGCAACGGGGGTGGCTTGGAAGCCGCGATCTCAGCTGTGCAACAGCCATGCCCTCACAGTGAGAGCATGAGCTGTCCGCGAGCACCGCATCGACATGCTGGACCCCCAGACCTGTGATGCGATACCCGTGCACATCATCCGGAGATAGGAACCACCGCATCCAGAAACACACAGTCAGAACAGCGTCTTGAAAAAGACGTGTTGATTGACTGTGTTGCTCTTTTAATGGAAACTGCTCTTTTGTGCACACCAGCAAAACGCCCAGGGTACAGAAAGCCCAGATTGACTGCCGCTGTCGTGTCATCTCCCGCACTGTTGAGTAAACTGGTTTCAGTCTTGAAATCAGGTTGGCAGATAGAGTGTCTTCAGTCTCGTGAGAGGCTCTGAAAGCTAAATTCTAGTGCTCGCTTCTCAGCTGGCAGCTTATATAGCACTAATGGCTAATCACTGTCAGCTGTGGAGCTGAGCTCTGCCAATTCATTTTGGCATTCATTGGCCCATTTTCTTACTCTTCAGAGTGATTGATCATCTGAAGTACTCCCGTAGTCTGTTAACAGACGCACGTTGGAGTTCCCATATGAAGGGGAACATTGGTATTGTGTTTTCTAAAAATTTGACTTTGTTTTCGCTATTTTATGTAGTTTGTTATTTTACAAACCTTTTTGTTATGTTATACAAAAAAAATTCTTAATACTACATATAAAATGAAAACCAAATAATAAATTGTTGGAATCCCAGTGTTATTAAAATAAAACAGTCAGTTACTTCCCCTTCACTGAAGCTCTAAAATAAACGCACAAAGTCAACTGGGCAAAAAAGCCTACTTATAATTTAGGCACAATTCTTATGTAACATTTTTAGTAGCTCCCCTTCCCATTTACCTTCATTATATTGAAACAAGTGTGATCTTCAGACACATTTAAAACAACATTCATAAAATGTGAATATTCCAGAATATTCCACTTTGGGTAAAACAAATATTATGATATATAAAAAAAAGTTCAAATAAGTGGTGGACAAACGCACCATGGTGAATGATCCTATGGTCAAGGAGTTTCTGCATGATCTTGTTGGCAGTATCTCTGTCAGATGCTTCCTTGTGCTCCATCAGCCAATCAACAATCTCCTTGCCCACAAAGCAGTTGGGATATGTGCGGAGATGATGCCTCCTGTCTTTAATCACCTTTGCTTCGTGCAGTCGCAGCCTGGAAAACATGATATGAATCAGACCGAGAGCTATCCTACCATCTGTTTCAGTGGCAGTTCTTCATTTAGTAATAAGCATTAAATCACCTGCAATACAAAACCTGTAACATCACGACACACTTTTTAAAAACTGACCTTCATACCTAGATTTACTGAGCTATAATTGTCCTGGGTCACTCCATGAATATTTATCCTTTTACCATTCTCCCACCCCACCCATGAGCTAGTTTAGATTAGTAACTAGGCTGGTTTTGTTACGCAGACCTGGCAACCATTGTATTTATCTAGAGTGAGTGAGATATCTTTAAACCATCAGTGTTTTGCTCTTGAGTTGTGTTGTGGATGAAATACAGGCTAAATTATAATTATAGTCAACAAAAGGGACTGACAAAGATCTATTAGGAGTTGTATTTTAAAGCTTTATCATATATGAAAACAAAGGCAGAAATTAATATCAGCCTTTGCATGAACAGATGAGTTTTTGAAGTTTATTGGCATCTTTTCACTTCAGAAAAAAAATCTGAGTATGAGCTGAGTGATGTGACACTAAATGTGCATTAAGCACTTATACTCAGCAGTTTACACGTGTACATGTGTCGTCATTAGAAACATACATGACAAATTTCACAATGTAAATGTTAAACTAACAAAAGATACAGTTAAACAGACCTTATGCATCTTCAGGGTGGCTCTGAATAATTGTATAATCCATATATCCCACATTTTCCATTCAAATGGTTATAAAACACGAACATGTAAAGAAAGAATAAAAAGTTTTGTTTTGTATTTTTCTTTAAAGCAAATGCCCTGTTCTTTATGATATATTAAATTATTATATATTCTCAGTAGAAAATATTCTGAGGGTCATCCAATTTAGGTCATCAACAAAAATGCGAGAGTTTAGTCAAGTGCAAACATATGACTTTTGTTGTCGGTTTTGTCTCAGAACAGTTAATACCATGACTGTATTGTACTTGTCTAATTGTATTCATCATTATTATGTCATCTGATCTTATGTAAGAGTTTTTTACTGCACCCTTAACTTAATCCTCTGAGTAAGATTAAGATTACTTTATGACAATAGGCCAAACCCTAGTCACGCTCAATTTAACTCTTGAAAGAAATGAACACCTTCACTTAAAACCAACAACGGAATCATTCACCGAGATACTAAAAATTCTTTCATCATTTAAACCTGTATGTCTTTCTTTCTCCTGTCAATCAATCAATCAACCCATAAATGAACCAATTAATCAATCAATCAATCAACCAATTAACCAAAAAATATTAAATAGTAAATATAATTACCTTTTTTTTAATCATACATTAAAATTCAGTGGAGTCCTACAACATTTGGGACCCCACTGACTTTCATTGTGTGGGCAGAAAGAGTTTATTAAATTTTAAAAATATCTTCTTTTGTGTTTTTTGCAGACAGAAAGACAGGGTCTTGAAAGATATGAGGGTGAGTAAAAATGACAGAATTGTCATTCAACAACTGTGAACTGTCCATACTTCAATGTGTTCACTCTGAAAAGTACAAGTAAACCATAAGAAAGTTAAAAGTGTGCTGGCAGAGATCACACACCCCATAACAGCCATCATATCTTGTCCTGACACAGATAGATACATATGCTGAATTATATTATCAGCAACGAGCAGTTGGTGCAATGGAGCAGGGCAGACAAGTGACTGAAGACCCAATGGTTGCAGGCAGTATTCACACCATTAAAGTGCACTTTGGCACTTTCTGACACTGAACAATACAGCAATGTGACACACGTGGTGCAACAGTGTCATAGCCTGAGTGAAATGACAGCTATATGACTGGTGTTTTCCACCAGCAATAGGGTGGGCATTTAAAACAAGGAGGAAATTAATGTTGGCGTACATCAATTTGAAACTAATCCGAATTAATGATTGCTTATTGGTCATTTCATGTTTTGCATGCAGTTCATCAAACGTTAAATAAGCTAAATTGTTTCAGATGCTGTTTTTCTGTTTCTATGTTTCTATTGAAAATTATATTTGAAAATAAAAATATGTTCATGGCTACAAATGTTAACTAAAATAGTGAGAAATTAACTTTTTTTTGCACCTGACTTGAAATAAAACTTTAACCCTGCACACCTTGCCTTTAATAACATGAAAAAAGATGTATGAATTTAGCTACAAAAACCCTTCTCTAAACCAACAAAACTGACCTGAGAAGACCAACTGGAAGTTGCAGAACTTTATCAACGCTATATCCATTTAACTGGAAAACGTACTGTAACTACAATAAATGACTTACTCAATATTGTACCGTACATTGTATTTGTTTGATTTAATAAAAATACAAATATCTCTTTTTCTTTTTCAGTCTGTCAATGTTTGCCCTTGCTGATTATTTACACCTGTCCAAGCAGCAAACATAGAAAGGGGTCAAGTGAACCTGATGGCCTGATATCTGAATCAGGTTAACCTGAGCTGTGAACAGAGCAAAATGTGGGTTTGCTGTCACTGCCTGATAACTGATTATACAAACCTGAGTCAGCTGTACATAGAAAGTGGAAGTGATACCACCAATCAGACTAAACTGTGACCTACAATAACAAACATTCCCACACAACTGGGGGTAAAAATGATACCTTAATACTTGTCAAAGATCCATTAATAATAATATTACCATAATTATATACACCTGATACAAATGCACATTTAGGAGGCTGAATCTCACATTAATGACCATAAATAAAAAAAAAGAATAAAAAAAAGTTGTTGCAAGCAAATTGGCAAGTTGGCAAAATGTTGCAAGCAAATCTGGGTGTTGCAAGCCAATTGACGATTCGATTCTATTCATGTTTTTTTAAGGTTTTGATTCGATTATGTTTGCCAGTACTGGGTTACGGCAGGAAGGGCATCTGCTGCGTAAAACATATGCCAAAATAGTTGGCGGCTCATTCCAATGTGGCGACCCCTGATAAATAAGAGACTAAGCTGAGGGAAAATGCATGAATGAATGAATGATTCGATTTTAATTTGATTCTATACTAGTTAATACAACTTAGCAAGGTTTTATTTAAAACAATACTTTTGCATAAATGGAACACATATTTAAATATAAATACAAAATTGCTAAACTGAATGTCTACTCAAACAAACTCAGCTATATTAAAGAATTAGACATTTACATTAAAAAAGCCCACAAAATCATGGTTAATAATTACTTTTTACTTTTACCTTGAGTGACAAACACAAGTTAACTGCACATTTAGTATTACTGTAAAGAAATGTAAGCATGCAACAATGAAATTCAAATAACACCTTCTAGAAATGAATTTTTAAGATTTTAAATATTCAAAACAGGAGCATAAAACTTTTGTCTGGACATTGTGTACAAACTGTCTAAACTAAACAAGATATTTGGAAGATGTTTACACTGGATAGGGCAAGGAAGTATTTGAAATTCATTTGTCCTCTGTGTCAGTAGTGCTTTGAGCACGTTGGAAATAGAAAGGGCCACCAATTGTAGTTTACAATTCACATGTAGTTTAGACAGAGTCATAGATTATAGTGGCTTTTATTGTTTTAGTCTGGCTGCTTGCGTTTGGTGTAGACGTGTTATTAGCACTTGCGGGCAACTTGCAAATGACAGTAGTTTTGTCAATCTCATCTTTACAGTCATTGTCTTTAAACATGAAGTATTTAATCAGACTTTATTAGTTGCCATGATCTTTTGATCTATCAAAAGATCTAACATGATTTTCTTTTCATTTTTTTGTGGGATAATTCAAAAGTTGGGGCATCTTTAGGAAGAAAGCTGAAGTGCAGAAAATATTGACATCCTGTGAAGTAGAGTACAGAGTTTAAGAATTATTTTTGGTTTTCTCAAATCAATATTGTTTGGTTAAATTGAAGACTGATTCAAATCATTTTTTTTACCCATTTTTAATGAAGTGTTATATTTTAAAGTTGCTAGACATCCTATAAGACAGCTGTGTCTGGTACTGTTTCAGCAATCGTTAATCAGATGTATTGACTAAACACTTTTCTGCTCCTTTCACTATCACAGTCACAGTCCGTTGACAAAGGAGCAGCTGTCTGAGAAAGGATAGAGCCACAAACATATTACAAAAGATTTCTGCATAAATGTTCTATCCAATATATAGTATACTTGTGAATGATTCAGGTCAGGTTTCAGGTAAAAACTCAATTGAAATTAATGTTTAACAATTACTGAAAAACAAACCTGTTGTGACCTCTAAGGTTGTTATCCAATTGAATATATAATTTAACTTACAGGATTTTTTTAAACATATGACTAAATGAAAAATTAACCAAAAAACAAACAAACAAACAAACAAACAAACAGCACAGCTAAAAAAAAGTTGACAGGCACTAATTCACTCTAATGTGATCTCATGTGAGTGACCATGTGCCCTGCCTTCATGTCAGTGAACACATCATCAGAGAAGTCAAAGAAAGAGGGAACCCAGATAGCAGACCTAATTTAAACAGCATTTGGTCTAGAAACTGCTATATACAAAGACCTGATAAATGTATTTAAAAGGTAATATAGCCTAAAAGAAGGGAATAAGTCGAAGGAAAGTGAGTGTTTTAAGAACATTATAAATTATTCATTCATTCATTTTCTTTTCGGCTTAGTCCCTTTATTAATCTGGGGTCACCACAGCGGAATGACCCGCCAACTTATCCAGCATATGTTTTACACAGCGGATGCCCTTCCAGCTGCAACCCATCACTGGGAAACATCCATACACACTCATTCACACACATACACTACGGACAATTTAGCCTATACCCAATTCACCTATAGAGCATGTCTTTGGACTGTGGGGGAAACCGGAGCACCTGGAGGAAACCCACGCCAACACGGGGAGAACATGCAAACTCCACACAGAAACACCAACTGACCCAGCCAAGGCTCGAACCAGTGACCTTCTTGCTGTGAGGCGAACGTGCTGCCCACTGCGCCACCGTGCAGCCCTACATACTATATATTATATTAAAATGTGAAAATAACATAACACATAACATGAAAGTATGTTATGCTATTAATTTATTTAGTTTTGTTTTTTTCTTCAGGCTTTAAGATTGCACAGTAATATAGGCCTATAACTTTTTTACCCAACACTGCACAGTGCAGAAGAAGTGTCTGCATGCAAAGTGTTTGTGTGCTATCAGGTAAGGGGTCATTTTAATTAAACATTAAGGTGATTTTAATTAAACATTAGGATGGCACATTCATTTTAATATAAAAATAATGAGCAAGGGTGAACATTTTACATGAAAAACTGCACAATTCCACACACAAAAAATTACTGCCAGTGGTTAATTTCAAGTAGGCTAACTTCCCAATACAATCGAAAAAACTATTAGCCTATTGCTAATTCTTTGTTTAAACAGTCACATTGCAAAGTTAAAGAGCTCTACTGACAGCGACGCGACAAACCGGAGACGTCGCGCGCTTGCTGCAATAACGGGAGGTTTTCCGTTTTGACGCGTCGCTTCGGCGTAATTGGGGTGTGAAGCCACACCTACCGTAACTGTTCTCCGGTAACGAGGACTTCGGCCATGCGCTCCAGCTCAGCAGCCTTCTTCTGCATGGTGTTCCCGATGCCGTCCATCTCTGACAGCCGCGCTGAATACCAAATCATACACTCTGATGTGACAATTCAACGCCTGGATAGGAAAAACACTGTTTGAGAATAAGTTGACATGCACAGCGTGCTTGAGCTTGTATTCATTTTATAACACGCCTCGTATGACATATTTTGAAAGGCGTGATTATTGTTATGACAGCCTTAGTATTTGAGCTGGACGAGCGAACTGGTCAGTTGAATGAAATGATATTATGTCATCCGAAACATCCCATAATGTAAAAACATCGAAACAAACAAGCGATGATGAGACAATATTTACCTTAGTTCCGATGCAGAAACCTCAAACTGATCCTTGGCAGAACAATAACAGCGGTGTCAATAAAAGAGCATCACTGTTCAGCTGATCACAGCGTAAAACGACTTGGAATAACTTGTGTTTTTTGTGTGCCATCAAGTGCCCTCAGTTCAGCCAACAGTAGCCTATATCCCGTCGTGTGCAAAATGAACCCCAAAATCACGCAATAAATCACGTCGAGGATTCAAACTGAAGATTATTCCTGAACAAAGACTCCAGACGATTTATTTTCATCATGACATTGTGGATTGTTTACTATTCTGCACTGAAAGCACGTTACTGTCCATGTAGGGCGAGTCAACTTGACCATCCTCAATAGGGGGAGTTTACCACGAGGGGCGGAGCCTCAGCACATCACTCACTCTCAAACGCTCACTTTAAATGCCCAGTCAAAAAGAAAAGAAAAGTATTATATATGGGAAAAAATACAATTTAAAAGAAAATTATAAAAATTATCTGATATATCTGTTTTTGCAAATGAACTCTTCCTTTAAGGTCATCTTAATAAAAAAATATATAATAAAAAATACATTTCATAATGAAATATATGTACTTGTTTTATACTATGTGTAAACGTTTAATCCTCATTTATTAATAACTATGCATATAATAATTTTAAGTTAATAAATATGAAACCGTCATAACAGACTTGTCTAATTAATTCATCAAAAATAGCAATAAAATTAAAAACAAAATACTTACAAAAAAACTTACATTTGTATTAGCTTTTAAAAATATTTTTTCTCATCTGAAACTTTTAATTAAAAATCCAAATATTTATAATTATTTTCAGAAAAAAATAAAAATGTTACATGTTTAAAATTAAGAAGAATGTGAGGTAAACATGAGCCACTGATTGTTTATTTTGTGCAACTTTTAAATGTCCATTATTAATAACATTTATCAATTATTTATTGATTGATTTTATTATTTTATCTATATTTTCTTTGTATTTTTAAATTCATAACTTACAACAATGAACATTATTGCCAGCATCAAAACAATAATATTACATAACAATCACACACGATGAAATGTGTTATGCAGCGGCATCTAGTGGACACGTGACGTTTACGCAAGATTACGCGCCAGGCTGAATTGGTTCACGCTCATTGGTTGAAACTACTGTCGATCAGCGGTATCTTCTTCCGGTCAAAATATTGCGGGAAAGTTGAGCGCTGACAACAGCAGACGTGTTTGTGTTCAGTAGATCTGTATAAAAGTAATTCTGACAGCATGAGGACGTTAGAAGAGGTTCAAGGAACGCTACAAATCGCCAAAGTAAAAGAAGAAGACCTGCAGCCCGTCACTTACTGTCTGTCTTTCGGAGACAATGTGTCGTCGGGCGATTACTGTCTCATGGAGGTGGATGAGACTCTCTGCAAACACATTGAATCAGGAAAGAGGTAGCAAAGTGGTTATTACATTGTTTCTTTTTTTAAAGATGAATACTTAGCTTACAATTTTAGCATTAATTTAGATGATCGCCGCAACAATGTTTTTTGTGAACCTCACTAAATAACTATTGCGTTCTGCATTCTCTTGTGAAAAAAAATACACATTATTTAAAAAAATAATTTAAATAATTATTATGGAAATAGAATGTTTATGAAAGTGCTAACTGAATGTTATATATTGTTATAATTACTGAATTATATTTTCTGATATTTTGAGAGATATTTCTAATTAATCGTTCATTCATTCATTAATTCATTTTCTTTTTGGCTTAGTCTCTTTATTAATCTGGGGTCGCCACAGCGGAATGAACCGCCAACTTATCCAGCATATGTTTTACGCAGAGGATGCCCTTCCAGCTGCAACCCATCACTGGGAAACACCCATAAACTCCCATTCACACACATACACTACAAACAGTTTAGCTTACCCAATTCGCTTATAGCACATGTCACATGCAAACTCCACACAGAAATGCCAACTGACCCAGCCGAGGCTCGAACGAGCGGCCTTCTTGTTGTGAGGCGACAGCGCTACCCACTATTATCAATTTATAACCTGAAATTTGATATGCTATACATTTCCAAAACATTATTCTTAAACAGAATATGATTAAGAACTTTAAAAAAAGGCATAAATCATAAGTTGTTTCTAAATTTGAGTTTGTTGACATCTCAGCATGATTTTTGCAACACATTTTTGACTGTGAAGAACACAAGTGTGTTCTACAATTTGTATGTGAGTTTGTGTGTTTACATGGCAACTGCCAAAACTTTTTACCTTTAACCTTTTTTTATTTATATTCAGATGAAGTAAAACACACACACACACACACACACACACACACACACACACACACACACA
>CAIGQV010001633.1:4695918-4728710 GCA_903798115.1 Danio jaintianensis
ATATATATATATCCCTTCTGTGAAATTATCATTCTTTTTTTAAATATTTCCCAAGTGATCCAGATCAAGGGCATTTTTTTCACAGCATTTCCTATTGTATTTTTCTCTTGGAAAGAGGTTTTATTTGTCTTAGTTTGGCTGAAATAATACAATAATATAACTGCTAAGGTCAATATTATTAGCCCCCTTAAGTAATTATTTGTTTGATTGGCTACAGAAAAAAACTAGTGTTGTCCAGTCACTTGCCTAATTAACCTCACTTGCCTAGTTAACCTAATTAACCTAGTTACGCCTTAAAATTGACCTTGAAGCTTAATACTAGTATCTTGCTAAACAAATGGTACAATAATACATTCTGTCATCATAACAAAGACAAGAGAAATTAATTTAGACTTGAGAAAAAGAAATGTTAATACTCACAAAGGAGAAGGATATACATATTTATCAAAGTATTTTCAAGTGTCAAGAAGTTCAGTGAGAAGTATTATCAAGAAGTTTAATCCGAACCACACCTTGGAGAAAAAAAAATTCCAAAACTTTGAAAAGAAAACTAGCGAGAGAGTTTTCTAAAGACCCAAGACACTAGTGAATGACTTGTCCAAGTCTTGGATTGATGTCTCAATGAAGATGGCCCCTAGAGCTCTGCACAGAAGTGGACTGCAAGATTGTCAACCAAGAATGACACCACTTTTAAAGAAGAGACACCTCCAAGCTAGACTTAAGTTTGCCAAGGACAACCTAGACAAAAGTGATGAACGCTGGAAATGTATCCTTTGGTCAGATGAAATGAAACTAGAGCTCTTTGGCCATAGAGATGTTGCCTATGTTTAGAGGAAGAACGGAGAGGCGTTCCACCTAAAAAAGAACACCGTTCCCACAGTGAAACACGGCAGTGGGAAGAATGGGCTAACACTCCTCAGGAGACAGGCTCGAAACTTGTTCGGCGCTACAACTGGTGGGTGTTATTAAGCGAAAGGGATACACCATTAACTATTAACATCAGAGGGCTAATAATTTTGACCTCCAGGCTTTTTATTTAAACACTCCATTACATACCACTTGGGAGTTATTTGAAAAATAGTTAAATATTTTATATGGGGCTAATAATTTGGTCTTCAACTGTGTGTGTGCGTGTGTGTGTGTGCGTGTGTGTGTGTGTGTCCAAAATGTCCCGAAAAAGAAAATATCCAGTAAGCGGCAGTTCTGTGGGCGCAAATGCCTTGTTGATGCCAGAGAAAAACATTGCCTGGTCTGAGGAGTCTCGATTTCTGCTGCGACATTCGTATGGTAGGGTCAGAATTTGGCAGCAACAACGTGAAAGCATGGATTAATCTTGCCTTGTATCAACGGTTCAGGCTGCTGGTGGTGGTGGTGTAATGGTGTAGGGGATATTTTCTTGGCACACTTTGGGCCCATTAATTGAGCATCGTGTCAACGCCAGAGCCTACCTGAATATTGTTGCTGACCATGTCCATCCCTTTATGACCACAGTGTACCCATCTTCTGATGGCTACTTCCAGCAGGATAACGCGCCATGTCATAAAGCGTGAATCATCACAGACCAGTTTCTTTAAAATTACATTTGACTTCACTGTACTCAAATGGCAAACTGGCATTTGCCCGGGGCTCCCTCCTGTTTAGTCGGAAGAGATGGGAGTCTGAGCTCAGGTAGGTCTCAAGAACTCCCCTGTGATTAAAGGGGTGGTCCACTATGATATCATATTTTAAACTTTAGTTGATGTGTAATGTTGCTTTGTGGACATAAAGAACATCTCTGAATGTAAGATTGTAAGTTTAATGCAAAGGGAGACATTGGCTTTTACAGAGTTAGCTTAGCAAAGTGAACAAATTTGGGGACTACAAAAAAATACATCCGGGCAAATGAGATCACAAACATTCCAGGTTATGCGCATTCACTGCGCATACACCTCGCGCAGCAAAGGGGCGTGGCCACAGACGCTTTAGTAGAAAAAGGAAAATCCCATCCAAACGCTGCTATTTCCATGGATCTTGTTCTGTTTCACTATTTGGCCTTCCAAGGGACATGACACAAAGAGAGAAGTGGTTCAAATTCATTTTTAATTATGTTCCAGAATATTATAAAAAAGATATTGCTCTCTGTGCAAAGCATTTTACAAAGGACAGCTTCCACAATTGGTCGCAGTTAAGGGCTGGATTCAGCCAAAAACTTCTCCTCAAAGAAGAAGCAGTACCTATGATAAAAGAAGAAGCTGTGGATTGTGAGCCACAACCTGTAAGTACTTCTGTTTTGTTAAAATTTATATCTTACATGTGTAGTTTCTAGCGTTCATTGTAGGCTATGTTGTAGTAAGGACGTAAACAAGGATATAAACGAGAAACGCGGTTTGTCACTAGAAATTATTATTAGCAATTTATTATTAGCAATAGCTCAGTAGCTGTATAAAATGAAGGTAAGATATATGAACAAATAACGTGATTTTTTATTTTTTTTACAAATGAATCACGAACACACATTGTTTTACACCCCATAAACACAATCAAACCTTTAAAAAAACACTGTGGACCACCCCTTTAAGGTAAGAAAGAGAGTTTAATAAAAATAAACAAAAGGGCTCCAACTTTTTACAAGATGTAAAATAAGTCTTTTGTGTCTCCAGAATGTGTCTAGGAAGTTTCAGGTCAAAATACTCATTGGATCATTTATTGAAAATGTCAATTTTTGGGTCAGACGGAATTGTTGTTTTTTTTGCACCGTTGCCTTTAAATGAAAATGAACTGCTTCTCCCCATCCACTCTTGGGACATTTTTCTTTAAAGGACCACTCCACCTTTTTTTGAAAAAGGCTCATTTTAACAGTTGACTTGAACCAGTTTTGAATCTATTCAGCGATTTTCTTTTTCTGACAGAAAAAAAAAGGAGTTTTGATAAGGAAAAAAATAAATTAAAAAAAGGTAAGAAGGGGTGTGATTGTAACAATGTGATTGTTGATGCGAGACCAGCCATGGTCAATCATAAGCACATGAAATGCACACTCGAAATGTGTTTATATAAAACTTCACTTAAAGAGAATACTTAAGTCATTGCATTTGGGATCAGAGATTAGGTTCTCAAGGTGACTGGGCTTTGAATTACTATAAAATATATAGAAACGTGCCTTGCCATAAATACTTAACTATACACATAACCTTAAGGCACACCAAACTGAACAGCTAGTGCAGACGAAACCCAACTGCGTAGTCACCTCGCGTAGGCTCACCTTGGCTCACGTCTGGACCAAAAAGCCCAACGGCTGATCATCAGCTTGGTGTGTCCCGGCCCTAAGACTATATAAGTAACTTATAGATTATAGACTATATAGATTATACAAGTACTTTTGCATTAGACAACAATATTGTGCAAAATGGGTATTTAAGGTTAAGGAAGTAGTGCAACATGATTTGTGGTAAATTCACAAGTAAACATTGTTTTCCTTATTGTGTCCTTCAAAGATGGAGTTTAAGTAAAGTATCCGGTACATATAGAGAAAACATTGTTTCTATAGGTGGGAAGCCCACTCACCTGCCCTCTAATAGCCAACTACTTGATAGTCAAATAGAACAGGCTAAGATTTCTTTGGTTGGTTAGTCACAGCTGCGCGCTTTTAGTGCTCATGTTTCTGCATGTGCTCATCCACCTGCTAATAATGTTTTGAAGGAAATCTAAAGTCTGGGATCATTCAATCACACCGTCCCTTCCACATTGGAGTGCATTTCCTGGGCTCATTGTGACATAGAGATTTAAATTATAGGCTAAATATTCAGCAAAGCTCAATGCCGTTTTTTTCCCTACATAATCATAATTTGTCTGTGCTGCAAACTCATAATGTTGAATTTTAATGCTTGGTATTATATTTCTGTAGAACGTAAAATATTGTTACAAATGACATTCTTTCTCAGCCCTTAATCTCAAACTGTTTCCCCATATTTTCTTAAGTATGCCTCATTAAATAAACCAGCGATTAGTCGACTAATGACTTTAATGAACAACTATTGGTTGTCTAAGAAAATCTTTAGTCGGGGACAGCCCTAGTTTTTATAGAAATTTGGAGTGATTGTAAGAAAGTGTCTGGTGCAAACCGGTGCAAGTGTTTGAGAAAAGTGTCAGAGATGAAAGAGTGTGTTTTCTACAGGTGGTTTGTCAAGCCCACACACCTGTGTGAGGCACATTCAGAATTGCATAATGTTTTCATGTGTGGTGTAGAGGAGAGGGAATCCTGGTTTCGGCAGCTGCTTGTGCATAATATTTCAGAGGGGGTAAGGTGATTGGAACTGAGGGCTCTAACAGCTTATGGAAAGAAACTGTTCAGTAGTCTAGTCATGAAACCTGAGTCAAATTTTCGCCATGCTTTTTATGGTTCCCCCTTGTGAAGGAGAGTAGTGTTTAAGTCAAAGATGAACAGATTAACTCTGATGTTATTCTGCCTTTTTCTTTATTTAAAGACAGTAGCTGTTTAGTTGCTGATGCAGTGAGATTATCTTTGTTAATTCCATGTTGTACATGCACGTGTGAGCTTTAAGACATTTGGTTTAAACAGAATTTTCCTAATTAACTAAAATAAGTTGTCATTATAAAATGCTTAATATAATATATTTCTAATGATAACTTATTTTAGTTAAACAGCAGTTGGCCGATCTGAGGCAATTGGTTTTAGCGAACGAAATGAGTTCCCTTATTAACTGTACAGTCGTGGCCAAAAGTTTTGAGAATTGCAAAAATATTGGAAATTGGAAAAGTTGCTGCTTAAGTTTTTATAATAGCAATTTGCATGTACTCCAGAATGTTATGAAGAGTGATCAGATGAATTGCATAGTCCTTCTTTGCCATAAAAATTAACTTAATCCTGAAAAAAACTTTCCACTGCATTTCATTGCTGCATTAAAGGACCTGCTGAGATCATTTCAGTAATTGTCTTGTTAACTCAAGAATGTTGACGAGCACAAGGCTGGAGATCATTTTGTCAGGCTGATTGGTTTAGAATGGCAGACATGACATGTTAAAAGGAGGGTGACGCTTGAAATCATTGTTCTTCCATTGTTAACCATGGTGACATGCAAAGAAACGCGTGCAGCCATCATTGCGTTGCATAAAACTGGCTTCACAGGCAAGGATATTGTGGCTACTAAGATTGCATCTAAATCAACAATTTATAGGATCATCAAGAACTTCAAGGAAAGAGGTTCAATTCTTGTTAAGAAGGCTTCAGGGCGTCCAAGAAAGTCCAGCAAGCGCCAGGATCGTCTCCTAAAGAGGATTCAGCTGTGGGATCGGAGTGCCACCAGTGCAGAGCTTGCTCAGGAATGGCAGCAGGCAGGTGTGAGCGCATCTGCACGCACAGTGAGGCCAAGACTTTTGGAAAATTGGCCTTATAAAGAATGGTACCAAAACACCCTCCAACAGCAACTTCTTCCAACAATCCAACAACAGTTTAGTTAAGAACAATGCTATGCAATTGTTACATACTGCTGTATGCAATAGCATTTCCTGAAGATGCACTTTGCAGGACTGAAGACAGAGCTTAGTCTCATCTACTTGAAAGGCTCCATAATATCAAACCCTGAGAACTGTTGTGAGAATTCTACGAAGTGAGACCACGAGAATTATCAGGCGCTAAAACAATAAACTTTCTGATCTGAGCAAAAGATCAGGAAACCAGCTTTTTATTTTTATAAGTGAAAAGGTTGCAAACATATACTTTCCTTGATAAACAATAGCTTATTCCTATTCTTAATAACTTAATCATTTTCATACTCAGAAATCAGTTCAGTATTGAAAGAGAAACATTTGGACACATGCCCAATACTTTAATAGTCTTAAATCACCACGTGCAATGTTAATGTTTTCAGTTTAAAATTTTCCAGAGAAGTCTCCCATTCATTCAAAGGTAAACCGGAACTAAAAATACACTGCGTTGCCGATAGGGGGAAGTGAAGTGACGTCATTGTGAAAAGGGTCTATTCCAGAGCAGTCGGCCGACTTGACCCCACGTGCGGTCAGATGTAATGACGAGCTGCAGCCAATGAGAGCATATCAGCATGAGCTGAATGGCCATTGTGCTCAGGAGCTCAACAGAAACGTCTGTGATTGGCCAGAATGGGCATCGATGCACTCGCTTCATTCTGCGTTAACACGGACATGAGAGTAGACTATATTAACAGTGGAACTACAATTCTATAACTATTAGCAAAGTCCCTTTAAGTGTATTCTATCATAGATATACTAGATGTCGCCTACCCTGTTGTTGTCTATTGGAAGGAATGCGTCAATAGAGCCGCCATTTTAGTACAGGGTAGCGCTCCTTTGAAATTAATGTGGGACCAAGGTGCAGTGGAGGACTGTGGCCATCCAGAGCCAGAGATATACACATATATACTATACATATATCTATGATCGGGAGTTTTCCCCGGTGGTCAGTACGCAAATTTTTTTTTTAATTACGAAAATTATAATTTTACATCACTTTTCTACGTCGATGAATAAGTGACGGCACAGGCATTGCCGATAAAGTGTGTGTTTGTGTGCATGGAAATGTATTATCCTCCCTCCCTGTTAAATTTGACCTAATCCGTGTCCTGAAACACACCCCCTCTCCCGCTTTCACTTCTCATTCTAATGGAGGGAGCGATTCGTTTGTGAATGAATCTCCGTTATGAACGACTCGTTCACTTAGCCGACAATAATACAAGTTTTTAGCACCGCAGCGTCTTGTTGTCATATTTCTTTTTCATTGTTTGCTGATTTTATTAAACAAAACTAGCATAAGCCTAGAATTCAGTGCAAGTTGATGCTACTTTGCCTTATGATCAGTGCAGTAAGAGACTGTATTATCATCAATAACGTTACTTGTTGAGCACAAAAGTTTGTAACATACAAAAAATGTAAAAAAACTAAATCTTACTATGAAATGTTCTGCCTTTGTGCTTTGTTTTCTTTGTTTGCTCGTTACTACACCCGTAAGCAGCGCTAAAGTCCAGCATCTTTACATTGGCACACTGTCTTGACTAGTGCTGTTGAATGACATTTGTACTGGGAGCACTGTACAAATGTGGCTGCGCTATTGACGCAGGCTGAGGGTCCGTATGCGATATCTAGTGTATATATCTATGGTATTCTATAGTCTTTGCTATTAGTATTACCATAGCATTCATTCTGACCGTTTTCATATAAGACATGTTGTCACGTCATATTTACATTCAAAGCTAAAAATATTCAAATTAAGCTTTGAATGTCTGTCATGATATTTTATGACACCATTACCCTAAAAATATTATATTTTTGGTAATACAACCTATACATATGTAGTTAAGACAGTAGAACGCCCACAAAGGTCTCGGCCTCGCTTTCATTTTCACTTTCAAACAGGAGCTATTTCGCAGAAAAGAATATGCTGTTTTGAAAAATATATTTTAAGTAAATATATAAGTAAATTTATGTTTTTGCTATCAGAAAGTTATGTTTATGTTAGCAGGAAGTTGCTAGGCAAAAAAAGGCACGCATATTTAAAGAAGCAGACAGGCATGCAGTCATTTTGACCTATATGGTAAACAAAGGTAGAAATATTCAGTTCTTTTCTGTTTTGTAATTTTAAAAAATGACAGAAAGAAATACACAGATATTTAGGAAACGTCAGGGTATTATAGATGTCAGTTATATTTCAAAGAGTTATTAAATTACAAAACATTTTGAACTCTCTGACTGCCTCGGTAGTTCTAGTGTTAAAGCCACATCTTGAACCTTGCAGATGAGCGATTGATCCGCTGAAGCATCAGCTGACTGGCGATGTTTTTAAAAGCTCCCTTGAAAGCTTGAAACGCTGTCAGTGATGTCATCAGCAGACAAGCAGCCAATAGTGTTCAACATTTCATTGGCTGTGGTTTGGTAGCTTTGACTGAGCTGTTGGGGAACGAGTTGTTGTCAGATCATGTAGTGTGTGACCCCCGTCTTGTGGATCATTTATGTAGTGTTGCGTAGTGTGAACACCACAACGATTTAAAGACACAAAATCAAGTCATGTAATGTGAATGGCACAGCCATCTGCCGGTGTTTAAAGTCATGTAGTGTGAACTAGGCTTAAAATAGCAAAAGTGGATTCGAACGAACCACCCCCTACGGCCAAAAGGTCCAGACTTTGTCCTTTTAATTATTTTATGTACTTTTTTTGTAATAAAATATCATTTTAAATAACTATGGCCAGTAATTTGAATTCCATGGAGCCTCAAAGCCACAATAATGTGACGCGAGTCACATGATATAACCGAGCGGTAACTTACATTGGAATCTTTGAGGCGATATCATCATCTATACTGTGTAACGTTATGGGTCGAAAAGATCAAGAGAGACGGAAGAAAAAGCAGGCAGCAGTGTCATTGTCGCAAAATATTGAACATATGTTCAAAAAGACTGCCAGACAGAGTAAGGCTAACGTTACTTCCTAACAGATGAGAATCTGTCTCTAATCATCAGGTTCTAGGCTAACTTGCCGCATTAGCCGGGGCAGGACCTTCTTGCTGTGAGGCGAACGTGCTACCCACTGCGCCACCGTGCAGCCAAGACATCCATTATCCTACATATTTAATTTTGTGATTTCCTTTAAGCGCAAAGATTTGTTTCAAAACTATTTCTAAATTCAGTTCTAATTTCCAGCAAATTAATAAATGAACAATAATAACAATGTGTGGTCAAAAAACGGAGTTATATTCAAACACACTTCCTATTCCTATGCCCCATATGGTGATGCGTACATACGTCTCCAAAACCCGACAGGTACGTGGACAAATCTAAACTTGTTTTTAAACAAATATAAATATGCATATAATAAATACTACTACTAATAATAACATTATACAAATGCAAATTACCATTAATGAACTGACTACAACAGAGCTGGGTTACAAAGCCCCCTGAGGTGAAGAAGGCATGGAAGTAGTGTTTTTTTATATTTATGTAGAATTTTAATCCTTTAATTGTTTTCATGTGTAAAGATATTTGTGTATTGCTGTACATCCTGTGTGTATTAATCAATGTGTACACGTGTTTTGGACCTGCCTATATTTGGGGGGCAGTCGTGGCCTGGTGGTTAGAGTGTTGGACTCGTGATCCGAAGGTTGCTGGTTCGATACTCGGTACCAGCGGGAATTGGGGGTGGGGGGAGTGAATGACCAGCACTCTCCACCACCCTCAATACCACGACTGAGGTGAGTCCCTTGAGCAAGGCACCGTTCCCCCCCAACTGCTCCCCGGGCGCCGCAGCATGGCTGCCCACTGCTCCGGGTGTGTGTTCACGGTATGTGTGTGTTCACTAACTGTGTGTGTGCACTTGGATGGGTTAAATGCAGAGCACAAATTCCAAGTATGGGACACCATACTTGGCCACACTACACTTCACTTCACTTCACTTCACCTAACTAAATTACAATATGCACTCTTTAAATTACAAAAACTCTGAGCCACTGACTTTAGACCAGCTTTTAGTTGGTCAATGGCACAGTCTATTTTAGTTGCCTCAAAATAGCAACGCGCCAACAATGTGCCTTTAGTAACCTCCTTTTCAGACCAGCATGCCCATGAGTCCACAAAGTGGCACAAATGGATTTCCTATTTAAACAACGTGACACAAAATGTAAAAATGAAACCTGCGCTCATATGAAAATAGCAACAAATCATGCCCTACATGCCTTGCACCATATTGCGCCGGATGTATGATAGGGCCCTATGTCCCTATGTTGTCCAGCATTGAGTGTTTGTTCACACTTGCCTATAAAAATCAACACATACCGTCTAACAGCTAAAGCAAAAAGAAAAAAAAGTGTAAATACAACTGAAAAACAGCAAAAGAAAAAAAATTATTATTATAAAAAATAATTTATAATAATAATAATTCATGCTAAATGCATAGTGGAAGCAGCAGTATCAGAAAGTTGAGTAGGTTTTACATTTTATTACTTTGAAAGTAATAAAAAGCTTATAAAGCAAGAAAAAACTATTTAAAACCTATTGATTATTTCAATAATGCACCGTATTGAATTGTATTTATGAAAAAATATAATTAATTATTTTATTTTTACCATGTGGAAAAAGAATGGTTTTAAAGTAAGAACAAGAAACTTTTTCGTTGCAACAATTTGTATTTATTTATTGACTGAATAATGTTTGCATGCACATATACGTTAATACCAAAACCTCTTTTTTTCCAGTTCAACACTGCAGCAAAGCATAACAGACATAATAATTTACAGGTCATGTGTTTAGACTTTAAAAAAACTCCTCAAAATGAAAAGTGCTCATATTAACCATTGCTTTACTGCAGTCTTTGTTATTAGCTGGTTCAACATCATTTTTGTTTGCCTCAAAATGAACAGGTTGACACTTTTTTCCAATTTTGTCACAACCAAGAATAACATGTTGCTTCTGAACTTTGACTTTCTTGACCTGCTTCTTACTGTTGACCTCAGCCTTGAAGAACATGAGAGGTTTCTTGCTGATGCAGAGGTTTCCCTTATACACCTTTCCTCCTGTTGAACACACTCCAAACACCTTTCTTGCTTCATGGAAGGGAAAGAATGACTGAATTGGTCTGTCCCAGGTGTCAATTTTGTCAATGAACTTTTGCCATGCTCTTAGATTGTTTGGATCAGTTGGTGTGTCTTTGCGAAGGTGGCGGTAAAGGAACGTCTCATAGGCATTCTGGTCTTTCGCTTCAGTGCAGGGCTGATCTGGGTGCAGCATGTCCAGCTCACTCAGACAGGTGTGGAGTGCAAGAATCAAGATGACCATGAACGACAGCATTTTTAGCTTCTGGGGAAATGTAAAAATGTCATTTTATAATATAGATTTGACAGATTAATAAATAAAATGAAAAATAGAAAAACATTTAAAATGCAGAACCAAATTTCAGAAAACTATTTTCAGCAAAAGTAATTAAGTAAATAAACAACTGAACAAATAAAATAAATAAATAAAGCAAACATGCATACAGCACAATTAGAACAATAAATTACCATATTGTGAGAAGTCTCTGTGGACAGTCAGAAGTTTATCAGTACTTTGACTGCCCTGTTGAGTTTACATTTATAGGTAAATGTAAAGAGGAAGTGACTAACCATCTTCAAAATCACGTGATGTGAGAGAGTTTTAAATTATGCAAAAGAAAGAGAGAGAGAGAGAGGTTAAACCTTGGCATTAAAATAATGCATTATACATTCAATATAAATATACAATTTTGAAAGAAAATAATAATAATAATTTTTTTTTTAACTCTGTTGCATATGTGGGGCTGCAAGCTTGGTGACAACTTGTGGTCATCTTTTTAATTTTTTTGACAAAGTGCACCTCCATTTGTTTAATTGAAATATAGTAAATAGTTAAGGTGTAGTAAAGTGTTCCGTGTTCTGTAAATCTGTAGTTACACTGCAAAAAAATGCTTTTCTTAATTAGATTTTTGTCTTGTTTCTAGTCCAAATATCTAAAAATTCTTATATCAAGAAGCTTTTTCTAGGTAAGCAAAACATATTGTCTTGTTTTAAAAAAGAATATGCCTTTTGTTTTTCCTTTTGACATAAGATTATTTTGCTTACCCCATTGGCAGATTATTTTGCTTGTTTTAAGGAAAAACTCACTTAATTCTGGCATATTATTTCTTAAAACAAGACAATATGTTTTGCTTGTCTAGAAAATTCTTCTTGATTAAAGAATTTTTAGATATTTGTACTAGAAACAAGACAAAAAAATCTAAGTAAGAAAATCTTTTTTTGCAGTGTACATTTTCAAAACTCAATTAGCACAATAGCTATCTGACTGACCATACATTACATGTTGTTTTCACACAGTATTCAATGAACATGTTTCTAAAATGATTCAGTTTTCTTTTTTATACAAGCATACCCAATACAAAAATCATGTATCTTTCTTATCTTTTACAAATCCTTAAAGTGATAGTTCACGCAAACATGAAAATCTACTCACTTTTTACTCACCCTCAAGTGGTTAAATTTTGACACCCAGTGGTTGAACTAGGTATTGCACCCCTGGTTGAAAACACATGCAAAAGCAGGTTGCCAGATTGACGACACCAACAAAGGCTGACTTAAATCGTGTTCTAAATAAAAGCAACGGCACGCAATAGAAGGAATATTTTCCATATTGAAAGTTTTGTTCTAACCAACACGGCTTCTATTTCTTGCAGCTGAACAACAGAAAACTGACAATGATCACCTCAGGTGCAAATCATGTGCTTTATTCACTGTTAAATGCTAATAATGTGAGTCTCAATGCGATTTTACTAGACATTTATTGCCATACTACTGAAAGCAGCAGCAGATAGTTTACCTCTTGAAAATAAAATAAACCGTTTGAAATTGAACTTTAGAACTGTGACTCAGTGCAAGCCAACAAATATCAGTGAATCAGCATGTACATTTATTAATGTTAAAGAGGTTTAATATGTATTAATTAGATTGTAAACCTTACCATTTGGTTGGAGTACAGTGTAGTATTCTGTGCTTATGAATGGCTGTATTTAAATTTCTGTCATGTTGGGTCTGGTGCAAACAGCCAAATTGCTTATCACTGCAAATCTCATTACATTGCGTGTTGTTAAGACATGGGGTTATAATGTAACTTGCTCACCAAATGTTTACATTTGTAATGTTTATGTTATTTGCTAATCAATAACCACCTCATGTGAAACTCTGAATCTGCGTCTCATTTCGGAGGCTGCTACAGTCCACTGGAGGTTGTATTTTCAGTTGCAGAAGCATGCTTTGAGAGCCTTGATGACTGAATGGCTGCATCTGAAATTGCATACTTCCATACTATATAGTACGCTAAAAACAGTATGCGAGCCGAGTAGTATGTCCGAATTCATAGAATTCGAAAAACAGTATGCGAGAAGTACCCGGATGACCTACTACTTCCATCGAGATTTTGAAGTGCGCATCCGATGCACGCTATGCTATCCCATGATGCACCGCTAGAGAATTTATGAATGGGACTGAAGCGACGCAACTGACGCAGGTAGGTCACATGACCATGACAAAATGGCGGATGTAGTACGTCTGAGTTTCATTCATACTACTCACATTCATACTGTATAGCAGTGGTCCCCAACTTTTTTACCAACACGGACCGGTCAACGATTGTCAATTTTACTGCGGACCAGCGAGGGTTTCGTAGGTTGTTAGGTGACCATCAACCGTTTTCTCAGAGGATGAAAAGCTGACAAAATATTGCCTTTCACTCTGATACAAGTTTTATTTATGGAGAAAATTACAAAGCACTGCAGTGTTTGGGTGAGCTGTGTTTGTCTGAGATAATTAGTCTACCGAAATGTGCATATTCCATACAAAGTATGAAGCTGATCGGTCAGTTCTTGTCACGTGACTTGCAATGCGCTAGTGGGATTCATTCAACTGGGTGCGTGCAAGCCATGCACCTCCATTAGAAATAATGAACTTGCGTGAACTCTCAAAAAGACGTGATATGCGAACGGCCCCTAAAAGGCTGCCGTCATTTGCGATCTCCAGCAGTTGATCTTCTTGCACAGACATGGTGGATTCACCTGAATTGTTTACAAATGGACGCGGTGGCGCAGTGGGTAGCACGTTCGCCTCACAGCAAGAAGGTCGCTGGTTCGAGCCTCGGCTGGGTCAGTTGGCATTTCTGTGTGGAGTTTGCATGTTCTCCCCGTGTTCGCGTGGGTTTCCTCCGGGTGCTCCGGTTTCCCCCACAAGTCCAAAGACATGCGGTATAGGTGAATTGGGTTAGCTAAAATTGTCCGTACTGTATGTGTGTCAATGAGTGTGTATGAATGTTTCCCAGTGGTGGGTTGCAGCTGGAAGGGCATCCGCTGCGTAAAACATATGCTGGATAAGTTGGCGGTTCATCCCGCTGTGGCGACCCCAGATTAATAAAGGGACTAAGCCGAAAAGAAAATGAATGAATGTTGACAAATGGGTTGCCGATTTATTCCTTGGCAGTTCGTGGGTCCTTCACTGGGCCTTTTCCCCTTCGCAAAGAAACTTTCTAAATACGTCTGTTTCTTACTCATTTTGCTGCTTGTGGGTTAAATTTGGGTAAAGTCTAGATATACAGCTGCGCATATGCACATCAATATAGCATCATTTTTGTAACACTGTATAACAATAATTAATATTTTTAAAGTACAAATACATATGTTGCATAAGATAAATTTGAAAGTCTGAGCAGTTATTGCAATGTGGTTTGTGAAGTTCAATTGATCACCAATCACAACCCCAATGTTCCTGGCTTTCATGGCAATCTAGATTGAAAAAGAAGTTGAGCTGGCCGAAATTCAAAGTTTGCTTTGAAAGGACTGAGTTCAATGTGATTGTCCTTTTATGCGATCAACTACTGTACCATCAGATCATCAGGATAGAATAAGCTGAGTGTCATCAGCATTAGAAAAGCCATGCTTCTGAATAGTAGATCCTTGTGATGCCATGTATGGCAATAAACTACGTGTATTGTAATAAGTTAATCTATATGTAGTGGGTGACATGGTGTTTATTGTGTGTGTTTGTTCATTTTTGTTTTTCTTGATTTTTATACATTTTTTCTTCCTTCGAGAAGTTTATTCTTTTGTTTTTCTAAGTTAATTTGGGTTGTCCGGCCAGTTTACTTTATTGTCCTTGTTTAGTTATTTGCTGTCTGTAACTATTATTAACTATATTATTATAATATTATTATTGTTGTTGTTATTGAGGAATTTTCTTTCTAAGTGTGTGTGTGTAGATATTTCTATGAATGTAATTGTTTGATATGCTGTTTTTTGTTGTTGGTGTTGTTTTTTGGGGGGGTGGGGGGGTTTGTGGATAATTGTTAACTTGTTTTTTTATTGTACTGTAGGAGTCAAGGCTTCCAGGCAGGCCACTAGTTGTTCCTCATGTGCGGTGATGGGATTCGACATGGTGTGCAGTGTGTGTGATGCACTTGCAGTAAGACGGCTTTATTTTTGTGGAGTTTGGTGCTGAGTAACTAGCTTACCTGCCTTGGTAAGCCTCAAACTCCTATTGTGTTGTTTTTTTGTTTTTTCTTGATGTCTCATGGCTGTTCCTTACACCAAGATCCTGTGTCAATTTAAGTGTTAATAATTCCCTGTGGTCAGGGTGGCGTAGTCAGCTTTAATTTAGTATTGAATTCTTTCCAACAAATCACTACATTCACACAGTTCTCTTTATTTTATATGTTGTCATTTCACAACACACTGTGCATCTTACTTAGCTGTTAATACCAAAGACCAGAGTGCCTATTTTGACCCCTGGCCTCCACAGACAGCATCTACAATGGACATGTGACAAAAAGCCATTTCTCTTATATCTGAATGTTAGATAGTGATGTGTAGATGCAAAAGAAAACTGGTCCAATAATTGAGCCCTGAGGTACTCCAGAAGAGCTTAACACAGCTGTTAGTAGTAACTCTAGTAGTTAACATAGCTATTAGATTTTAAAGCATGGGAATTATCTGTAGGTAGAGAGTTTGTGGTCATTTGTGACTTTAATAACAAATTTTCTACACATGAATGCAGTCCAGTCAGAGCGTCTTCCACTCAGAAAGTGGTCAAAGGTTAAAGGTAAACCAATGTTTGTGGGTGTCAGTTGAGAATAGGTCAGAAGTTGTTATTTTCCATTGAGCAAAGATGATTACTCATAACCTTTAAGACAGAAAAAACATTAGGACAGCTTCAACAAGACATCGGCTGCGTTTGAAACCACATACTCAAAGAGTAGGTACTCAATTTCAATAAGTACTTACTTAACAAGCACTGAAAGAGTAGGTACTCAACCATGACACTACAGCATCCTCAACATCCTCACTGCACACACCAGTCTGAGGACATTTCAGATCATTCAAAACACATAATAAAAAAGTCATTTTAATGGCACAATCTCATTTTGTGTTCACCTATACAAATGAACAGATAAAACAAATGAATTATGTTTTTATTTAGATTTATTCATATTAAATGTACCCAATGTAAACACTGTCGACAACAGTGAATTCAGCACAATCACATCACTCACTCAGGTGTCTGTTTAAAGTTGTAATTTGCTAATAATAATATTTTTGTCAGAAATTTAATAACCGTCTTTTTGTTTATTTAAATTCACTTTTGAAACGTAACGTTGTGTGCTTACTGAAGTTCCGACATAATTATATTTTATCAAAATAAAACAAATATAACCTTACTATACTATAAAGCATCTTTACACTTTCAGCAATTCTACAGTTCACTGTACAGTAGCTCAACAAATGCAATTTTAACTCAAGGAACCGTCTTTTTGGTTTCTAATAAGTTACGTTTCAAAACGTCCGCGTCCAGTTTTTCCTCAATATTATGACGTATTCTCTTCTTCGTGCCGAATGCTTTCCCGTGGCCTCCTGGGATAGATAAGTCTGAAAAAAATCTGGGCTGAAGCAGTTGGGCATCCGGTTATTTCTCACTTACTCTTTTTCAAGAGTTCACACTTAGCTGATGATTTATAACAAGGTGTGTTTGGCATGCTGTCCCGGGAGAGAGCCCTGAGCTCAGAAGGTCCTCGAGCCCAGGGCTCCCTCCCGTTTCATCGGGAGAGAGGGGAGTCTGTGCTCAGGTAGGTCTCGAGAGCTTCCCTGAATTCATTCTTTAGGCCTATTATTTGATTATTAGAGGTTGCCACAGCGGAATGAACCGCCAACTGAACCAGCGTATGTTTGTGCCCTGAAACCTAATACTAAAATATGAAACCTAGTACTAAAATAGTACTAAAAGGAACCTGATGCTAAAACTTGACGCTTGACGCTGGAAGGAAGCGGAGGAGAGTAGCGAAGGAACCCAATGCTGGATAAAAGAGAAAAGTAGCAGAGGAACTCAACGCTGGAAGGGAGAGAAAAGTGGTGGAGGAACTTAACGCAAGAAAGATAGTGAGGAAGAGGAAATGGCTCATGCTCTTGCTCTTGAATTCTGGTAGGTGGGTGGCAGCTGGTGAAGATCTGCTGGCTTCCTTAAGCTGGTAATGGCTGGGGCGGATGTAAGATTTGAAGGCGTCAAGGGACCAACGTCGGAGGGTCTGAATTTGATGTTGGGAGGGCCCTTTATGGGCTGCTGTAGTGGCTGCTCCGATCAAGGATACGGGTTGTATGAATGGACTGGTAGCCTTTGCGGAGGGTATGCATTTGGAGAGAATGTTTGGGGTGATGGCTGTCTGGAATCTGGGAGGGAGGGGTGGGCTTTAAATACCTTTGATAAAAGGTTGGTTTGGGAGTTAGTGATGGCGTTGGGTAGAGATCCATGAATTGATTGTGAAAATAGGATTCCGCTTAAATAACTATTAATAGAACTGGCCTGGATATTCTTTGTAGCGTGGAGATGAAAAATGAATGAGATAATGGAGAGTAGCAAGAAAATGGGAAAAGATGAATTTCTGTGTATATCAAGCATTGGAGAGTTGTCTTTGTGATTTCAGTCCTTATATCGCTCCCCCTCTGTATTGTTACATCGCGTGCATCGCTCAAAGGATGTTTAATTCTGTGATGGATGCTGAGAATAATTTATTAATAATGTCCTGGTGTTGATTGGTTGTTGAAGTAGAGAGGGTAGTCTGGGGTTCTTGGAGGCAGACTCTGAAGGTGCGGCTGGGGGCGTGGTTTCTTCAGGTTGTAGTTGTTTTGGAAGGTTCAGGGGGCTGTGGGCTTAGGGTAGGAAAGAGGGTTAGGAGTTGGAATAATAATAAGGGGGCTGACGGTGCATTTCCACTGGTATGTTTAGGTATGGGGGAGACGGCAATTTCAAATAATCCTATGGAACTTGAGTTAATAGTCATTCTTAACAGAACTGAAAGCAGTGTAGAGAGAGCCTGGGGTGTAGCCGAGGTCTTGAAGGGAATTTCTTGATTATATTAAGTGGAAAAAATTCCAGGCAAAAACCAATCACTGTGACAATGGCTATATGCTCAGTTAGTGATTTTGCCAATGGTAAAGTTCCAGTGAGAGGTTAATGTGACTATTATCAATTTCACAAAGTTCCTTTAACAGCATCGATTACGTAATGCAGGCAACATATACATTGTATACTTATATATATATATATATAGGGCAGTGAAGATCACTGATTTTATAAAGAATTTTTATTTTATTTTAAACAGACATTAATAAATGTTTAAATTTTATCCATATTAAACAGCAATGACACTATGCTAAAGTGCTGTCTTTTTCTTTTATTTCACTAACAGAAGCACAGTGTCATAAGCACATGCCGCTGTCTACAGTTCCTATTTCTATACTGTATACCATTGTGCTTATGACCGCACGCGTGCCTGGCGATACAGAAACTAGCTGATCAGATCACGGTAATAGAGCAACAACACCTGGACCTGCGAACTTCCAAAATATAGACACCATGTTACATGTCCCACAAGAGACAGTAACATATTGGATCACTGCTATACCACAATAAAGGATGCATACCGCTCTGTCCAGCAAGCAACTTTGGGGCACTCTGAACATTGTTTGATTCATCTCATACCAACCTACAGGCAGAAACTGAAAACAGCCAAACCTGTATTAAGATCTGTGAAAAGATTGACTAACGAAACAGAGCGGGATCTACAAGCCTGTTTCGACCTCACTGACTAGAGTGTTTTTGAAGCTGCTGCAATCGATCTGGATGAGCTCACAGAGACTGTAACATCTTATATCAGTTTCTGTGAAGACGTGCATTCCTACCAGGACTCAACTCACATACAACAATGACAAACCATGGTTCACTGTAAAACTCAGACAGCTACGTCAGGCCAAGGAGGTTGCTTACAGGAACGGGGAGAGGGCCTTGTGTAAGCAGGCCAAAAACACACTGGAAAAGATGATCAGAGTGGCAAAAAGGAACTATTCTGAGAAGCTAAGGAGTCAGTTCTCTTCCAGCGACTCAGCATCCGTGTGGAAAAGTTTGAAAAATATCACAAACTACAAGACACCATCCCCCAGCACTGTAGACAACGAACGACTTGCAAACGACCTGAATGAGTTTTACTGCAAGTTTGAGAAAACACCCCACACCCACTCTGAACTGCTCTTCACACCACCATTAACACCTCCACCACCCCCCATCTCCCCCACACCTCCACTTCAGTTCAGTGAAGATGATGTGCGCAAGGTTTTCCAAAAACAGAAGAGGAAAAAAGCACCAGGCCCAGATTTTGTAACACCAGCCTGTCTAAAATCCTGTGCTGACCAACTGGCCTCCATCTTCACCCTGATCTTCAACAGATCACTGGAGCTGTGTGAAGTGCCTTCCTGCTTCAAACGCTCCACCATCATCCACATCCCAAAGAAACCCAAACTTACAGGACTAAATGACTACAGACCGGTGGCGCTAACATCTGTGGTCATGAAGTCTTTTGAGAAATTGGTGCTGGCCCACCTGAAGGACATCACTGAACCCTCACTGGACTCTCTTCAGTTTGCCTACAGAGCAAACAGGTCTGTGGATGATGCAGTCAATATGGGACTGAATTATGTTCTGGAACACCTAGACAGACCAGGGACCTATCACAAACCCGCACAATCAGCATTGGCGCCCCCCAGGGGTGTGTCCTCTCCCCTCTGCTCTTCCCCCTGTACACGAATGACTGCACTTCAAAGGAACCCTCTGTCAAGCTCCTGAAGTTTGCAGACAACACCACATTTATCGGCCTCATTCAGGACGGTGACGAGTCTGTTTACAGACAGGAGGTTAATGAGCTGGCTGTCTGGTGCAGTCACAACAACCTGGAGCTGAACACGCTCAAAACAGTGGAGATGACAGTGGACTTCAGGAGAAACCCCCCTGCTCTCCCCCCACTGAGCATCATGGACAGCATTGTGGCAGCAGTGGAGTCATTCAGGTTCCTGGGCACCACCATCTCTCAGGATCTGAAGTGGGACACTCACATTGACTCCATTGTCAAAAAAGCTCAACAGAGGTTGTACTTCCTTCGTCAGCTGAGGAAGTTCAACCTTCCAAAGGAGCTGCTGAAACAGTTCTACACTTCCATCATTGAATCAGTCCTCTGCACTTCAATAACTGTCTGGTTTAGCTCAGCTACCAAATCCGACCTCCGAAGACTACGTCGAATAGTTCGGACTGCTGATTGAATCACTGGTACAACCCGCCCTACTCTCCAAGAACTGTACTTATCCAGAGCAAGCAGAAGGGCTGCCAAAATCACTCTGGACCCCTCACACCCAGCACACTGCCTCTTTGAACTTTTATCTTCTGGTCGACGCTACAGAGCACTGTGCACCAGAACAGCCCGGCACAGAAACAGTTTCTTCCCTCAGGCAATCCATCTCATGAACACTTGATGATAGTAATTATCATCAAAAATTATCATTAAACAAGCATCACTACTTGCTATACACTTTTTATACACATAAAAACTTATTTAACAACATACTTTACATGCCAATTTGCACATAACAGCTGCCATATAACGTTGTATATAGTAATATACCTGTACATACACTTGTCAATTTGTATATTTGCATTCACTACTCATTTACTTTTATATTAAAAAATATATTTATTATCTGTTTTTTGTCCTGTCTCTGTAATTCTGTTGCACTGTAGAAGCTCTGTCACAAAAACAAATTCCTCGTATGTGTGAACATGGCAATAAAGCTCTTTCTGATTCTGATTATCTAGTTGTCAGCTGGCGCTGTGTGTTCAGCTCCTCCTGCTTTCCAAGTCCCTCTGGGTCCTTAAAAGTGCTGTCTGGTATGAGAAATAACCTATATGCATCTTTGTGATCGGCATTCGATTGCTTTTGTCTGCCTTGTCTTTCGTTATATAGTTGTAAAAATGTGTTAATTCAATTCAATTCATTTTCATTTCTATAGCGCTTTTACAATGTAGATTGTGTCAAAGAAGCTTAACATAGAAGTTCTAGTAAATTGTAATTGAAACTGTGTCAGTCCAGTTTTCAGAGTTAAAGTTCAATTTAGTTCAGTTCAGTGTGGTTGAATTTTCACTGCTGAAAGTCTAAACACTGAAGAGCAAATCCATTGATGCAGAGCTCCACAAGTCCCAAACCAAGTAAGCCAGCAGCGACAGTGGCGAGGAACAAAACTTCACCAAACAAAAGTGAAGGAAAAAAAACCCTTGAGAGAAACCAGGCTCAGTTGGGCATGACCATTTCTCCTCTGGCCAAACTTCCTGTGCAAAGCTGCAGTCTAGGCACCGGAGGCTAGAGAACACTGGACGTCCATTGTGGAGAAACTGCATGTGTGTGTGTGAGTAGGTCACCGGCATTTGTACAGGCTGGCCCTTCGGGATCAATGCAGAGACTTGTCTGTCACTGGAGCCTTTCAGGAATCAGTCTCATGCTCTCCACTCCTCCATGACCACCACAGCATCTGCTCAGAATACGGCCTGGTCTAGAACTATGGAGACCTCTGGATAATGAAAACCAGACTAACATAAGCGTAGATGCCGTTCAAATTATAATGTCTTTTGGGAAGTGTTACCGGCTCCGATTGCCCTAATTAATGCAGCCTAACAATCTTTTAGAGAATTTGGATTTCAAAAGCATTTGTGTTTTATGTGTATGCTAATGCAAAGAGATGTGTCTAGTTTTAAACTGACAGAGTGTGCCTCTCGAACTGTGCTAGGAAGGCTATTCCAGAGTTTAGGTGCCAGATATGTGAAAGATCTACCGCCTACAGTTGATTTTGATATTCTGGGAATAATCAATTGTCCAGAATTAACTGAGTGTAGTGGACGTGAGAGGCTGTAATCAGGGATGGGCAAAAATACATTGAAATGTATTTTAAAATAAAATACGAAATACATCAGTTTTACGTGTATCAAAATAAACTACAAAATACAGCAGCCACAAATGTATCAAAATAAAATACTGTATTTTGAAAATACTACAAAATACTTTTACAAGGGTGCATGAAATTTATTCGCAAACCTTCCATCAATAGGCCTATTCGATCAATCCCTTCACTATTAAACTGACTTTCTCTTTCATTTTAGCATAAATTTTGTACAAATTTCATACAGAAAGTCCTGTCTTGAAGATGATCTTTTTAATCTATGTAATGCAGATAATAAGTTGGAATATAGTACTATATCTCTTTATTGTGTTTCCATCCATTGCGTGGTCAGTGAAACTGCAACAGTCTCTTAGCAGTCTTATATTTTTAAAGGGTGATATATTAAGAGGTTATTTTATTTATTTTTGTTCAAGAATTTTTTTTTATTTGCAATTGAAATCTTCAATGCTTAATGTAAAAACATGATTTCTGAAAACTACTCATTAGTTTTTGTAATTTCCGTAAATCATGTTTTTTGCATTTGTACACTTCAATGAACAACATAAAACATAATATCTCTAAAAAATGGAGTTATAAAACTTAACGCAAGAAAGTTATAAAACAGGATGTATACCCAAAAATGGGTATACATCCTGCTGCTGCCATGTAACGGGAGTCTGGAGTTTTTAACCAGTCTGTATAGACTGGAGTATTATTAAATATTTGTGTCTCATATACTGTATTGTGCCATTTTGACATCTCTTCATTAACTGTACACTGCATCTGCAGATCATCTACTGGAATTTGAAACAGCCAATGAAGTATTGTAGGACTTATTGGTATGTTGTTTGTCTTATTTTCTTGGCATCACATCAGCAATCCATCCAAAACAACGTACTATTTTTTTGTACAGTATACTCATTCTCCCAAGATTTTTTCAGTTCTTCTTTAACTGGAAGATTCCCAGTTTTCCCCCTTAGTGAACACCAGTACTGTCTTTAGGTGTTTTATATTTCTAAACATCGTCTGCACTTCCACCTGCACTGAGACTGATAATGATTATGTGCTGAAGGCTCCACATCCTGTTCTTAAGGACTGATATTTTATTCCATCTCATTTCTTAAGCAAAGATGCTGATGCCAAATTGTACACTATACTACCATTATTAATACTGGTCTTAGCATTGTGCAGTATACCATTTTCAATAATTGTTGACTTTTGTTGCCCTTTGTCTGTTATTTTCTTTATGTGTGTTGCATAATTTCCATCCAAACTCCAAGCATTGACCACCTTCTTAATCAATTTTCTGTTCTGATCTCAAGCCTAGGCAAATAACTGAGATAGCATCAATCTGAGGTCGCATTTTTATGATTTATGACTCAAGTCATCATGTAGACTTCTTACAAAGTATTTTACAGTATTTTAAAAATACAAAAATACAAGACACTAAAGTATTTTGATACAAAATATTAACCCATTTTCATAAACCCCATAAAATACAAATTACAAAATACTATTTTGTATTTGAAATACATATTTGAAATACATGTATCATAAATACTGCCCATCCCTGGCTGTAATACACCAGGAGCTCTCTCAAATACTGGGGAGATAAGCTGTTCAGGGCTTTGCAGATAGTCAATAAATTTTTTTAATTTATACAATATTTCATAGGGAGCCAGTGCAATGATGAAAGAACTGGAGTAATATGATCATGTTTCTTTGTTCTAGAAAGCACTCTAGCAGCTGCATTTTGAACCTGCTGAAGTTTGTTAATTAGGCCTACAGGACAACTGCCTAGTAACGCATTACGTTAGTTAGTTAGTTAGTTAGTTAGTTAGTTTATTTATATAGCACATTTTTTACAACACAACATTGCCCAAAGTGCTGAACACAATCAATACTAATTAAAATAAGTCCTACATCATATACATAACAATTAAAACATAAGGCAAACCCCTCAACATTAAAAAGGCTCAAATGCTAAAGAACAAAGATGCAGTTTCAGAAGCTTTTTAAAAACAGATAAAGTTGGAGCGTGTCTAATGTGGGGTGGAAGCTTGTTCCAGAGTTTTGGGGCGATAACAGCAAAAGCCCGATCCCCACTTCGCTTACACCGGGACCTTGGTACAGAAAGAATAAACTTATCAGAAGACCTTAGTGACCTACAAGGATTATATACATGTAGTAGATCTGATAAGTAAGGTGGTGCCAGACCATTTAAGGATTTATAAACAAAAATTAATCATTTAAAATCAATCCGTGACCTAACAGGCAGCCAGCCCAGAGAGGAAAGAACTGGGGATGCTCATGCTTGCAATGCTTGCAAGTCCCTGTCAGAAGTCTCGCAGCCGCATTTTGGACTAATTGCAATCTATTCAGGGCATTTTGACTAATACCCACACACAAAAAGTTGCAAAAGTCAAGTCTCCCCAAAATAAAAGCATGAATCACCTTCTCAAGGTCATTAAAAGAGAGAAATGACTTCACTTTTGCTGTTGTAAATGGAAAAAACTTGGATTTAACAACTGAATTTACTTATTTGTTAAATTTCAGATCACAATCGAACTGAAACCCTAGGTTTCTAACAACAGGTTTTTGATAAGTTGATAGCTCACCAAAACCTAATAATTCCAGAGGGGCAAGATCCCCAAACCAGACCAGCTCATTTTTTTCCTCATTGAAATTAAAAAAATTTGACGGCAGCCAGGTCTTAACCTCGATTTGACATCTCATAAGGGAGTCAACGCCATTTTTATCATAGATCCTAGAGGTAAAATAGATCCTAAAGGTAAAATATATAAAGAAAATAAAACAGGTCCAAGTATAGACCCTTGCGGAACTCCACATGTCAGGGGTCTGGAGGATGAAAAGGTCTGACCAACATTAGCACAAAAGCTTCTGTTTGACAAATAAGATCTAAACCATTTAAGAGCAAAACCCTGAATGGCCACCAATTTCTCATGATGGGAAACATGGATCTCATGGTCTATAGTGTCAAAAGCTGCAGTAAGGTCAAGAAGCATAAGGATCACAGAGTGCCCAGAGTCCCTAAATAACAAAATGTCATTCATCACACGTAGCAGTGCACACTCAGTACTAAGGATATGCCTTAAAACCTGATTGAAAAACTTCATCAACACTGTTAAGCTCCAGAAAGCTCTGTAGTTGTGTTAAAACCGTTTTCTCCAAGATCTTAGATAAAACGGGTAGTTTTGAAATAGGTCTAAAATTGGACAGCACAGATTTATCCAAATTTGGCTGTTTCAGAAGAGGCTGCACTACGGCATGTTTCAATTGTGAAGCCACCACTCCAGAAACAAGACTCCTATTAACAATGGACAAAATATTAGGGCTAATAATTTCAAAGGCTAGCTTAAAAAACTTTGATGGGAAAATATCCAAAGGACAGCTGCTAAGTTTTATCCGGCCTACTGTATCAATCAGAGACACAAGAGAGACAGGTTTGAAACTAACAAGTGCATCAGGGGACACATCAGGTTCAGGAAAAACAATATCTTAGCTAAACATTCCAGACCTAATTGAAGAAATCTTATTTGTGAAGTTTAAAAAAGTTTCACATGTATTACATGATTCCTTCATAACAACATTTGACCCAGGGTTAATCACAGAACTTATGAAGGAAAATAAAACGTCAGGCTTATTTTGATAATTACTAATTAATTCAGAAAAATATTTCCTCTTAGCTTCCTTCATAGAAGCCTGATAATTGGAGAGAGATTCCTTAAAGATCTCATATGACACCTGCAGTTTATCTCTCTTCTACTTGCGTTCAACCTTTCTGCAGGTGCCTGAGGAGTCTCATTCAACCAAGGCTCAGATGTAGGCTTAACAGTTTTAGTTTTTTCGGGGGCAACAGAGTCTAAAATGGAAGAGAAAGAGCAGTTGAACAATTCCAGCAACTGGTCAACACCCATATAAGATGGAGGGTTCTCTAGCATAGTTGTATGTTGATCATTAATGTACAAATGTTTAAACAGATCAATAGAAGAGCCATTAAATCTATGAAACCGCCTGGAGACAATAGATGAGCTGCTTATTTCATGGGTAAAAGGGATCTCAAAAGTGACCGCTTTATGGTCTAAAAATGCCATATCGTCTAATGCAATATTGCAGAATGATAGACCATATGACAAAACACAATCCAATGTGTGCCCATGGTTGTGAGTGGGCCCTTGCACATGCTGTGTCAAATTAAAAGAGTCAATGAGGGGGGCGCCATGAAGCAACATAGCAGGTAGACGTGTTGGCCACCGTCGATAAAATAGTAATTTACGTGTTATTAGACAAACTTCAAATGGGCTAAAAGTTTAGCTTGACAAGCATAGCACTACATTTTATCTTTAAACTCTGTCAATGCCATCAAAAAAACAGCCCCAGGGCATTAAACCTTCCCAGTCACAGCCTGAGGCTACTGACAAAATGGCAATGAGTGACCAAATGGCGGGCCTCGGACTTGAAGGAAAAGATATGTTGCCGATGATGGAGAAGATATCGGACAAGATTATCATTAGAGATTTGACAAACTTGAAGCTCTTCAAACCATACAACTCTTCAAACCATACAAACAACGCAGAGTGAGTTAACTGAGAGAGTCGAGACGGTAGATGGGCAGTCCGGTGATCATGAAACCCGTATCCTTTCCCTGGAAACTTCTGTGGATACTTTAAGCAAAGAGAACAAGATGCTTAAGTCCAAGCTTAACGACCTTGAGGGTCGATCGCGCCGCAATAACATTATAATTGTCGGTATCCCAGAAGGAGCTGAAAAAGGAAGGCCAACCGAGTTCGTGACGGAGCTAATAACGCAACTTTTCGAAGACTTCTCCGAACCTCCAGTCATTGACCGCGCACATCGAGTTCCACTGCCAAAACCCCTGGAAGGAGGTAAATCACAGGATAAGGAGCGCATTCTACATCTTAGACAGGGACGACAACTCGAATACCAGGGTCATTAGGTGCTGTTTTTTCCGGATTACACGGCCAATGTAATGGAACAACAGCAACGATTCAGCGAGATGTTGCAAATGCTAAGAGAGCTTAAAGTGCGTCATGTTCAGCGCTTCCCTGCCATTCTTTGCATCACCTATAATGGAAATACCAGAAGGTTTACATCTTCCACGGACGCAAAGTTATATATTGACAAAGATCTGAAGCAAGTCACTGGGACGGATCCAGAATAGTTTCGGCTGTGTAGAGCTATGGAGTGTGTATAGAGACTGTAAGTGAATATCATTTTTTGTTGTCTTTTCTTTTTTGAATAAGATTTGGTTGTGGAGTTATAAATCTTTTTTGAGTACATACTCTTTTCTATACCGTTTTACCTCGTTTAGTTGGAAGTGTTAGTTTAATTTAATACTCCGCTTCAAGAATTAGGTGTTCTAGTGTTCTAGTCTCACTAGGGAGAGCCATAATGCTTCGTTTAGGGAAGTGATTTGAGGCAGTTGGGTGGGTTAGGGGGTTAAAATTTCACGCATGTATTTGTTTTTTGTTGTTATTTGTTTGTTTTTGGAGGGCATATATGTTACAAGAGGTACAAACAAGAGGTACAACAGGAAATCCTACTTTAACTTTGCTATCCTGGAATGTTAAAGGGCTTGGCCATCCTATTAAAAGAGGCAAAGTGTTTACTTATTTAAAATCTCTGAAAGCAGACACATATACATATAGCTGTGGGACAAGAACGTAAACTTAGGGCAAACTGGATCTCCCAGGTTTATCAGGCTCCTTTCAGTTGTAAGGCAAGAGGGGTAGCAATTTTGTTTCGAAAGGGTATTTCTTTTCAGCTTGATTCAATGACTACCGATTCTTATGGCAGATATGTAATGATTTCAGAACATCTTAATTCTTTATACATTATAATGATAAATATATATGGTCCAAATACTGACGACCCTCAGTTTTTTAAGAATTTTTTTTATTTAATCCGAGCTGGGTGTGTAAATGTTATTATAGGTGGGGATTTCAACTGTTATTTAGATCCGATCTTAGACCATTCATCTTCAAAGCCACCTTCTAAAATAACCGCAGTACAGAGATTGATTGATGATAGGAACATGGTAGATATTTGGAGGTTGCAACACTCAGTGGATAGGGAGTACTCATTTTACTCACACGTCCATAAGTCCTACACAAGGATTGATCGTTTTTTGGTTTCTTCTGAACTGATACATAGAATAACTGATACACAGTTGTGGCGGGGTAAACATGATCGAACACCCAATGAGGGGGGAGAGCATGCTTGGAGCCCGGCGGCTAGTCAGCGGATCAATCAAAGATAACGAATAACAACTGAGCAAGCACACACACACAGAGCTATAAAAATATAAAGAAATTTACTTACCTGAATCGCCGACCCTGTCTTCTTCTTCCCACAACAACAACGAACTATATTACAGTGGTGCCGAAACCCGGGAAGAAGAAGAAACTTCGCTGCCAGAATGGTTTCTCCGTCTACTAGTCCATGTGCGGAAGTCATCCAGGCGCTCGCGGTCCTCCACAGAGAACAACATCACGCGCTGGTGAAGCTGAAGCAAGATTTACAACAACGGTTTCAAGTCCTCATGGAGGCCCAGCAGGAGGACCGCGAGCTAATCCGGAGTCTGCTGGCCCAGGAGATCTGGCCCGCTCCAACATCTGCCGCCCACCCTCCCGTCACTTTACAGAAAATGGCGTCGGAGGACGACCCGGAAGTGTTCCTCAATCTCTTCGAGAGAATGGCGGAGGCGTGTGGCTGGCCTCGGGCCGAGTGGCCGGTAAGAGTCATCCCGCTGCTGGCGGGCAAGCCCAGATCTCTGCACAGCAGCTACCGGTTCTCCAGCGGGCCGGCCGCAATCCGGAGGAGCAACGTCAGAGCTTCCGGTCACTGGAACTGATGGAAAGTGGTCGGCCCTTTGTGTTCGCCCAGCAGCTCCGTGACGCCTGCCGCAGATGGCTGGTCCAGAATGGCCGGGACATTTCCCAGGTGGTGAATGGCGTGGTGCTGGAGCAATTCATCTCCTGCCTCCCCTCCCGGACATCGGAGTGGGTCCAGTGCCACCGGCCAGATGACCTGGAGACGGCCATCCAGTCGGCGGAGGATCACCTGGTGGCGAGGGCCAGGGTTGGCGAAATAACCTCTCTTTCTCTCTCTTCTCCCTCTGTTTCTCTGTCTCTCTCTCTCCCCCATCCTGTTCCCAGGCCCAGAGCGCGGAGACCGCCCACATCAGCACCCAGGCGGCAGTGCAATGAGGTGAATCCGCAGCAGGTCCCGCTAAAGGGAGGCGCCTATCAGGACGGAGAGGTGGAGTTTCGACCCCTGGCTGCTTCACAGACAGCACCAGGTCTCTCTCCGGTTCAATCGGTTAGTCTTGCTGGCCCCGGGGGTGTAGTGGGAAGGTCTGGGCCGATGCATTGGCGCCGCGGGGATGAGGATAGTGCACCTAAAAGCTGCTCCGTGAAGGAGGTAAGTGCATTGATCCGCGTCCCCGCCATACCAATTGTCGAACCCGGTTGAAACGGGCTATACCGGATACCTGTGAGTATAAAAGGGGGTACATATCAAGCCTTGGTGGATTCAGGGTGTAACCAGACCTCCATCCACCAAAGCCTGCTTCAAGACCCGGCATTGGATACGAGCTGCACGGTAAGGGTGAGGTATGTGCACGGAGATGTAATTCACTACCCACTAACGGCTATAGATATCCAATTCAGGGGTAAAAAGCATAATGTCGAGGTAGCGGTTAACCCACACCTCAAACACCCGCTAATTCTGCTGACTCAGGGGGAGGACCGGGAATTTCCCGGTGCAAAGACTTTCCCCTGGAGCAGTCGCGTGACGACATGCTGAGACATGCACTCGAAAGAGTGCAGGTCATAGATGGGCAAAACCTTCAGCCTGATCGGCCCCTCTCCTATCCATATTTTTCGATTATTAATGACAGGGTGTATCGAGTGACCCAAGACACTCAAACAAAGGAAGATACAACCCAATTATTAGTACCAAAGAGCCGTCGGGAAATGCTTTTCCAGGCAGCTCATTCTAATCCTATGGCCGGACATTTAGGTCAGGCGGCCACACTAAATCGCCTCATGGCCCGATTTTTTTTGGCTGGGCATTCACGGCGATGTCAGCAGGTGGTGCGCTGCATGCCATAAATGTCAGCTGGTAAACCCACTGGCCACCCCAAAAGCGACATTGCGCCCTCTACCAGTTATGGAGATTCCCTTCGAGAGAATTGGTATGGATCTCATCGGGCTATTAGAGCGATCCGCACACAGGCACCGGTTTGCATTGGTCCTAGTGGATCATGCGACCCGGTACCCGGAAGCAGTAGCTCTCCGTAACATCTCAGCAAAGAGTGTTGCGGAAGCTCTGTTTAGTATAATCTCCCGAGTGGGAATCCCCACGGAGATTCTCTCTGACCAAGGCACCGCGTTCATGTCATGCACCATACGCGAACTGTACAGATTGTTGGGCATTAAATCGATTCGCACCAGCGTCTATCACCCACAAACAGACGGACTGGTGGACAATTTAATCGCACTCTTAAATCCATGATCCGCAAGTTTGTACACGAGGACACGAAAATTGGGATAAGTGGTTGGAGCCCTTGTTGTTTGCTGTGCAGGAGGTTCCGCAAGCCTCCACGGGGTTTTCCCCCTTCGAGCGACTCTATGGCAGACAGCCTCAAGGGGTGCTGGATGTCATTAGAGAAGCTTGGGAGGACGAGCCTTCAAACAGTAAAAACGAAATTCAGTATATTCTGGACCTTAGAGCAAAACTCCACACACTGGGGTGGCTCTCTACGGAGCATTTGCTTAAGGCCCAGAATGACCAACGCCGGCGATATGACAGGGGCACTAAACTACGTAAGTTTTCACAGGGTGATAAAGTCCTTGTACTGCTACCCACTTCCAGCTCTAAATTACTCGCCAAGTGGCAAGGGCCGTTTGTGGTCACATGACGAGTCAGCGATCTCGATTATGAGGTGGTTTGTTCGGACAGGGCTGATTCACATCAGATTTATCACATAAATCTGCTGAAGCAGTGGAGAGAGCTGGAGGAGGTGTCGCTGGCTACGCATGTTACCAACGAGGATGATCTGGGGCCACCTGGTGACCGGGGGCAATCATCTCTCAGCGAGCCAGCTCATCGACATCCGGCACCTCCAACGTGAACACTCTGTGTTCTCGCCCCTGCCCGGTCGTACTAACCTAATTCAGCACCATATTGAGACCGAACTGGGCGTGGTCGTTAGGACCCGGCCGTATTGCCTGCCTGAACACAAGAAAAAGGTGGTTCAGGAAGAATTGAGTAACATGCTGAAAATGGGTGTAGAAGAAGAATCCCACAGCAACTGGGCCAGCCCGATCGTCTTGGTACCCAAGACTGACGGCTCAGTCCAGTTCTGTGTGGATTATAGAAAAGTCAACGCTGTGTCGAAATTCGATGCATATCCAATGCCGCGTATTGACGAATTGCTCGACCGGTTGGGTGCTGCTCGATATTACTCGACATTGGATTTGACAAAGGGATATTGGCAGATCCCCTTAACTCCAATATCCCGCGAAAAAACAGCCTTCACAACGCCGTTTGGATTGCACCAATTTGTGACACTTCCGTTCAGGCTGTTCTGGGCACCGGCAACGTTTCAGCGTCTGATGGACAAAATACTCGCCCCTCTCTCAGCATATGCCGCTGCTTATTTAGATGACATCATCATTTTCAGTAATGATTGGCAGTGGCATATGCAACATTTGAGGGCAGTATTGTCAGGGCTTCCACTTGGGTCACTGGCAGGTGCAGCCCCAAATTGATAAGACTGCAGCTATTGCAACCTGTCCCAGACCTAAGACCAAAAAGGAGGTGAGACAGTTTTTGGGACTGGCGGGATATTATAGGCGTTTTGTTCCTAATTATTCGGCCCTCGTCAGCTCATTGACTGATTTCACTAAAAAGGAGGGACCAGTTACCGTCCAATGGTCGGAGCAGTGTCAACAGGCCTTCTCAAAGGTAAAATCTATACTTTACGGGGGGGCGCTATTGCATGCTCCTGATTTTGCTCTCCCCTTTCTGTTACAAACGGATGCATCCGATCGGGGTCTGGGGGCGGTTTTCTCCCAGGAGGTGGCAGGAGTGGAACGGCCAGTGCTGTACGTTAGCCGCAAACTCAGCAAGAGTGAGGCTAAGTACAGCACCATAGAGAAGGAATGCTTGGCGATACGGTGGGCCATTCTCACTCTACGCTATTACCTCCTGGGCAGGGAATTCGTCCTCCCCGGCCTGAGGCGGGCGGTGGGGGTATGTGGAGGGGTGAGCATGAACGAACACCCAATGACGGGGGAGAGCATGCTTGGAGCCCAATGGCTAGTCAGCGGATCAATCAAAGATAACGAATAACACCTGTTTTTCTAGTGATTGGGCCGGAGAGACACCCTTCTTAAGGAGAGGAGAAGGAGCAGTCGGGAAAAGAGAGAGCAAGCACACACACACACAGAGCTACACGTGTTGTGCGCTTTATAAAAAAATATAAAGAAATTTACTTACCTGAATCGCCGACCCTGTCTTCTTCTTCCCACTACAACAACGAACTATATTACAACAGTATCATAACATGTTGATATCAGACCACAGTCCCATTTCACTTGAGCTTAACAATGTTCTGCCTCAACAAAACTACTATTGGCGATTCAATCCTTATCTACTTAAAGACACAGCCTTTGAAAAATACATTAATGCTAAATTGGATGACTTTATGAATAATGACAATGGGCAAGTTTCCGACTCTATTTTATGGGATACCCTTAAAGCAGTCACAAGGGGTCATATTATTGCTTATGAAACAGCTGTTAAGAAAAATAATAATAGCAGACTCTTAATAATTGAAAATGTATTAACAATGTTAGAAAAAGAATATAGAAAATCTGGATTACAACAAGATACTGAAGTTAAAATATGAATATAATTCGATTTTAGGCAAAAG